>JAFMSR010000005.1:55689993-56230292 GCA_022818135.1 Saxidomus purpurata | reverse complement strand
GACACATGCGCATTTGTTTTTTTTATATATGAAAAGACCATGTGACCTTTTTTAAAATTCAGTTTCCAAGCATTCTGCTATATTTCTATTACTTATTACATTTCTATACGATGTAGCTCTATCTCAAAATCCAATATCTTCCTATTTTTAATAATATACAAAACGTTAATAATTCTACAATGTTTATAGTTTTGTCATTTACTGGAGGGAATGTGACTTATATTTTAAATAAGAATTATCCCTTTGTAACTATAACGCCAGAGTCGAAACAGTGATAAGCATAATATTTTGAAATGTTGTCAGAAATACACAAAACGCAGGAAATAGTTTATGTAAACTGAGATTATCATCAACTGCCCAGTATAAACTTCCAAAATAGGCTGCCTAAAAGATCAATTGAGTTAAACATGTAGACTAGTAGATGCAAATAATAAATAGAGGAAATTTGACCAAGTCCGCTAATGATGTGTTCTTTTCTTATTACTCTTCACGGAATAACCTCATTGGCGTTTTGATGGAACGGATCTTTTATTGTGTCTGCATAGCTGAATCCAATATTCTGTACACGGAAGCTGCTTCAAAATCATATCACGTCACACTAAAACACTAGTGGATATATCAAAGAATATATACGTGGTTAGAGTATATAATACGTATAATGTCAAAAGACATTGGATAAATGAACTTTCTTAATTTCGAAGAATGTCCACCGTGTGCTGCTCGCTCTTGATAGTATTGCTGATATTGATGTTTTCATCTCTAGGATCCAGTGGCTTGTGCTTTGAACCAGCAGGTTAAACTTTCATTGAAACATGAGGTTTGGTGAGATACACTGGAGAGATAGTTTGATTTTACTTTAAAGACATTGTAGAATTTCATTTTATCGGACATTGAACATCATTGTTTTATAATTTTTATCTTCAAAATGCACTAATGCTACCTAAAAATCATGTAGATCTACTGTCATGTTAATAACTGATTACAAGTCAAACAACAAGGGTAGGGTGATTTAACAACACAATATCTACCTAATGACTGTGATCATACCCTGTTATTTAATTGACATTTTGTGATTAAAAATATGACTGACATATAACAGTCTATATAATATAAATCTAATTTTTCATGTAACAGTATAATCCTTTTACTGTATTATTGTGTGTTACTTGGTGGTGTTTGGAAAGAAAAACCCACAGAAACTACAATTAACAATGTATAAACAAAATCAAATTAATTATATTTCAGATAGTTTGTCAAATATAACATTTCACTTGAATAAAATCATAGCATAATACAGCTGTTTTACCCGCTGATTGTTTTATCAACTAAACTTAACTTATATACTTGCTCTACTTCAGTGACCAACTCCATAGATTCTAGTCATAACAGCGGTGATACAGTAATATACAAAGTCACGCATTAATCAAGAACATTGGCAGCAGAATGGTGAACTGGTTGGTAGTTATGAGCAGTAATTGAAAAGCAGCATTCACAATAATACTTCTACACACTTTTACTGAATAAACTGACAAGACTATGTCACAATTTAAATGACTGCCAAAAGTGAGTTCATATGCCATGTTTTCAGATTCTTTTAGATCTAAATATTTACTTTAAAAAAACTTTGTAATGTTCCGCACTGAACAAAAGTATGGTAGATATAAAAAAAACAATTACTGACCTAAGAAAAATCAAAGTTAGTTTTACATGTGTACGTACATACCTCATTTTTTGTTGAATCGAATAAATTTCAGTTCGCAGATCTAATTCTAAGCAGGATATTAATTTTTACAATCTGGTTATATATTAACAAGAAGAAACACCATGGCATGAACTCTTATTGACAGGCTTGTATTATTCTCTATAAATATTTCTAAAGCAAACAAGAAGAAAATGTTTACTGTGCATGATGTTTAATGTGCAACGATTTAAAAAGAACGAAGACAATGGTTTTTTTTTCAAATGAGATGAGTTGTTTTATTTCAAATAATTACTAATCGATTTTTATATCACCCTTGGGATCGAAGCTAACATTAGCCGTTCCTTGATATTGTACTTTCAGTTAATCATTATAAAGAAATTTAACTTGTGACTGTCACATACTACAAGCATTAACAGTATACGTTCTATGAATATCTCAGTTAATACACTAGCCTTAAAACCTAAATAAGATATTATTAATTTAAATTGCTTCCTGCATTTTGTGCAAACAAAAATCTGCGCCTGGTTTTTCTGAATATTACAACAAACGACAATAATATACAGATTTTACTAAGGTTTTTCAATTGCCTGTTATGTTTTTGCATTACTGATTGCGTACATATTTTATCTCTATGTTTGTAGTACACATGGGGCAGTAGGAAATAGCGTGAAACAAAAGAAATAAACAAACAATAATTACATCAATCTCTTATGGTGTATTTTGATATGATTTTACTGTTGTACGGATTTCTTTGAAAAGCCTTGAGGCTTAAATCCATATTTTATAAGTTATAAAACCAGTCTATTATATGAGTATCAAAAATGGGATTGTTTGTGAAGTCTTTTTCAACTTTTGTGGAACACGTTTCATACAATAGAGTTATTAGTATAGTAATGTGATCCAGACATGAGTGAGAAGCACGAGTATGATCCGACCGCGACTACAGCCAATACGGCTTCTGGATCACAATCTAGATACACTTTTTAATAACCACTGCTTATTTTCTGCACGCATCAAAATCGACTTATTCTTCAGAAATTTGACCACAACTGTTGATTTGAAAAAAAATTATGATAAAAACGGGAGACTTCTTTTTACTTCAGAGTTTCAATTTTTTGTCCACTTTGTACAAATCAACAACGTTTTTTTGACGACGCTATGAAAGGTTCATGTTTTGGCGTAATAATAGCAGAATTACATGTTATATAATAATCTAACGTCTACTGTTACAAGTGTTCAGATATACATGTTTTGGGCAAAACATGAAAATATGTTTTTTTAAAAATGAACTACTTAATTTGTATTCGTATGCAACCAAAATAACTGTTACAAGAAAGCACAAGGTAGAAATCTAAGGACTAGAGGAAATCATGCAGTTCCCTTGAATTGGGACCATTTCAAAAGACAGTGTCTAAATTTTAAATATTGTCAATTGTTCCAGCAGTTGTATAAAACTGTTCTTGGAAATTTTCACTCGAACTGAGAACGTAGTGCGCTTTTAAAAGATTAAAAATCAAGGTAGCTAAACATCATAAAATCACATAATATTAACGATATCAGAATATCTATTCATGAAAACAAGTAATTATATTAAGCACAGTATCAACATTTAGGTGAAAATAAGAACGTTATTTAATTAACTGAATTGATTACTGATACCGACTATCTGATTTGTCTGTATCTAGAGACAAACATCATCAATCTAGATCAATCTCGTTTTGTCCTAGAATCTTCTGGGAATTTACAGCAGACACGTACTTAGGTCAGTTGTGTTGATTAGTGATAACAGAGTAATTACCTTTACAACTTCGATGCGAAACAAATCACACATCGAAGCAGAGAATTTAGTTAACGTGTGTTTTAAGAAATTAATTGAACTTTGTACAATATAATTGTATTTAAAAAAATTAAAGCACTTCTGTTTGCAGTATTAATATTTTACTAAAGCGCGTTTAACACGTGGGCTCTTCTCATTCTATTTAGCTTAAAACGACATCGCAGTCCCCGAGACAACAAGTACATTCTTAAAACTCCAGGGGTCCGTTTCATCATTTAAACTGACATAATTCAATCACTAAATATAGAGAGGATAGAAATGTCGAACATTACTACTGACATGTATTTCTCTAGAGCCACCTTCCTGACCTAATGACGTGATCTGTTTTGTTCCCCGGATGAAGGCATCACAGGAAGTAATTTACAGGTGGGTTGATAACTATTTTTCTCATAATTAACGGCTGGAAATCTATTGTCTGGAGACCTTAAACTAAAATTGTCTGATTATAATTGCTTCCTACACTATTAAGGGATCAAATAAACACTAACCTATTTATAATCATTTAATTCTCATTATCACTATTAATACTCATCAATACAATGATTGATTTATGGCATGAACAATAACAGATAGTTTAAACAATGAGTTGGTTAATGTTTTGCTTAAATTATCCGAATCTAAACGGAAATATATCGAACGCAGAATGTTACATAGATCTACCTCTGCCTTTTCCACAGCTGTTCTACCCTAATAGAAATGTTTAAGCGGTAGTTGAATTTGCACTAGTCTTATTATTTGTTAACAGGTAGCTGAATTTGCACTCATCTTGTTAGTTGTTAACAGGTTGTTGGATTTGCATGTTAACAGGTAGTTGGATTTGCTTATTACTACATTGTTTGAAATCAATAATACTGTAAGATATGCGAGACAATTGATCGAAGTGTACACAACACATAGTTCACAACAAGTTATGCTGTACTGTACTGCCCTGCGTTTATGACCATTGCCATCAACGATGACCATGTTTGGACCATTGCCGACAATGAAATGTACATGTTTTGTCATCATAGAAATTGATGGCAATGAAATGTCCTTGTTGCAAACAATGTTTTGACCATGTCTACACCAATGATGATCACAGCCAGGGTTCTAGACCTGTTTTTGCCATGATCAATTAAAGGTCAAATCAATGCCATGAAATATTATTTAGTTCCATATCATGGTAAAATTGTGTTTGTTTGAGTGGCATATTTTGACAAGGATTGAATTTCATGTTCATTTTATAGTCACCTCGTGCTCTTCGTCAACTTGACCTTTATCGGACCTGTTTTGGCAATGATCAAATAAAGGTCAAATCAATGCCAAGTAAAAAGCTACTTCCATATCATGGTTTTTTAAAGTGGCACTATTTTGACAATGTTGAAATGCACAATTATGTTAAAGCCATATCAATGACATATACATGTTTTCCAACATAGAAAATGAAACAATGGTATATCCATGTAGAAACAATAATTTGATTATGTCTATAACAATGATAATCAAAGTCAATATTGTGACGGAATACAAATTTTATTTAGAGTTGGTGTTATGTAAAATAATCAACATTAGCAACGAATAGCTTTAATCTGACATATTGTGGACCTGTTTCAACCATGATCAGCTTAGATCAAAACATTTCCACGGGAAAATGTTACATCTTTATCATAGTCAGATAATTTTGATTAAGTAGTACTGTTATGACTATATTTGAAGTACAATGTCATATTAAATCCATCTCATGTCTTTCATAATTTGACCAGAATGAAACTTAATATGGCCATGGTCACATTAAGGTTAAAAGAATGTCAAAACCTGTTACCATTTCAACGACACCGTATAGGCTCTCTGTTTTGGCTCTCTTTTGGCAACATTTAAAATACTGCAAATGTTATTTCAAAGATATGTCATGGCTCAGACAAGTGTTTAACTTAGATGATTTGCAAATATTGATAGACCCTATTTTGGAAGTTTTGCACATTATCATTTAGTCCATGTAATTAATCAGGCAATTATGTTTAGGTTTTATGCATATGTACATGTAAATACATACATGTACTTCGAATTATACATGTGCATACACACATGACAAAACATCCCCTGTGAAATGCAGCTCACGAAATTATGAACAATTCAAGCTATTCATGGGTTTTACATAATCTGACTATCATCGGTTCTTGATATTGAAACATTGAACGTGAACTGTGCTTAAAAAAGAATTCATGTTCATTCATTACTGACAAATCACATAGAGTTCTTGAACTGTCCATGGTAAAAGAATAGTCAAGGACACTTCATGAACAATGAACAGTTCTAGAGGTGGTAAGATCAGTTTCAAATGACTTCCGCAAGATCATGGCCAAATCAGAAACAAGTCGGAACTGGGACTGACAAATCGCACGGCATGTAAATATTCTACGCACTCGTCGGAATTTATCTGATAAAAAAAATAGTAAGAGGCTTTATGACGACACTCCTTTGGCAACAGTAAGTGACTTTTTTTGTCTAATTTCGGTTATGACATTTAAATAAGCAATTAAACCTCCTAATACAACAAAGAAATTGTGTCTGGTTTATTTGTCACTAATTTTTGCGACTTTAATTAAAACATATGCTAGGATGTTTCAATTTGTCTATTGTCTAGCAATAGGTGGATGTGTATTAACCCAGAGTTTGTCAACATGGTCACAAGAAAATCAAGGTAAAATTATTCTAGTTTTGGCCAGTGACCAGATCCTACTTGTGTTATTTTGTTCATGACCTGAAGGGTACCAGATCACTTCCACACATCATAGCCAAATCATAGGACAAAACAAATTATGGGCAACCTGTTTTTGCCTTGGTGTGGCAATGTTCTATTTGACATACCTGGTCAAACCACGTTTTAGACATGTAAGATGATGGTCATAGTGTGGTTATTTCCGCTCATGTTTATCGAGCTCTGAAATGACTGCAAGTTGACTATGCCTTGAACATGGCCTCAGTTATGTAATATTTGTAAGAATAATTAGAAAAGGCACAGACCTCTTGAATACACACTGAATACACGAAATCAAAATACAGTAATTCAAGCGAAACCTTTCAAGTGTTTATCAAAATCAACAGTTTGCGGGAAAATAAATAAATTGTTCCGAATATATTACAAGTTACACCCGACCTTTCCCAAAATAGCTGGAAAAGGCAAATGGCTGAATGAGGGTCAGTGGGTCTGAGTCGGGGGCTGGGAAGCTGGTGGAGAATGAAAATTTGGCTGGGAAGGGTAAAACATTGGAGGATAACGGCGAAGCCGAGTTAATGTCAAGTGAACAATATTGCTGAACTGAATTGAAAGGTGTTTATTCAAGTTATTCATCTGAAATATTGCGTTGGAGCTGTCTATGACCGATTTACAAATCTACATTGGTTTTTGAATGAGCTTGAAGTTTATTTTGTCCTTATTAAATCTATGATTCATTATAATCGTCACGGTGTTTTGTAAATGCTCAAACGTGTCAATCATCCTTCGCATGTTTTAGATACGCATGTCTTTTCTGTGTCCGTGCGAATATAATATTTAATATATTGTAACAGTGATGACCTTGTGCAAACTGAAAAGAATACATGGCAATTGGCTAATATGTGATGTTATAGTTAAAACAGTATCTTAAAAGCTTTAAAGATGCTAATCTGTTATTAGCAGTATTAACATATAAGTATTGCGAGATATTAATAGGTTTAGTCAAAAAAATAAGAAATCAATAAATGCCATCTAGAACATGTGTAAAGAACAGAAGTGTGGGCACAAACAGTGACTATAGTATATAACAAGTTGCAAGTACTTGATTGGGTAAGAAATATGAAAAAAAGACAAGGAAACCAAGTTTCCTTTGATGTATTCACAAATCTTGAGTTAAATTAGATCTGTTTCGGAGACTTGAAGTAATAGATCTACTCTAAATTTTTACGAAAAAAAACCTGAAGCAAACTCCATTAATTGGAGTGTGTCAGGTCGATAGCTCTACAAAACAACTGAACATATATCTCCCCTCCTAAGAGAAAAACTTTTAATGACATTTCCGGCAATCTCTTGACAAAGATTAATTGAATTTGTTCTTAACGGAGCATTTCAAGTAAAGTATGTGGTCTATTGTAAAGTTATGTCATTTTCACAAATAAAAAAAATCTTTAATTTCTTTTGCGTACGAGAACATTTCGCTTAGGGACATTGCTGTAGCTATTTACGAAACTGTTTAGTTTGAAGTTGCAAGCTCCTGTTGCATATAGATAACATAATGGTATCTAAGTTGCATCGGATAAAATTTGTTAACCCAGATAGATTTAACCACGTAGACTTCAGTTTGATTCGTCGTTTATGCGACTGGAATTTCTGATTATATATACTTTTTTCCATTAGACAAATGATTTTCATATACTTATAAGCTTAGCGGACTAAATAGTAAAATCAAATGAGACTGATATAATTATTTCAGTATCAAGTATTTTCACTCAACATGCAAAATTAATCTTGCATACACTTACGCATTAGAAATTGATTTTACACTGTACTAGTATCGAAGGAATGTTAACACGTTTTTTTTTTTCTTAGTTAAAACATAGTTCACATAATCGTGATTTAACAGGGTTGTTTTCACTTTCTTTTATATTTACTTTTGCGTCAGAGAACCAAAACTGAAATTAAAAGTAATAAT
Source organism: Saxidomus purpurata (assembly GCA_022818135.1). NCBI lineage: Eukaryota > Metazoa > Mollusca > Bivalvia > Venerida > Veneridae > Saxidomus > Saxidomus purpurata. The sequence goes on along the minus strand of JAFMSR010000005.1, from coordinate 56,222,086 downwards.
AACTCTGATTTTATAACCAGAAAGCAGTTGTTTAGGTGGAATTTTGTTAATTTATGATTTTTACGGATGCTCTTGCTTTTCATTACTCTCATACTGAAAATTTACACTGTATACACTGTATAACGTTTAAGAATTTAATTGCATAGTTGCATTTTGCTTTGCATTACAGCAAAATTCAATGTTCGTCAGAAATGAATGATGACTAATGCTTAAATTTTCTTGAATACTGAGATGATTAAAATTAGCTAAGTCAACAAACAGTTTCAACTTGTTATTGTAAATTGTATTCAGTAAAGCCAGTAAAGATGACAACTTTGATGCTCGTTTCCGAAGTTTACAAAATATATTGCTTCAAGTCGGATAAACTTTATTTTGATCATGCTTCTATGTCCATAGTTCCGCATTGCATTTATTATCTAGCCATTTTCACATGGATCAATTTCCTTCTCGTGGGAGTTTTCATTTACATTCCAATGGTTGTACAATCCATTGTTTCACTTTGCATGTAAGTGTTAATTTCTTTGAAACATACGCTATCTGAGAGTATCAGAAAAAACAGAAACCAAGATACTCTTAGTTCCAAAAGCATAATTTGATGTGAAATACTTAAAGCTCTTATTTTACTAAGACATATGTCGTACTGTTAAATTTACTGTTATTTGTAAAAAAACATGTCTACCTTGCCTTTCAAATCAAATGTACATGCTTTATGTATAACACGACATTGCAAAAATAAAGAATTAAGAAACACTCCTTTTCGTGAAAATGCAATAAAAACAAAATACGTGCATACGCGTTTTCGAACAAAGAAAACACAGTAACATCATTATTCTACATGTAAATTCATTTTTCTATACATAAGTGTTTCAAGAGGTAATGGGACTTTATTTATAAAGCACCAGTTATATAAGCAATGCAGTATGACTTCAAATGACTGCTAAATTTATTATTGCTCTAAAAATGTAGCTAATCATTTTAATTCTCAGTCACAACTGTTGCACCTACTTATAAGGTCGATGGAATAACACTTCAAAGTAAACCAAAATAACTCAGTGACTTAACTTGCGTTAAGGTGTGAAGTTAAACTGTGTCTAACATAGTTTTGAAAGATAGCGCTGAGTTTCTTGAATTCTGTTGTATCTTCTATTACAAATGTTTAAGTTTCAATAACCTGTCTTCATAGAAAATAGCGGATCCACAAAGTAGAATATCGTACTTCATATAAATCCTAAGGGTTTTGAACTTACAGACTAGTTTATTGCATATTCAAAAAGAGAAACCAATTAGCCAATGCTAACAATGTTATCCAAAGCCTTGTTCTTGTTGGCTCTCGTGTACCTCTAGATAATGTTTTAGAGCCGTTTTTATTTTTACTTAACGCTAATGATATAATTATAGATATTGATGTTGGCAACTTAACAATCATATATAAAGATGGTATGGCTATTTTGCATTCCAAAGCATCTGAAGCATCGTAAAATATGTCAGTTCAAGACACCTAATAGTCTAGGTAATGATTGCAGTATATGCTTTCATAACATCGTATGATACACTCTCATTCAAAACCTTAAAAGAGGGGTCAAGCTCATATTAAATGCTTTTGGAGAATTTGATGTTTAAATGGATGAGATTTGAAAGAAGCATATGTACAATGTAAAAAGTATATTTACTTCTGATCTTATGATAAATGGTAATTAGAAAACTTGCCTTTTGTGATTCTTCAGGGGGAAATGACTTTCATTGATAACTGGCACGCTTAAAGTCCTTATCTCAACCCAATCGAGCAATTGTGGGATATTCTCGACAGACGAGTTAGGCGCCGTCCCAACCCACATGCTAACGTCAAGCGCTCATTCATGAATGGAACAATATTCCACAGGCAGAAATCAACACTTTTGTCAATTCTATGCGCGGGCGATGCACTGCAGTGGCCAACTCAAGAGGTGGTCATACCTATTATTTATTAAGTGCTATTTTTGTTCTTTAACCCCTACCTGACTTAGTCAAAATATATATAAAGTTATATTTTAACCAACATTTAAGCTGACTCCTGGTAAATTTTTTATCAAAGAGTATGAGGCTTTGTATGAAAAACTAGCGTCATATTTTATTCTAAATTTAAGATCCTGTACATATAAAAGTGTTTTAAAGCTTGCAAAATGTAAAAACACAAAGTAAATATAAATCGAATGTGAAGTTAACAATTAACAGCTTTGTCTGAGCTTAATCATTATGTATCTGAGATTTTAGTGATTTACAAAATTCTGTAAGATATAAACAGAATGAATCACGTAAGCGTTTTCATAAATTGTTTGTATATGAAAGTGCGTTCGTGATATATAACAAGTAGCCTTCTAGCAAACTTATAAACAAAATCATTGTTAGAAATACTTCAGAAAGATCTTAAAATATGATATTGCCCTCGAATCCAATATATGCCAAATACACTTGTAAGTTATTGTCTATAACGAAGAAAATGATCTGACCAACTTGTCTATAAACACTCTTGAATTATGACATTACTTGCAGTATTTTGGTAACCATCCCCACTAACCCACTTATACAACAGATTCTAACCCACGTATTAGAGAAACAGAGATAATTACCATTACACAACTGCGTAATATATTTGTAGACTTATACACAAGCAAAACAGACAAAAGAAATAAAAGTTGCAACTAAAGTAAAATAGCTTTGCGATAATATCCGTTTTGAGATAATATATACAAAGGTCAAAGTTAAGCATAAGGGAAAAATTGGACCAGTTAAATCCTGATTCACTAGGTGATATAAGATGTTATGTTATGTTAGGGATTATATCCACCTTCGTTTGAAAAATTATTATGTCACAGAATATGTATTAGAACAAAAACTTGTTAGTATGATTAGAGGATAGTAACTGAATTAGAAAGTTCCAAATCACGGAATTCCCTGTGAAATTTAGAAAATCTTTAAAAAAAAACTTGCGTTGCTACATTCTTATTTTTTTCTAGAATTTGAAAATGCGAAATAAATGAACGAGAGAATTATATCGCATCAAATATGCTCGACTTTGTTTGAACATGAAATGTTATTTCACATGTAGCTTTGTATAAATTATTATAAAAAAAATAAAAAAAAGGATGTCAGTTAATTTCTTATAGACAACATACTACAACTATTTTTATCAATAAAATGTTTAAATATTATACCTATGGATTCAAAGTTTAAGCCCAAGACTGAGTCGAGCATCAAAATATTTACAATTAAGAAGCTTGATGTCCAAAGGTTCGATGATATACACTACTGTACATTTAATGACTTTTGAAAAGCAATATGAAAATTTAAATATCTCCAACTTTGCATGGTGATCACGGGTTTATTTAAATGTAGAAATGGAAATATGCATAAGTAAGGCACATTTTCCGCTAAGTGCATGCAACTCGCGGTGTCGACTTTTGAAACTTAGGTACTGCACCTTCTATTAGACATATCTCATATATTTTATCAATCTTTCTTAAACTCCACATTTTGCTTAGAATGATATCTAAATGAAACAACGCAATATTGATAACTTATTACTTTCGGTTTAAAAACGTATACAACATTCATTTCGACACCCTTATCAGCTTTGTTGTGTGTATTTAAAATATCACATTGTTGTCTGATTTTCATTATTTTAAGTGCCAACATAAACATGGTACCTCCGAAGTTCATATATTGTATCTGTGAAGACTTTATGCAAGACAATGATGTATTTACAATTACTGACTTAAAGTGTTTTATTATCAGTATATTTCAGGAGCAGACATGAATTCAGTTCTACAGACACACTGTGCATTAAGATATGAGTGACTTTATTGCTGTTGTGATGAAAAAATTGATATAACTTTGTCATATTGTAGATTCTAGTAACCGCGGAATCAGTTTACCCACCTTGTCCAAATGAATCATTGTTGATTATTATCAGTTCCACAGAATGTATTTCAAATCTGTTTCAAATAATCGTTCTCAGATAACACATAGAAAATAATATGATTGTATTATCGTTAACCTTCTGTGATGTACCAAGTAACGATCAAAACAGTCGGTGTTATAAATCACAGTCTCATGTGTTCTTTATGCGGATTTATTCCACCCGGAATAGAAAAACAATTTAAAAGTACCATTCTGCAAAGACACACCTTTACTTAAGTGTAATTGTATTGTTTTTATGTCTCCAGGGAAATACGTTATACTATCAAATACAAAAATAATTATACTGGTTTCTATTCATGTAATAGAAATTGTTTGTAGAGTTAAAATAACGAGAAAAACTGTGTGGCCCTTTCATAATGAAATATTGATTTCTTACGTAAATATATTCTTCCATCGTCAGTATTACCGTTTACATTGGAAATTAACCTGAATTCATTATGATGTGCTGCCAATTTTGTCATTCATAAGGGCGAAGCGTACTGTTATTAGTACGCTGAACACTGATAGGTTTTATTTTTTGTAATTTTAGTTTTTTATGTAATAAGCTATGTCACCAATTTGGTTGTGAATGTTTGTGGTGTGCACATGAAGGGCATTATTGTGCGTGCGTGTACGTTAATGGAAGATTGTTTTGTATGTGCAAGTTTGTTTAAATGTCAATTTATTTTGCGACACCGAATTTAAGAGTTTTTAACATAACGTTTTTATCTTTGTAACTAATTTTAGTAGTAGTAATAGTAATAGTATAAGTAGTGGTGGTGGATGTGGTGATGGACGCAGTAGCAGTAGCAGCAGCAATAGTAGAAGTTAGTCTGGGAGCATTGCATTGGATTGAAAAGGCTTGCAATTTACAAAAAAGATATATCCTGAAACAGTTGTACTAGTTCATATATCAAAAACATATTTAACTAATATATAATTGAAAGAACGTAGATAATGCTATGGTTGGAGGTTGAAGGGATAAAAGGTAAAAAGCCAAAGACAAATGCGGTTGAGGGAACACGAAATTGTTTGTTCCATACTATGACTTGATAAATAATCGTTTGATGCATAAGTAACGTTTAAAATTCCCTGATTTCAGATTATGCTTGAAAATAAAAATAAAACAATTTGACGAAGTATAACCATGTAATACAATGTCCACTTCCGGTTTAAAGCTTTCTATAAAGGAGGGTTTACACATTTCGAGTATACGTGTGTAAAACTAAGGTGTACGACTTAAGTGTGATCTTGACCTTGGTAGGTAGCTGGTTGATGTGTGACACATCGTTATGATCCTGGTAATATGGTGCACTACATGCATGTAAAGCTACATAGAGGACAGGAAACATTGTTGTTTAACAAAATGTGGAATGATTTGATCCCTTAATGTGACATTTTCTCAGGAGCAGGTGGCTGGGTGTTGTGCATGACACACTCGTATTACATGGGTAACGTTTGTGCAAAGATGTATTAGAATTATGTGGAAGACACAGACTTGAAACAAAATAGCATGTAGTAGTATTTCTGCCCGAAGTGTGACATTGACCTTAAGAGTATGTGGCTGGTTTTTATGACACACGCTCATTACAAGAGTAAGAGTTGTGTAAATTTATATCAAAATCGGTATAGGTAAAATTGAATGAAGCTAAAGCAACATCGAATCATGCATGTGGAAGATACAGACCGAAAAAGAAATTGCTGACGAACAAACAGGCAGACGAACAAGGCAAAATGTTTTCCCCGAACCGGTCATATGATAGGAAAGGAGCTAATAATTAAATGTTGAGAAACGAAACGATTACCAATATATATCAGGTAGCAGTAATTCAAAATAGATCGATATTTAATTGCTGATATATCCAGGTAGCTCTAAAACGTAAAACAATTTGAGACGTGTGCACAAAAGTAAGGTTTGTAGCAAAATACATCAATTAGTACTAGATAAATTTGTTAAATTCAGGGGAATATTTTGTAGATGTAAACGCTACAAAAATCCAGTTCTGCTTCTTTGGCATAGTCGCATATTGCTCCACCTTAATCTTGAAGACAACTGCTTTAGCAATAATATGTTACTCGTTTATACGTATTGTGAAATATGAAAATTCTAAACAAATCTGATAAGAGTGACGAATATTTCATTTCCCTGCAAATTATCTTCTAACAACAGTAAATACTTCAAATCATGTGTAACCGAATCGAGTGTTACTCTGCACTTTCATGAAATGGCAAGCCATAAAATATGGATTTTCTTTTACAGAAATATCATGACATGGTGAAGTCAGATTTTAATTGTATTTGGCATAAATAGACATCTGCAAATTGCTTAAGATAATTCATCCCTTCCAAAAGTAGACCCGTTTAGTAGACCCGCTTTCCTTTCTCTAAACCTCTTTTCAACTATTTTCTAGCAGACAATATTTCTGATATCTACAAAATCTAAGACGATCCCTGAAACTCAAAACCCACTCTGCCCCCCCATCCCCCCCTCCCCCCACACACACATCCGCACGTCCGCCACAGTATGGGACGAAAGTGTACGATTTTTCTTGTCACAATTTACTTTACTATATACAAAAAAAAGTACCTACTACCACCCCGCTTTTCATATTAATAGAAAAAAGAAGTGAAACTTTTGTACTCCAGTTCATTCACCAATCGTCAAATCTTAGTATAACTTTGAAAATAGAAAAAAAAACATTCATTTTCCCCTTCATCAAATTTGCTCAACGATGATTATGAGCTTCAAAGAATGGAGCCCTTTTCCTTATTCGCTGTTTCTGTCAATTTGGAATCATTGTTCTACGAACGTGCAATTATTTAGTTATGTTGTTAATATTGTTTTTTGATGAAAAGCTTTCTTAAAACTCTGTCTGGCGCAAGGAATAAGGTCATTTCGTTGAAAGTAGTTGTTCGATATTTTGTTGTCTTGGGTTTGTTTGCAAAAAAACTGACATTCAGATGTGTATGCGCTAGATCAGTCGTGCAAACCGTAGCATTAATACTGACGCACATTGAAACTATGGTCGTCATAATCGTTGTACATTTGTATCTTACCAGTTTGCTTCCTATACAATTTCATTTTATGAAGCTTTGTAATCAACAGGATCACAATTCAATAGCAGGTCAATTCAATTTAGGTGAGGTGTGTCCTTAGCGAGACAAACATTAAAGGTTTTATGAAAGAAAAACATAGAACAAGACAGAAAGTTGTCTGATTTGGTGCCTGTACCGATCGCTATTAATCACAGGTGACATAAAGTTATGTAAGTTACATTACTATTGATATATCAAACGATTTGTATGTTGGTCCAAGCTTTTATGTGTTTCCAATGCTTTGTTAATGATTTGTACATTCATAACCTGTTGTAATTTGGATTGAGTGTTGCGTGATTTTCCTGATAGGTTTGAGTAGATAAGTTAATGTCGTTATTTGACCGTATCTTCGCGATAGGCATCTTACTGACCAGATTCAGTTTTCTATAATGTGGTTTTGAGTATCGTTGCTTTTATTCCATTTTCCTCATGTTTTGATAATCCTACTGGATCATGAACAATAACACAAATCACAAAAATAAAATTAATTATTCGTAATATCAATGTTTACGGTCCTACATTTTGTAAATTAACATTAGAATGGACAGTTATCTGTCTCCGTAGTGGAGTCCGGCTGTAATGACCAAAACATTTAAACAATGTTCCTAAAAAGTCAGTGTGGCTGATCACAGCAGGTATGAATTGGACTGTCCGACTATTCTTTTTATAAGTGTTATAATACAAATGTTTTCGGAGCCCAGTCTTAAGACATACGCTAATTATAGGTCGGACGTTATGTTGACATGTAATGCCGATCACCAAGAAGCCCCAGCTTAGGATTAATAGCTAAGGATGTGACTCTATCAAGTTCGCCCTGGAGGTACAAAAACGGTGCTGTCACTAGAAACTAAGAGTAGGCAATCGTAGTAGAATCATTGAGATGGTCAGATGTACAAGGCCACTGTGGCAGTCTCTAAGAAAGCATGACACAGTCTTTCAGTGTCAACATAATCCACAGATCAAATTCGGACGTGTAAGCAGGCGTGTACCCTCGATAGAGTTGTAGTTCATCTAAGAAGGAATGGAAGGGAAATTACCGGCCTCACAAGGACACGGACACTTCTTCAAAACTATGCAGTAGCACACAGGCGGCTCTTCAATCATTGTAATAGAACAAAGTCGAAAACAAGCTTAAAACCTATTGTATAAAAGGTTAAAAAGTATATCATTGCATGATCCGGTGTATCATCATGCTTGATATTTATCAATCCACAATTCAGATAGTCACATAAACCGTATTTGTAGAGCTAGAAGACATTATTGTTCATATCCTCGATACATACACTCAAGAACTTTTCCAAGTATAAACATTAAAGATATACCATATCTAAAACTTTTTTTTTCAAGATACATCTGTGAAAATTGGTCAACAAATTATTTAAATAATTCTCTTATACATGGTATTAAGCTGTGGAATATGAAGGTCCCTCGCAGAATAGCCGGTTATTATCAATTTGTTCCAAATAACATAGAAATGGCAAACTTTGTTGCACAAACCATTTTGTTATCGATTGCGGGGATATTCAGGCTATCCTGTTTTCATCATAATATTCTCCCAACATTATACGTATTGACGAATTTGTCCTTTCTCACCTTTTTGAGATTCCTTTTCCCGTGCAGTAACCCAGTTCACCTCGTAATTTACTTCCATACAGTGCTGTCTTTTCTACAAGTAATGTTTTTTCTACTACAAACTGACAATGAGCGATTTATGAGACGTACCATGTACAGAAATCCTGAAGGTGGGTACGCTCAATCGAAAATGGAGTTGAAAAAACGCATGGGTGTTCATTTTCATTAAATTTTCATCATATTATATTTTAGTTTTGAATATGAGTCGTGTATAACTCTCAAATTCCTTTCTGTTCATTACAACTTCCCAAAACCGTCCTCTTAAAGGATTGTTAACCACTGACAATTGACTTCTACTTTACATATAAGCGAGTAATGAATGAATGGCAGTGTTTAAAACGTGCTTAAGACTTTCGAAAATGGGGGTAACTGTGGTCAGAGCGCTAATGACCACTGGGTTGCGTTCATATCTTTAATGTTAAAGATTATAGAAAAGTTGTTGAGTGTACAGTGTAACACATCTTTATTATTTATGCATAATTTTATGAAAGTCGGGAACCGCACTTGAGCGTTCAGCTCGTTTTGTGCATTGGGTTAAACAAAACTGAATACTATCACAGAACTACAATCTTATATAGCACGTAACGTTACGATATTTAATATATCTACTTCTGTATCATGGTATTAAAATGAAATTGTAAAACACAGATGTCTTGAAATTTCAATTTAATAGAGAATTAAAGACTTCATGTACTATTTGTACTATTCAAAATTCATTTAATACCTCAATACAATACAACGAAGCGCAATTAACTGGGTTTTTTATATAAATTTACATTTTATAATATACCCGTCTTTCAGCCTTACCCGCAGACCAATCAATTGTCATAATTTTTTAAAACTTTTTATGCAGATTGTAATGAAATAAAATCTAGACGGCTACATGACATTTGTATGTCGTGGTGCTGTAATATCGACGTGTACATTCAATTGTGCCACTCCGCTGCATTGGTTACGGAAAAAGATTCTGTGATGAATATGTAAGATAGAGCAACTAAACGTCTCGTAATATACCCAAGAGAACGCGAACGTGCTGTCGATTATACGTATATTCAATTCATGCACTTAATTTTGTATATTCAGTACAAAAAATGCTTTAGAAACATGAAGCATTATTTTGTGTGTATGTGTACATGTACATAGTTAATATAAGCGATGTAAACATTAATTGTAATCAGCTGTGGGCTGAAGTCATAATTGTAACATATTGTAATGATAGATTCGAGTTGTTTTCATAGATGCATACACCTGATATGTTTGACATTGTCATTCCGCTAGAATGGCGTAAACAAGCAATTATACAGTGCACATATGTATCTATTAACTTAACTACAAGGTATTTTAACGCTAAACAAATAATCATCGTGCTTTGGAAATACATGGAGTATTTATTTGTTAGTAATCATGGGACTACTGCTACATTGAATATGAGTACAATCATTGCGATAGACAGTGTGACTCATCTTTTTCCTTTCTATCTCCTGTAACAAGCATTTCAAATTAAATTTTAATGTACTTTGGGACATTAAGAATGGATAAGTGGCTCGGACAGGATATAAAACAACAATATTACACGATGCTGAAGGCATATTAAGAGGTTTTACTGCAAGAAAATAAGAGGAAAGAGTGAAGCAAGACACTAATTATTCAATACGTCTACAACACTTGTCTGCATGCTAGCGAACATACAAGCAAGTAATCAAATGATTTGCAAATCTTACAAACTTAGCACTAATCCAGTAATATAAATATAAACAAGCAAACGTCAGTTCCTATATAAAATTGTCACATATCTACCACATTTGGTTACAAAATATGTGAAACTTAAACGTAAAAAAGGATTGCGATATTAGCAGATCAGAAATTAATGAATTCTTGTAAACAAATCTGCTGACAGCGAATGCTTCAATCTTAACTTCAATCTTGCTTCAGTGTGCCCGGGAGATGGAACTTAGCTTAAACAGTCTACGCCCATTAATATCTACTTATTTAAACATTCTTATACATTGCATACCATATGGAACAGTTTTAACTCGAAATCGTTGCAAAACGTCCAAGCCTAGAGTTTAACCAAATTTGATAGGAACTTTTGAGTAAAATACGACGTAATATTGTGAAGTACATTGGATGCTGTGAGTGGTTTATACAAGGTATTGGTTATTACTGTTTTTATTCACAAATAAAACATTACAGCTCAATAAAACACAAGTATTCAGCACATATTATATACTCCTGTGCAGAAATATTCTCCAAGGAATAGTTAGTTTCTAGCGCTAATTAGTCAGAGGTAAATATATTGAGTTCTACAGTAAACGATTTGCAGTGTAATTGTATTGACTGTTTGAGTACAGGATGCGACCTCTTGCACTTACCTTCTTATCATATCAATTGGAGTTTATATCAGCCCGGGATGAAAGGTTTTATCGTCTATATATACTGTGTTAACATACATAAACTATCGGACTTACACGAGTGCCAAAGTTTCCAAGTAAGTCTTTTCTCTTTTCTTATTACAAATGTAACTTCTGATAAAGTTAACGGGGTCTACTGCCGAACTATCGACATAAGTTGACATGAGAAAGATGAAGTTAGGCAAGAATAATACAGCAGGTCGGATCATGTCGTGGTCATAGCATTATTGAATATGGAATTATCATGAGCCGTGACAATAGTAAACGTCAGCCTCTGTGTCACTGTTATCCATATATTAAACCAGATAAGTTTGCTTTCTACGAAATGACACACAAAAACATATGTTTGTCTAACTAAGTATGAAGTGTAACGTCAATTTTAGAAGGTTCGAGTCTGAATCTCATTAGATGATATTTATTCTTTATTCATATCTTAAAGTAATCGCAAATGTCTCAAAAACATCCAAGAATGTTGCTTTGAAAGCTTTACACATTTACCTCATACAATTTGCACGGGGCATATTTAAAATTTAATGTTAATGTTTTATTTCCTAGGAAAAATAAGGAAATAAAGAAGAAATATAAAATGATATGAATACAAATTATAACAGAAAATGCTTGAAATAAAGACAAGCCAAAATGAAAGTTTTAAAAACAATCGAACTAACACCCATTTCCTTTTTCCTAAAATGTTAGTCTCTTTTAGAAGACTTACATCACTGACATATTACGCTTTTATAACTGCAATCTCTAATAAATATCTAATACAACTGAATACAAGGCAGCTTTACCAAAATTTAAGAAAATAGAATTTACCGATAACAATGTTATTGTGCGCTGTTTATACTCTAGTGATTGTAGCGAAACTTTGCACGTACTGTGCATTTGTAAGCTTCACACTTTCATTCATATTTTGGAAAGTGTGTGTCCTTGGACTGTAGTTATTTTGTATTTACTTGGCTGATGACTACGCCTGACTAGCCCTGGTTTCAGTTAGGAAAAAAAATAAAACAAAATACGTACTTCCTTGTTATAATTCAAAAATGAAGAACGAGGCAAATATTGTCAGATTTTCCGATGTTGAACTATTTAAACTTCCTTGCCGTGTTTGCATGACCGGAAGTACGCACTGCAGAAAAATTTAAATATCTTAATAATCATAAATCTTTAGATGATATCAAGAATTTAAGTGTGCTTAATTTCATACAAAGTAGTTAGGTCGTGATTAATTCACCATGTTTAACAGATTATGATTTCAGATAAGTGTGCAAATGAGTGCGAAAATATTTATGTTTGTGTGTCGAATGTGTACGACCATTATTCTACAATCCATTCAGTTAGAACTGTAACTGGTAAAAACAGCAAATCACAATGCTCAGTATGAAAGGAGAGTTTGGTATAACATATGTTAAACATGTTAAAATGAAATCTTGTTTTGCCGACGAAAACACTTCTTGATTACATTTCAATATATGCAGCAAAATGTTTAGAATATGTAAGTATTTTTCATTGGCAAAGCGTTCTATATTTTGCCTACGACTAGTAATTTATCTTAGAGGTGGGACTGGAATAAGATGTAACGACATTTACTTTGGACTGTATTTTCAATTAACTCAATATATTTCTGTAATATATAGGTTATTACTCTCGTTTATCTTTATGAGGAAGCAGTTCTAATCAAGTTTTATCCAGCCAATGAAAGCGTAAGTTGACTGTAAAGAAATATTTCTTTTGCCAAACTTTCTATGTAAGGCAATTGTATTTGCCCCATTAGCTGAATAAAACTGAAACTGTAAGTTGCCTTATGATTGAATGAAAATGCATAAAAATGACAAACGATCAGTGTCAGTTTTGTCGTTTGATTAAGAGTCAGAGTCAAATGTTCTCATAACATAATTTTTTAACTTTCCCTGACTTTGTTTTAGTTTCAAGAACTGTTCAATTGTCTCTGTGTCATAAGTTACTGTTCAATTGTCTCTGTGCCATAAGTTACTGTTCGATTGTCTCTGTGCCATAAGTTACTGTTCAATTGTCTCTGTGCCATAAGTTACTGTTCAATTGTCTCTGTGCCATAAGTTACTGTTCAATTGTCTCTGTGCCATAAGTTACTGTTCAATTGTCTCTGTGCCATAAGTTACTGTTCAATTGTCTCTGTGCCATAAGTTACTGTTCAATTGTCTCTGTGCCATAAGTTTTCCTACTAGAATTCCCAGTATAGCAATAAACTGTAGTAAGTAGTAAGGAGAAGAATTTACCACCACCTGGCCAAACTGATTTAACTATGTTTAAGATACTAACATTAATTTATCAACGCACACTAGCATATATGTATGTTTGAGTCGTACACTCAAAAAAAGTTGTTCGTTAGTGCAGAATTACCAAATAAATAGCAGTTTTCGTGGTAGTGTCTCTGCATTTGGTCCCTAAATTACTTCTCTAACCACGAAATGGTTTTAATATTTGCTTCGACTTTATTCTACAATTCTTTAACGTTTCATTCTCAAAATTCACCTTTCCACCTAATTAAGGCATCATCACGATCGACGATTCACTCAGTTAATTGGCTATACTTATGCAATAAAGGGAACTCAGATATCATGTTATGATTGTGATATGGGATTTACGCCAGTTTGGATTTTAGAGGATATAAATGCGGGTAAACATATATTTTTTGTTTCTTCAATTCGAGAGCTTCAAAACATTATTTACTGGGGGGTATACTGGATTCAACCCGGATTCGCCTGTCCGTATTTCGGACACTAAATCTCCAAAACCCCTGATCAGAATTTAATGATACTTCACAAAAGTAATGAGTACAATGCCTAGTTGTGCATGGTCTATGTTTCGGGTCTCTAGGTAAAAGGTCAAGGTTACAGGGGCTGGAGATAGTAAAATTTTGTAGACGCTAAATTTACAAATCCCTGGTAAGAATTTAATGATACTTCACACAAGAGATACGTACAATGCCTAGTTATGCATAGTCTATGTTTCGGGTCAATAGGTCAAAGGTCAAGCTCACAGGGGCTCGAGATAGTTAAATCTTGTGGACGCTAAATCCTTAAAATCCCTGGTCAGAATCTTCTGATACTTCACAGAAGTGATAAGTACTATGCTTAATTGTGTATGGTCCATATTTCGGGTCACTAGGTCAAAGGTCAAGGTGACAGGGGCTTGAGATGGTAAGATCTTGTAGACGCTAAATCTCCAAAACATCTGGTCAAAATTTAATTTTATTTTGACTCGTTTTAATCTCTAACTTTTATTCGACATTCTTTTATCTTATCTCACAGGCAATACTGTTTTTCTTCGAATACAGAAAACAGTTATCTTCAAAATGTGGCAATTTGAACTGAAATATGAAATCAAATTTTTTTTAAAATGGCTTATACCAGTTTGGTCAAGGTAGTGTTAGAAACTGGTACAACTCTAGCATGCTTGTTATTATATCATATTCTAAAAGTAGTATCTTGCACCATTTCATTATTTTAGTGGACACGTAATCGTAAGTCTAGGAGCTATTTTGTGTACAATTAGCAATTAGCACAGTATAAATACACTGAGTGCTATCGATGATTGCCATTTCCAAAATGTTGCGTTAATTGAACTGACATCGTAATACATATACTGACCTTTTGTACCATGTAAAATACAGAGAGCAATATTTTCATTCATTAAATAGCGAAGGAATGAAAACAATAGGTAATGTCCTCCTTTAAATCATGTTGTTGGGTTACTTAAAATAACCTGCTTATTATATCCCAAATCAGTTTTTAGTGCATTAAAGCTTCAGAAATAAAGCAAAAACTTACAAAACATTTGTAAGAAAGTTTCAGCATATATAAATAATACTTCTCAGTAGGCTTGTCCTACATGCGGATAAAAAGCTTGCATTACATTTACGATTGTCGGATATATACAACTTTATTCTAATTTGACGTATAAATTGATATGTTTAGTAGTAAAACTTTTTCTACTTGCTTTAAAAAATAGCCTAAATATGGCGAAATTTACACGAATTTAAAAACAAAAATAATATCAAACAGGGAATGGCACGTACCAAAAACGCAGCCTCCCCAAAAACGAGCCCCACAGCACCCAGAAGTGCACACCACACACACACACACACACACACACACACACACACACACACACACACACACACACACACACACACACACACACACACACACACACACACACACACACACACACACACACACACACACACACACACACACACACACACACACACACACACACACACACACACACACACACACACACACACACACACACACACACACACACACACACACACACACACACACACACACACACACACACACACACACACACACACACACACACACACACACACACACACACACACACACACACACACACACACACACACACACACACATATACACTACCAACACACACTAGCATACAAAGCAAACACACGAGGACAAAACGAACAATTAAAGGAACACAGTGGGGCACCGCCTTGGAACGGTCAGTGGCAAAAACACCACTGGGGAGCTTAAACCGGTTTATGGTGCGCACCCAACCTCACTCTTACCCCCACCATGCTCTAACACACGCAATGGAAACAAAAGGCATGGTATGTAAAACACAAAAATGCTCGTGTATAAATATATAAAAATCACTTAATTTACACAAATAGCTGAAAGGATTGCCAAAGAATATCGGCAAGATTAGCGGAATCATACGTGTTGCAGTTCGGTAAAACACTTGGGTGGAAAACAATTATTAGTAAGTGTCTATATTGGCGCATTATGCTGAAAGGAGACATTCTCCTTGTATATTATTGTTGAAAGTTGCATTTATTTGTTACTGTACGCAAATATAGAAAGGCTTTGAAAAATAAAACTGCTGGTTGTAGGGTATGCCGCTTTAAACTTTAGAGCTAATCCAACCAAAAGTTTTATACTGTTATAAAGGGATCACTTTGTGAAATTAAGATTCTTTGAACATATTCAAGAGTGCTTTGTAAAAATAGTAATGTGCCTTCATGAAAATGTTATGCGCCAAAACATTGTATGTACCTCGTTACGGCAGGATAAATATATAGAGATTTTAAGTATAAATTAGATTTCTTAGCAAAAGAAAAGAAAACATGAAATTATTTGTTTAATACTAAAGAAAGGAAATAGCGCACTAGAGCATGTAAGCATAAACGCTGTTAAAAAGATCAATTTTATAAATGCATAGTGTACTATTATGTGTTTGTTAAAGACTATTAAATTAGAATGCCATAAGCTCCTTATTATTCTATAATTAAAAGACAAATTAACTTAATGCATTATATGAATCACATTTTAATCCATTATTTCATAGATACATGTACAAGATAATACAACGCATTACAAAACAGATTTGCGTGATTTTTATGTCGGTAAAAATCGGGTAGGTTTGTAAACGTTCATTTTTCCGTTTAATAGCTGACATTAAAAAGCTTTTATGTCCCATGTACTGTCATGCAATATTCAATATGAAAAAGTTGAGTGACGTAACTTTCAAAACTTCCGTTGTGCATAATTTTTACAATAACACGTCATGCAATATTTTTATGGACTGCTGGATAAGAACCATAATTATATTGACACTGTGGATGCGTTCCTCATGTATCATTGAGATATTTTCTTGCTGTTTTAAGAGAATATGTTAACAGACAGATCATTAAGCCCGTTTTAAACAAATGACATAAAATGTCACTAATAAATCATTTTTATATAAAAAAATGAACTAAAATGCCTAATAAAATAAAATATTGCTGATTCATTGTATCGTAATTGAATGAATATGTTGCTGTTCTACACGTCTGTCTTGAAACGTGTACTTGAGAATCTTCTATGCGGCTCGTACTGGTAGCATGATTAGCGATATATGCCTCCCAAGTAACCCATTCGTTTAATCTAATTCCTTCAGATTATTTAACGTCATACCAATATGTCAGCCAATTGTAAGAACATAGTTTCCTTATATGGCTGTAGTTAGACTCTTCTTGACGGGTATGATTGGCAAACCTCAGAAGTTCCTTTGACTATCCTTTACCAAGTTTCTTCAAATTATTTTGCAACGCTGATGAAAAGATGCCACCTTAATCAAGAGATATTAATTCATAGGAAGATGACTCCCTAAAGTCTTGGCTATTTTCCCATATTTGTCATTTATTTAACTATAAAAGATATCTCCTGAAACTATTGGTCAAATTGAAAATTTTCTAGTACGCAGTTTTCCATGTTTGTTTCCTCATCATTATTGTTTTAAAAGTATTAGATTTATTAGAAAAACATTCCTTTTTTCAAGTTTAGCAGTTGCTTATTAGTATGCATATAAAAGTAATCTTAAAAAACTAACTCTGAGAACCACACGGCGGAAATTATTTCATACGAATGATCCTTGTTGAAAAGATGTTGAGTCGTCTTTCAGAGGTCGAAGTTGACTTTCATATGAATGACAATATGATAGACATTATAAATCTCTGAAGACATTTCTTAAATTGAAATATTATAGAAATGATCCAAAATGTAGAAGAAATGGAACACCATGGATGAAAGGATAGATATGAGACCGCTAGTATCTAGAGCCTACGGCCTGTTTTGTGTAACTCATAAGACGAGCTTTTTTCCCTGGAATCATGCCTCACACTTGTTTGAACGTTCAGCTAAATTAGAATGCTTGTTTGAAGAGGGTATACGTGTACTTTGTGGTGTGTGAAATTATGTTTGCAATGATTGGCAAAACAAATGATGAAAACAGTTCAAAGAATCGAATTTAACACAAGATCGTAAGATTCACACTGTTTTGAAACGAACCGAGGAAATTCACAACCTTTTAATATTGTATTCTAACGTAGTCTCTCTCGTGTAGTTTCTATTTTTTCTATAAGTACTTTTATTATTTCCCTTTAATAAGTAAGGTACAATTTGACAGTTCAATGTTAAGTTAGCAAATAAGATTACGTTACCACTCATAACCAATGCAATACGTGTTGTCTATATTCGGAAATTCAAAGAGAAAATACATTGGAACATGGTATTCTTAGGTGTAACTTTGAGCAGCTCAATTCTGATTCCACTTATAAAGTACCCGTATGCCCAATGTTTTACCGATTAAGTATGTTCTATTGTAGAAACAAAGCACACTGAAAACCATATGAGTTAACAATATCTGTTATGTTTCCGATCATAATCACGCTATGCACTAACATTTTCCTCACTCTATTTAAAAATTGCCAACAGATCTATACTCGGGTGTATAATAAATAGATGGCTCTTGAGTACAAATACGTTATAAATATTATCCAATTTAATTACTACGTTTGTAGGAGTTAACAAATAATATCGTAATATGACGTAAATTTTCACTTTGCACTGTATAATATCTGAAGATATTCCTGTCAAACAATTGAAAATCGTGTTAGAGATATCTTTGTTAGACTTATTGTAAACAAGATCAATATATGCATTTTGTATCAAGCAGCCTCCTCTCCCTTCCTCTCAACCCCTTTCTTTTACCCCTATTCATCCTTTCACTTATATATGTGCTTATTCTAGGTTGTGTTCTGTGTCTACATTATTGTTGTGCGTCTGTTGCAATTTACTTTTCACTTAGCAAAAGCGTTGACTTGATGTAGTTAAAAATAAAACTGTAAGATTCCCTTTCTCATAATTGGAGGCGCGGCTTTATTGTACTATGTGTCAGTGTGGCTGCTGTTCGTGAGTGCTTGCTACGCTTTGGTTATACCTTAAGTTAGATTCCTTTTTTAACTTTATTGAATTGCTCGTTCAAATGTAAGGTCGAGGTGTTATATTCGTGCATTACACAGCAAAAATCTTAAATTTAAATCCAACATTTTAATTTTTGTCAATGGTCCGGTGCCAAAACTGTAAAATATGAAAAATGTAACTATTTATAGGTAGTTTACATCTTGATCTATTGAACGTTTAACACTTTAAGTAAGGGAAAGTATTTTTTCCTTTTATATCAATTTGTTCAAATAGCGCCTATGGTGACTTACAGTTCTGCATGCTATATCGTCTGTTGTAAATCAAAACTCACCATTTCTCTGTATATGTTTCAGTTGATATTATGTTTTCAGCTATATCGAATAACGAATTCTCTCAACTAACATGACTGATACAAATCGCTGTCGATCTGATGTCCATTATATTAAATAAAAAATAATTTGTTTGAAATAAAGGATCTCAAATACTGTATGGAACATATTTCATTTAAAGAAGCGTCTAGCGTCAGACAAGTACCGAATATAATTATTAACACTCGGTGTTAAAAATCTCTATTTCATGCGTTTTAAGCAGATTCATTCCACCAGTAGAAGAAAAAAACAATGAAGCATGCCATTCTGACAGAGTACTGCCTTGCAAAAAATGTAGATATATTGTTTTAACTCCTGACTGTATGGAAAAAATAAAACAACTTACTTAAAAAAAAACATCGATAGCCTAGAAAGAATATTTTTAACATATTCTGAAAAGTGAGACCGATTACTTGTGTTCCATTATTTGTTCAGGAATAGCATTTTGTAATTTGCAAAGTGAGCCGCGTGATTTTCCTGATTGGTTTGAATGTAAATTGAGGTCGTAATTTGACCGTAACTACATGATAGGCATCTTACTGACCAGATTCAATTTTCTATAATGTGATTTTGAGTATCGTTGCTTTTATTCCATTATCCTATTGTTTTGATAATACTCCTGGGTCAGGAACAACAACACAAATCAAGAAAATAAAAACAATTAATCACAATATCAGTGTTTTCGTTCTGGCATTTTGTAAATTAACATTAGAAAAGAGAAATATTTGTTTTCGTATTGGCTGAAGAATCAAAACAAGTATAGAATGTCTAAAACAACAGACCTGTGTGACTTGAACATTATTATCTTTATCCGAATTTTGTTTTAATACAAATTCTTTACACAGATTTTTAAAAAAGGCGAACTATTTATAATGTTGTATGCATTTAAAACTTAGGATGAAATATCTTATGAGAAAACAATTAGCACCAAATTCATCAGTTATATTCGAACATTATTCATACAAGTTGTGATCCGGAATTTATTTGACAGTTTCTATCACTGTGGCACAGCTTGTAGTAGCAAGATGAAAATCACACAGTTCAATGTTTAATCTTAATTTGACTTTCCTTAAAATCTTCCTTTCTTTTTTGTACCAAGAACATAAAGATACAAAAAATGTACATACAAAGGCAGTGAACATGTAACAGCATCACGTTGGCTGAAGTTTCGCTAGATATACCATCTTCCCTTTTCCGGACTTTTTTATTGGACAGAACAGAACAGATAATTTATTTAGTCGTATGCATATACAGCATATTGACATCAACCTATAACATGTAAATTATGGCACGATATGGCAACAATAATGATACAATAGCATAGAAACAACAAAAGGTGAAAACACATCTACCTTTTAACAAGTATGTTGCAACTTTATACAGCAAACGTCCATTTTCCGTTTTCAATAATTCAACAAATTTAAACATACTTGGCCTCTTACTATAATACCTTGGTATATATTTTGTTATTAGTTTCTTAAAAGCATCACATTCCAGAATAAAATGAAACTCATCTTCTTGTGTAAGTTTATCACAAAGTTCACACAGGTTTATTGTCAATGTCTAGATTGTTAATCAGCATTTTACTATTCTTTTTGTAAAAATAGATACTTATATTGTGTCGTGTAATTGTTGTATATTTTATTTCTTATTGAACGTTGTATTCAATGAGATACCGAAACACCGCGCCTAAGCATTTACATTGATGAAATTTGCGATATGATTAATAAAATGAATGGAATAGCAAATAGCGAAAATACAACATTAAAAAAGTATCTAATGTGAATACCCAAAACAATAAAAAAAAATTACAAACAAGTAATAATTATAAAATATGTATAATGTAGTTACATTAGACATGCCTTTTTATACACATGTATCATGTATCAACTACAATGACTGAAATGTCACGTAATTAGACTTTGACGAAATGTAGTCTTTTCTTTGCAATAGAAAGACTTCGTAAAACATATTCTAGTAGGCATAATCCTGAAACTAAATTAAACCTTATTGTACCGTGGGGTAAAATTGTATAGGTCAGTGGAAATGACAACCTTGCTGATCATACAAATAAGTTAACACATTACTACCAGTCTTAAAACTGATAGAACTGCTATTTATATTGTGCCGAAATTTTACTTCCAAAATTCCATTACATTATTGAGTTTTTCACAGACCAAAAATTGTGAAGTTATCATCTCACAAAGAGTATCATTTTAAACTAGGATTCCTCACCTTATCAAATACCGATAATGGTGTCATAGCAAGCAATGTGTACATACAGTTGATTGTGTACATTAAAAGTAAAAAGATTAAGGAACTAAGGACACAAAATAGAATAAATCGGAGTTTTATGTGGCGAATGATCTTTTGTAAACCACTTCATTCTAATATGCAAGTGAATCATTTTAAAAGCACACATTATAAGCTTCTTGTATAAAAGCTAAACATAGACTTAATTTATTCGGAGAACGATAGATTATAAAGATATTATTATTGTTCACACTCTTAAAACATTACTTATCATAAATTATAAGTATTTATCAAGTTTAAGCATGAACAGAATATATGCAGGTCATTATTAATTTTGGAAATGCCAGACTACATCACAACATAGCTCAAGGATACAACTACACCACTAAATTCTCAAGAAGTTTTTCAATCTTGTGTTATGAGCTGTATCTGGAGAACTAGGAATGCCGTTTATAGTAAAGCAGCATTTAACTCTTATCCAGTCCTAAGCGTTGATAAAAATGCCTACGTATACCTATGTCATTTCAGGTGTTGATCAGACACACTGGTCTCCTGTTGAAGTTGCTGGAATTATCTTATGTGTAATTTTTCATTTTGGAGCTGCAAAAATACGTATTGCAAATTATTATATCAAACAAACCAATCGTTCGAAATTCAGATTTGCAAGCTATATTAATTTGACAAACTAACAAACATTATGAATACTTCTTAAATCATCAGACGTGATAACCTTTCTTCAGATTGTGTGCGTCCTGTGGTGTTACTCGTTTTTTATGAGCAGATTTTGTCTGAGCTCTTATAATAAACCCTTTAACTCGAGTTTGACTGTGAGCAAAAACATTTATTTCGACTTAACAACCGAAAGATTACAATTGAAGCCTGTTAATTTGTTTTAAAAATATGACTATGGCTGCTAAAATGAAACTACTGTAATGTAATTATCCTGTTAAACATTATTTATCTAGATCAATGTCTTTTGTGTTTAATTCATTTCAGTTCAGTTCATTTGCACAAAGTAAACAAGCTTACTTCATCGTGTTGACAATTGAACTTGCCGAAATTACTGATGAAATAATTTAACTAATTAACCATTAACTTTTTCACCTTTTATTCACAAACGTAAGTAATTTTTACAAGCAGTGTGAAGCATGTTCAACATTAAATGCTATACAGTGTAAATACTAGAGCAAGATTAAAATATACGACAGTTTGAAACTAGAATCGGTCGGTACCTACGACTAACGCGTTCGAAAACTGACTAATGGTAGATGACACCCAAGTTCTTTTTACCCGGTGTATTACATTTCAGAAGTTCGCCAGTGTCTTTAAACGAAACAACGTTTGAATAAATATGACAACCCGAACTCTACACCGGTTTCTAAATAGATGTTGCGTTTTGCTTGGTACGCCGCCTGGCACTAAATAACATAAATACTCGCCGAACGTATGTTTTAATATCATTTTACACTCTCTGTGATATATACTCTAAAGTAAAAACCTGGCTTATAGTGGCTTGTATAAAAAGACGATAAATGAATGATAATCTACAGCTAACTGAAGTAATCGCCTGTAATTTTTTCCGAAAACTGGTTTGAAACCTATAATTTAAAAGGTTGTTACGTCGATAATTGCACAAGCCGGATCACTAACGTCTCTAACGGTCATTAGAGTGTTACTTTCAGATCTCGAAATCGGATTTTACATCTTCTCGAGAAATCTAAATCTACCTGTATCAGTTGTAAATAATTGGTCACAAAATGTTACAAAATACAAATTGTTGCTAGGGGTTCTATAAATTAAAACCTCTCTTTCATGAACAAACACAATCTTCGTGAAATTGAGAGCCGCAATTAAACGGTTCACATGATCTTCAATAGTCTACTTGTAAAATACGCATCATAATTTTAAAAACATGACAAGGCTACATTTTTTGAACGCCGTATATGTATTACTATAAATTAGATAAAATGCGCAATGATTTAATGTTCGCTATTTTGGCGGAGTTCCTACTTCGCTAATTTAGATATCTCGCAAATGGTTCATATCACATAGATTTACTATCAGCGAATTCTCATTTAATATTATCGAATATGCTCACAACTAGCGATAGTTGCGTCTCTCAAATATAACTCCGTTTTGCAGTATTTGCGAGATTTTAAGCAGCTTTGGATAGAAGTGCAAAAATGTGACATGTTTCAATGACCAATAGTGCGTATTTTTTCGAGTGGCTTTACGGATACAATGTTTAGCATTGGCCATTCCACGGGTCGTTTGGATTAAGTCAACACAAAAAGGTAATACAGAACACATGTATATGTATCTGAATGCTTTCTATTACCATGTTTTAGCGTATTGTTTTTTAAAAAGTGAGGAATATGATGTAATTTATGAGCATCACGCACTGCAAATACTCTATTGAATTTATTGATTGTAGTAATTTGAAGGTAATTAAGAAACCATCACTAAATTGAATATGATATATCGGTTGGATAGACAGTGTGATTGACTGTTTTCATTTGTATGGCCTGTTGCGAACATTTTTGTTATTTCAAAGGAACTCGGAACATGAAGGCTTCAAATGGATGTCAAAAACAATATAACAGGATGCTGAAGACATATTTAACTTAAAGGCGGTTGTTACAAAACAATTACCGTAAAGAGTGACTTAAAATGTCCATAGTATATTAATACTCCAGTGGAGTAGATGCTTTAGCTGTCTGCATGTTAGCAAATATGCTCAACTTTTTAACAAGACTGAAGATTTTAAGAAATCTTCAATCTTGATCGAGATAATTATAGGAAATTGACAAACGAAACTTTAGAGACATGACAAACACAGAACTCTTACAGCTATATAGCTACACTAAATACATCTAGTCTCATCTTTATTGTTCCTAAAATAACTTTTGAGTACTAAGATTGCAAAGAAACACGTATAAACAGCCTTGGTAACAAAATTTATAAAACTAAAGCTCAAAGAGGTTTTGGATTTTGTAGTTAGATCAGGACCTGGAGCATAACAATTTGAAAATATATGTCGACAGCGAATCTCTTTCGAATATAAAATCTGCAAAATTAAACTTCTTTATTCAGTCCTTTCCCATTCAGCTCATATAATTGGAAATGTTTCAGCAATTAATGCTATTCCTAACTACGACGTAATAAATGTTGATTGAAATAAATAGAGTATTGTTGGTACTTTGTACATATTACTTTTTTACTATTTCATTCATAAATGAAACATAACAGTTCATTAAAAATAATGTTATGTAACTCATAAATAAGATTCCTGGCTAGTAACTAACGATGTTACAGTTCAAAAGTAAACGATTTGCAGTGTAATCTACGGAAGCGTATGATGGTCGATAGTTACTGGTTTATGTTAATTAGACATATGTGTGGCAATATGTTGACTTTGCTTGATAATATTTTGCATTATGCCATGAAAAAATAAAACAATTGTGTAAAAACAGAGCGTTTTTTTTTTCGTAACACGTTAGACGTAATAAGGCAATCACAATATCATATCTTTCTAAAACTATTACTAAAGAAACTTTTTCCCGAATCCGACACATATCGTTTGGCAAATAAAGTTCTTATCTGACGTATAATTCTCGCGCAAAGCTGAAACCGAACACCATCATTTGCTCTGCAGCCCTCAGCTATAATGAATTACAAGAGTGCTAAGATGGTCCTATATCGCTATCCTTTCCCAAAGAGAAAAAGTAGGTCTAAAGTCATGGTCGAAGCCAACCGCTGACAATTTTTAAAATCTCTTCGCAAAAGGGTAGACACATTCTAAACGTAGGTCAAACATCAATGTACATAGTGATCTAACGTTTGACTAGATGTTTCGCAGTTTCGGTCTTGACTAAAGTTCATCAAGACAAACTTTCTTTCAAGATGACTGATGCCGGTGTGTCAAGTGTGGCTTCTAGAGTTCGTAGGTTTTCTAATGATTTGAGCCGAAGTCCTACTTTTTGACCTCACGAAAACCAGTTTCAAACTAAACTTAGAGTTCATCAAATCAAACATTCTTATTAATTTTCAAGATGATTTGGTTAAAAATGTGAATTTTAGAATGTTAATGTTCTATGAGTTCACCTTGTGATCTAGATATTATGATGTGACCAATTTTCAAACTTGACCTATATCATTTATCAAGACATTTCAAGGATGATTTTGTGCAAATTTTGCGTCTGGAGTGATCACAGGGGTTTTCTATTATTTACCTGGTGTCCTAGGTTTTGGTCACACGTAATGCAGTTTCTATTTACGGATGATTGGGTACAACATGTGGTTTCTACAATGTTTGGAATATTGTTTTATTATTTGATATGGTCCAGGATTTGATCCCGCGTGACCTAGTTTCAATTTTTGGTCGAGAAATCATCAAAAAAATATTACAGAATGTTCAGACGGTAAGTGTGGACAGACAGACAGGCAGACAGGCAGACAGTCTAGGGTGAGCTTAAAAGAGAACATTTTCATAAGTCATCTACTCTAGTTTCACCGATGTCGGAGCTAAATATTAACTTATCTTTAGTAATTATTATCTTACACAAGCAAGATAAATCTTTCATGCAAAACTAAACCGTTCAAAATGATTTTACTCGCTAATTCTTAAGTAACGAATGCTACAATTATCATGTTATTATCTCTATTATTATCTTACATTTTCCCCATAAGATTTCAAACATGATGCGATATTTTCGTATCAAATCTACATAAATATCTAGCAACTGGCGACCATTACAGGCTTCCGTACGTACTAATTGTTTAAAAGAAGTTATGTAATCAGGTTGTTAAAACAAATAGGGTGTCGACCGGTTTTGGAAACTTTGATAACCTTCTTCCCCACTTCTCCCAGATGAAAGAAATTCGAAGTTAATGGCGAAATGCTTTAGGAAAGAGTGAATATTGTTATTAGATATTGTATTTGTAAATGCGTCTATATATGAATAAATAACTAATATGTTTAAACAAATATTTGAGTAATATTTATACACATATTGTTACAAAATTACACTTTGAAGAGAAGCCAGTATAACAGTTCAATATAAATATTGTATACTCCTCAAATTATTTAAGGGCAATAGCATGAAAAGGATAAGATTTACTTGAATCACTCGAATACTCTTTATTTCACGCTGTATTTCACAAGTATCTAATACCATTGTACGGAAGCGTATAATGGTCGCCAGTTGCTAAATATCTATGTATATTTGATGCGATAATATCGCTTCATGTTTGAAATCTTACGAAGAAAGTGCAAGATAATAATAGAAATAATTGCATGATAATTGTAGCATTCGTTGCTAAAGAATCAGCGAGAAAAATAATTTTAAACGGTGTAGTTTTTTAATGAAAGATTTATCTTGCTTGTGTAAGATAATTTATGGCTAAAGATGAGTTATTATCTAGCTCCAACATCAGTGGGATTGAGTAGATGAGTGATGAAAATGTTCCCATTATGCTCTTAGGTGAGCTATTGTGATCATCCGATTTCTGTCTATTTGTCCGTGCGCCCGTCCAGATGTCCGTCCACCCTTACATGTACCTTAAGAAGTCTAATCATCATGAAAATTGGTCAGATTATTTGTATTAAGCTTAAGGGGAAGCTAATGCAAGATTACGCGAAGAGAACATCCTGTACTACTTGATATTTTGATCATATTTCTTCACTACCATGTCATACCTTGTCTGAGAGCTAGTTTGATTCCGATAATCATATAGCACACTGTAAATACGCTACTGGGGATTTCCATGCTCAACAAACCGTGTATTTACGTCATTACATACATCCTAGTCATGGTGTAAGCAGGGAATACCAATTAAACAATTGTTAAATATTCACCTTTATACATGTATCATGTGATTAATGCTGCTAAGAATAGTTTCAGGTGCCTATTTTAAAACCAATAAGCATATAATAATATTATATTGTTATTTTTCTTATAATTTGTAACTTAAATCAACGAGGTATCTGTTCTGTATAGAACTATTTGCCTACGCGGTTTTTATCGTCAGTCCGGTGTGACATGAGAAATGTAAGGCCCATGAAATACGTATCGCTACACCGGATACACTAAATTCAGTGTTTCCGCGAGAGCGCGTTTTCTGCGGTTTTGACGCACTCATTTTGTCAATGACGCAACAGAAATAGCAAAGAGCGTCTTCTATGACGCAATTAAAATGTGTATGATCAAATTACTACAAAAACAACATTTCAAAACCTCTCAAAACGCTTCGAAATGCAAGATAAATTGTTGATAAAATACGCTTCCGGTATGGGATATGTCTAATTTTGACCCTATTGCGTCGTCGTTGTCGTCTGATTTCGGATCGACCCGCATTTTGTACCATTGCGTTTTTGTGTGTGTTGATTCTTATGATACCGTCATCATAGATCGTAGACACACAACAAGGGATGGTCGACGAACCTTAATAGGGGAAACAAAAACGTCTTTCTGAGTGATTTTAATGATCATTTGAAATCATTTCGATCAGACTGTCACTATTGAAAGGGGTTTAAGTGTGCCAAATAATATCCAAGTTTAATGTCTATGGTTGAATGCACTTATGAAAAATTCGCTTTGTAGTTAAATTTTACTTTTGACATGCAGTGACAAAATGGAAAGCATCCAAAGAGAAACACCTGTTGTCTTGCCAACCCTTGATTACCCACCATTTTGTGATGTATCACATGCAGTTTTACAGAAGTAAACTGAATAAAACTTCTTTAACATATAGTCATGCCTTTTATTTTTTACAATAAAGAGTATGACCCTCGGAGTTTCTAAATGACCCCCAAATTCTGATACAGGGAATTGGTACCCAGGGTCTGAAAGCCGGAACATGCAATATTACCTAAGCAGTTGGGTGCGACGTTAAATCCGAATTAATTGGCACAATACAATCAACCTTATGGGCATATCCCATAACTTTCGAATGGCTAAAGATGAGTTATTATCTAGCTCCAACATCAATGGGATTGAGTAGATGAGTTATGAAAATGTTCCCATAATGCTCTTAGGTGAGCTATTGTGATCATCCGATTTCTGTCTATTTGTCCGTGCGCCCGTCCCAATGTCCGTCCACCCTTACATGTACCTTAAGAAGTCTAATCATCATGAAAATTGGTCAGATTATTTGTATTGATGATTGAAATCGGGTGACGCGGGATTAAAACCAAGATTCCTATGGCAAATTGTGAATTTTGTGAAGCCACATTTTGTACCCAATCGTATTTTAACTTAGTCAGAGTGTTGTCTCGATGAAATGTAGGTCAAAATAATTACGTGGGATCAAAACCTATGAAATTGGGTCGCGTGGGATCAAAAACTTGTACTTTAGGTCGATTCATAAAAAAACATACGAACACTCTAGAAGCCACATTTGACACCCATGCATCAGTCATTTTGAAAATAAGTCAGAGTGCTTGTCTTGATGAACTTTAGTCAAGATCGAAACTGTGTAACATGTGGTCAAAAGTAAGGTCACCGGGTACATTGTTTTGAAGCTACACTGAAATTTGGGCTGCTTGTATATTTTTTGCAAGCAGATTTAAAAAATTATCCTTTGCTGACCTTGAGCATGACCTTTTTACCTACTTCTTGCCTTTTGGAGCGATAGTGCTCAGTTGAGCGATAAAGAGCCATCTCAGCCCTATTGTCAGTAAATTATGATATTCGCGGTAAGCTTGGCGCGAGAAAACAACAAATGTACATCAGATAAAAACTTGATTTGCCGGACAATATGTGTCGGACTCCTGAAAACATCTCTTTAGTTTTGTTTTAGCAAGATATAATATTGTGCTTGTTTCTTTGACGACTAACGCGTTGCGGAAACAAAGCACTTTGCTTTTAAGCAGTTGTTGTTATTTCATGGAATAACGCACAACTTCTAAATAATATCAAGCAAAGTCAAGATATTGTCACACACATGTCTAGATGACATAAATAGTAACTAGCGACCATTATACGCTTCCGTAACTACGAGTATAATGCTAATAAAAGTACAACTCCTTTCCAACAAATATTTTTTTTATTTATATAAACAGATACCGGTATCTTTATTGACTTCCTCAGGATGCATAGATATATACAAGTATAAAATGGTATTAGGTAACGTTCTCAATATCCTTTTGGTACGAAGAATAATGTTGAACGTTTGAAACATAAAACAGCAGCTAAAAAGTAAAGTTTTATTGACATTTAACGCCTTTAATCTTGTTTTCTACACAAAAAGCTCCTAATTACATTTTAACAACTGCAACAAAAATGCCAGAATATAACATAATATTTACACTCACAGGAGTTGATAGTGTGCTGTAAATATCATTTACGTGCAAAGCATCCTTTTATTTGTCTATCAGTAGTAATCAATCATAAACAAAAAATATGTATAAACTTATAAAACTAATAAGCTAAATTGCTTGCTTGAAATATATGTTAATTATAGCAGTCATTGTTATCTACGGAAGCGTATAATGGTCGCCAGTTGCAAGATACTTATGTAGATTTGATGCGAAAATATCACTTCATGTTTGAAATCTTACGGGAAAAATGTAAGATGATAATAGAAATAATTACATGATAATTGTAGCATTCGCTCCTTAAGAATCAGTAAGTTAAATCATTTTGAACAGTATAGTTATTGCATGGAAGATTCATCTTGCTTGTGTAAGATAACATTTTTATTGAAGATGATTTCATATTTAGCTCCGACATCGGTGAAACTAGAGTAGATAGCTTATGAAAATGTTCTCTTTTGAGCTCACCCTAGCCTGCTTGCCTGTCTGTCTGTCTGTCTGTCCACACTTACCGTCTGGACATTCTATAGGAACATTCGTGATGATCTCTCGACCAAAAGTTGAAGCCAGGTCACGCGGGGTTGACTCATAAACCATCTCAAATGATATAAAATATTCTAAATATTGTAGAAACCACATTTTGTACCCAATCATTCGTAAATTGTCTTGATAAAATATAGGTCAAGAAAGAATCTATACTGCGTGTGATCAAAACCTAGGACACCAGGTAAAATAATAGAATAACTTGTGATAACTCCAGAAGCCAAATTTGCACCCAGTCATCGTGGATGTCTTGATAAATGCTTGGTCAAGTTTGAAATTTGGTCACATCATAAAATCTAGATGACAAGGTGAACTCATAGAACATCAACATTCTAGAATATACATTTTGAATCAAATTATCTTGAGAATTAATCAGAATGTTGTTTTGATGAGCTCTAGGTTTAGTTTGAAACTTGGATTCGTGGGGTCAAAAAGTAGGACTTTGGCTCGAATGATTTAAAAACCTACGAATCTGACACACCGGCATCAGTAATCTTGAAAGAAAGTTTGTTTTGACGAACTTAAGTCAAGACCGACACTGCGTAACATCTGGTCGAAAGTTAAGTCACTTTGTACATTGATTTTAAACCTACGTTTGTAATGTGTTTACCGTTTCGCAGAGATTTTAAAAATTGTCAGCGGTTGGATTTGATAATGACTTTAGACCTCCTTTTTTCTTTGGGACAGGATAGCGATATAGGGCCATCTTGGCCTTCTTGTAATTCATTATAGCTGAAGGCTGTAGAGTAAATGATTGTTTTCGGTTTCAGCTTTGCGCGAGAAATATACGTCAGATAAGAACTTGATTTGCCAAACAATATGTGTCGGATTCGGGAAAAAGTTTGTTTAGTGATAGTTTTAGCAAGATATGATATTGTGATCGCCTTTTGACGTCTTAACCGCTCTGTTTTTTAACAATTGTTATATTTTTTCATGGCGTAACGCACAATTGCAAAATATTACAAAACAAAGTCAACATATTGCCACACACATGTGTATTTAACATAAACCGTAACTATCGACCATTATACGCTTCCGTAGTTATCTGATGGCGTAGTCCTTTCATCTAAGCTTCTGAATTTCAAACAAAAAATAAATGTGATGTAAAGACATATTTTTATTGAGTAAAGAGTCAAACCTTTCTGATATGTGAGATCATTATATCAAGGTGTCGTAATACTTGCTAAAGAAAAAACTCGGTTTTCCCATAGCATGTTCCATTTCTTGTCTGACAGGTCAATAATAAAATTTGCTTTGGACATACACATTCCAACAGGTTTTGTAAATGCTGAAATGTAGATTCTTCAAACATATAAAAAAGCTTAACTTTCTCTTAGCGTTTCCCAATTCCGCACCCATATTTGCACTGGTAACTAACCGTAATTGAGATCGCGTAGCAATAAACAATACAGGTTAAGTAGCAATAGCTAAAAAGCTGTGGCTTATATAGTTAAAATACGGTAGGGTTTAAAAGAACTTGACAGAGATTGTTGCCATACACTTTCCATAAAAGTAATAGGCAACTCTAGAAAATGCATGCATCTGATATTAAATTAGACTTTACATCAGAGAAAAACTCTACTAAAGTTTCATGATTGGCAATTGACTATCTACTAATGAAATATTACTGTTCACACAACGTTAGCCATCAGCTATAACTTTCATTTGGAATACTCTTTTTACGCTTTTATCGTTATTCTGTTCGATCTTTATGTTCGGATTTATAACATTGTAACATATTGAGTATTGTTAAGATGAAATTAATATAGTTGATACGCTCGGATTTAAATAGTGTAAGAAATAACATCCCTTACTGTGAATTAAAGTATATCAAATGCGTAGTAATTCTGTTAGGGCGTTTGCAACGCTTTTGAATTTGGTAGCGTACTTTTCGAAATTTAGAGATATACGTGACATGGATTTATACTGGAGCCTTTTTATATCACCATATGTTCTAAAATACGTAATTTACATACAGTTTGAAGAACTTTATTTTTTTACCAAAATCTGAGAGCGAGCAGCTTTAACGGTTTCTGGCACGAAAAAAGATCATTTATTACTCAGGGAACGATCTTACGGAGTAATTACTTGACAACTAATTTGTTCTACGGTTCACTAAGGTACTTAAAGGTTTCTGAAATGTAATTGTCATGATCACGATATACTATGTAAAGTCATTTGTAACGTATGTGATTTTGGAATTAGAGACCTCTTGTAGATAAATCGCAAGAAAACTGACTTAACTGTAGATGACGAATCCACGTTTTGGTTCGATTGCTTCAATGTTAACAGAGTAAAGAAATCCCTTACGGCGGAACGAACAACATACAAACAAGTAGTCACATAAGTTGTTAGGCATTATACTGTCTTCTGTTTTAAAAATTATGTATAGTAATAGATCTAAATTATTTCCAAATATTTCAGAATAGCATAGAATTATTTTGTTGTTGTTCTTTAAATTTGTAATTAATCGTTAACACGAACAACTTGGACAGAATAATAGACATAAACTCGTGTTTTTCACTTTTAATTATTTTTGGCGCCCGTTGTGTAATTTGTAAAAGTCGTCTGCTTCTGAAACTTTTTTGACGTACTTAAATGAGTCAGTTGAGCCATTTTCATAACCTTCTTGACGTCAGTCGGCAGTGTCGTCTTAAATCCGGTTAAGCTTTCTTAAAATTCACTTTATCAGTAACCATTAAAGCCTTGAAACTTCAGACAAATTGCTTGGCATCATACAATGGCCTCTGTGCCCGAGTGGTTATGGTCTCTGACTGATGATCACTTGTCCCTCACCGCTGTAGGTTCGTGCCCTACTTGAATGACATTAAAAGTTGTGCAAACTTTGAATTTTCAGTTCAGTTTTGTCAAAATCCACTTCTCAGTTACCATTCACAGCTATGATACTTCTTATGGTAGTTGAACATAGTCACTGAATGCAAAGGGTAAGCACATGGGTCCCTATCTCAAAAGATAAGTTTACACATATGGTTAAAGGTCAAAATTTGTGGACAGTTGTGTCTGCAGTTTATAACTTTACTCGTGTAAGGGTTGTCCTGATATTTACACATGTATGTGTACAGTCTGTGTTGTCCTGATATTTACACATGCATGTGTACAGTCTGTGTTGTTCAGAGACAATCGATCCTCTAGTACTTTCAGTCCTTTGATTATTTTCAGGCGTATGAAAGTTTACAATTGACGGCATAAATATAACAACGTCTATATAAAATAGCAACATATTATCGCGTAACAGTCCAAAAACACGCTTATACCGTATTATAAACGTTGTTGTGTCCGTCGACTATTGCATAACCCGGAACACACTGTATTTGTTAATCTCTACTTGTGCTAAAGTTATTAGCCACAGTCTCCTTAATAACTCTGCATAAATTTATGAAATATGGGAAAATCATAGTTCGTTTTGTTTTTACCTTTTGTTAACACCAGTTAACTAGTAAGTAAATAAAGTACTATCACAGTTGTACATGTACAGCGCCGTGATGTAACAGCGACGTGTTCAGTCACATTTGTGACATTGTGACACGACATCATTAATAACCAAATAAAGCGAAGGTTTGAACGAAATACATTATATACATTATTTCTGCTTATATTGCTCTTGTAGTAAACAAACGCATTAGAAACATGTATATATATATATATGCCCTTGATACATAAGCATGTATGCACATTTAAATATTTAATATTCAAAATGTAAATGCTTATGTAATAAAATGGGGTCAAAAGTTGAAAATATGTAAAATGACATCTTAAAACATCAAACTGAGATATATAGAGATATATACGTGTTTAAAGTATACGGTAGGAATGTTTCGGTGTGTTCATCTCTATATTACATACGTATGGATTATGATAATAAACAATAATACAGTATGAATATACATGTATTTAAATGGTTTCTATAAACAAGTTAAAAAAAAACATTTTCATTTTATCATTCAAATAGTGACAATCAACGTAAATATACCACAGAATGGTTAAGCAAAGAACAAAAAAAAAATCATTGGATTTTACGATACATCACAAGTTGAGCACGATAATTGTTAACCATCGACGAACAAATCAACTTAGAATCAACTAAGAGACAATTCCAAAACAGATAATTGACGAACATAATATAAGGTATTATAATATTATATATGTTCTAAAATAATTTACGTCACATTGAAAAATCAAATATTTAGAGCAGTGGTAACGTGAGAATATCTCTCACGCTTAATATAGGGAGCTCTACAGTGAACGATTTACAAGATGATTGTATTGATGGTTTAAGTGAAATATTCGACCTCTTGCACCTATCTTCATCTTCTTATCATATCATTTGGAGTTTACATTAGTTCGGGATGAAAGGTTTTATCATCTACATGTATATTCAATTAACGTATAAACACCTGTATTTACACGAGTCCAAAATGTTCCAAGCACATTTGTGTTGCTCTCTTTTCACAGTAAACATGTCAATGATGATATCGTTCAGAGGGTCCGTTGCTACTTATTTACCAAATTTGTTATAGAGGTTAGACAGAGCCACGGAATTTAGCTAGGGTTTGTAACTAAACTGCGCACGTAAAGTGCCGATGTTAACTTATGATTTCATTCTAAATTTGCCAAGTTTTGTCATTTCATATTAACCTGACTGTTACTTTAAAAGAATCAGGCGGAATCAGAGTATGATAGCTTTTAATATAATTCACAATCATCATACACGAAGTATATACATGATATGATAAAGACGCCAAATTGATTTCGAATTTTGCGATATTGTAATAATCTTAATTGTCCGACCATCTTCATGAGTCTAAGACAGGAGTAAAGCACTGTATTAACATACCTATATCCTTTTACACTTGTAATCATGTAGATTGAGCTAATAACTATTTTTATTTGGGGTCCACCATCCTCGTTCGAGGCATATAAGCGGTACGACCCGATTGAGCTAATAGCAGTCAATAAAACATGTAATGAAACGCTGCCTTTGTGTAAAGAAATTTGGATGTAATTTGCAGTAATAAATTGTTCAACAGATTATAATGTTAGAGAAGTATACAAAAGAGTGAGCAAGTATCTTTATTGCATGCAGTCCAAAAAAATATTATTTTTTATGTGAATAAAGCATAAAAACATAAGCTGTATATAATAAAAGGTATCAATATCTTTATTTAGTGGAGTATTATTCCATTGTTATTTAAGAAGATAAAAACAAATATAAGTGATATTAACTAAAGCACAGGCTATTTTAAGGGTACAAAAATAGCGCTTTAAATATATGAAGTGAAAGGAAAAAAGCAATTACGCGTCCATTTTATTCCTTTTCATGGTTTTGTGTTTTGTTTTCCAGACACATACGCACCTAATTAGAGTTTAATAAATGCAACAAAACTGCACGAATATACAAAAATGTATACAGATTTATCAGATCAAACAACTTGTTGATAAGTAAAATGCACTTGTAAAAGCTTCCTGTGAGTTGCCTATCAGCAGTTATTTATCATAGATATAAACACTGATAGGCGAGACTAGATATTAGATGTAACGATCATTCATTACCGTCTGTAAATTCAATTAGCTACGTCTATTGATGTAATTACATGTATTTTATTACTGTTGGTGTTAATGCAAATGCTTTTTATCAATGAAAGCGTAAGCTTATTGTAAAGAATATTATGTCACCAAACGTTTGCCTTATGATTTGATAAAATGCATGGAAAAATATGATTGATCATAACGGTTAATATTTTTTATTGCATATGTTACTATATATAGTATCAAATTTGCCTTTGATTGTCGGTGATACGGGCCGATAAAACGATCACGTGACGTAGTGTGCCGATAACTGATATCGGCACACTTGCTAGTGTGCCAGAAAATTCGTATTGAGGCCATTTCCGGTCAACTGTGCAGCAACGTTAGACTGTCAGCACGTGAAAACGTTGACGTAATTAACAACGTAGACGTAACGGAAAATGGCCGCCGAAAGGACACAGAAGTCTCTTTCTCAACGTTTATTGAATTTAGAATTTAGGCTTATTGAGCACCGAAATGTGGAAACTGACACGTTTGCTTTTGTGGATAGTATGAATAATTTATTCATTCAATGGCATTTATCTTTATGAAATAGTATAAGTATTGCAGGAATGTGCGTTTTGTATCTTTTTGTCTTATCTTTTCCCATTTTCAGCAAAACTGATGTTCAACATATGCAATAAAAAGGTAATTATACGGGGCAGGTGTGCCTTAAGGCGATATTGGCACACTTGGTTCAAATTGGCCCTCGGGCCAATAGCTCACCAAGTGTGCCAATATCGCCTAAAGGCACACCTGCCCCGTATAATAACCTCTACCTATTAACGTATTGAAACGTGCGCATGATAATCAATTTTCCCTGAAATTGCTTGCACACGTCACTATACGTATAATTTGTTATCTTTTATTTCAGCACCATTATCTGTGTTATTTCGATAATCAGTAGTTTTTCTGGTAGAGTTGCCAGCGATATTAACAGCAAACAGTAGTGCGGCAGGTAGTAAGGGTCAACATTTAGTCTTACTAAACTGTTACAAACGTAGTTCTGCCAACGTACAATACTATAATGTTAGGTTATTATATCACACACCCTAACTAATTCAGAGTACAGAACCAATTCAATATCTATCCATGCATCTTATCTTAACTATATATGAGACCACCAAGGAAAAGATGGTTTCGTTATTTGTATTTTGTTTATCATACAATGCTATAACTTTTTACCTTGTCGCATTTGCAAATGCAGCTAGAATATGTCATTTTACCAATTCCCATCAATAATGGTATCTCCGGTATAGAGAATTGTGAAGAATTACGTAATGGCACAACAGTATTGTCATCAAATCTTCATTATTTCAATACGCCCGCCTCTGTGGTCGAGTGGTTAGAGTCTCTGACTTGAAATCACTGTAACCTCTCATAGATTGCGGGCCATAGTTTCGAGTCCTTCTACCAAAAATGTCTTTTTATTTGAAAAAGTTTGCAGTTTCTTAAGGAGGGTGGGAGTCTAATACTGATTTTGTCCAGAAGGAATGTTAGGTAAACTGCCCGCCTGTTAAAATGACAAAACTACGATTGGAAAGGGCGTTACAATTCCAACAAACAAACTTTACTTTCAGTTATTTCCGAAAATAACAACGTTAATTCAATTCACCTTCCATTTCTCGAACAAAAACTTCTGTACGACAAATACATTCTTGGTCACATTAATAAAATAAAAGGCAACTTTTTGTAATTGAATTCAGAACTATATACTGAGTGTGATGTGGAATTGTTCGTCCGTGTCGTTTTCAGAAGGATTCACATTTATTTCTTAGTCAGCAGAACATAGCGAATCTATCAGAAAACTTCCAAAAAATTTAATATCAACACAAATACTTTTCCTGTTTTGAAATTGTATTTTTTTGAGTCATGTTACACTCCACCTTATCTCAGTCACATGCTTCGACCGCAAAGTTCATCTATTTCTCCGAACGTAGCAGAACATTGCTTGAGAAAAACTAACGAAACAAAAATTGTAGGATGTCTTTGAACGAGCATGTCCATTAAAGGTGATGCTTCAGGACAATCGATGCAAGTTAGTTTTCGAACATCACTTCTTTATGTTTCTTTAGTATCATTTCATACCTTACAGTGGACTCTGTACGTTTAGATAGAGAGCTAGTTTGTTTACACTAATCAATTAGCACACTGTAAATATGCTAAGAGCTATCAATGATTTCAGAGTTCAACAACGTAAAGAGATTTTGTTCATTGAATGTTACCGCCTTGCTGTTACATGTCCGCTGCTTTTGTATGTTTCTTGTATTCTTTTGTACAAATTAAATGAAATTGCCAGGGATTGTCAAATAGAGGGGCATCGAAATGTGTTTTTGTACAATTAATGTCATAGAAATAGAAACAGACCAGTAAAGGAGTAAGGGTCAGCGCTGTTACATCTATACTTTTTATACAATGTCATGGCAGCGAGTAATATTTTCATTTAGGAAATTAAGTAGAAATATGAACAGTAACTGAATGCACAGAACAGTTTTAGGCGCCCACTTCAAATATACTTTAAAATCATTATGAAGTAGCCAATAATCTCGGCTAAGAAAAAAGTCAACTACGCGGAGGTTAACGATTTGTACAGATAATACTCAACAATATGCATATTACTCAATGTGAAAAAACTCTCCTTTTGTTACAACAGAATGCATAATGTTTTATTGTTAGGGACCAGTACAGAAATAGCCGTTTGCTTTCACTGATATGTGCTAGAGCCATCCAAGATCTTATACTGTTGTCAGTGGAAACAGGAGCAATTTTGGAACGCTTTGAATTCTCAGCAAAAACCAAGTTAAGGAAACTAAATTCCTTTGATAAAAAGATAAAACTCAAAGATAATGTATTGCTTAGAATATTGATGACACCTTAACTTAAACAACTTTGGAATATTTGAAAATAAATAAAATCAAATTACTATTGCTCGTGATGTAAGACACGAGAGTCGCCGTGCACAATCAAACTTTTGTACCAATGTCTATTTCACACAGCTTCCTTAAG
Organism: Saxidomus purpurata; assembly: GCA_022818135.1. Classification (NCBI taxonomy): domain Eukaryota; kingdom Metazoa; phylum Mollusca; class Bivalvia; order Venerida; family Veneridae; genus Saxidomus; species Saxidomus purpurata. The sequence goes on along the minus strand of JAFMSR010000005.1, from coordinate 56,183,184 downwards.
TCTGCAAAATTACTTCCAGTAAGTTGTCGTTATACAATAGATTTAAAATGGTATGCGTTCCTTATCATTCGAGAAATAAAAGAACGATTAACTTAATGCATTAAACAAATTACATTTGACTCCTTATTTGTCAGGAACACGATATACAACGCATTGAAAAACAGATTTGCGTGATTTATATGCTGGTAGACACCGCGTAGAGCTTTAAACAGTCACGATCACATGGAGAACAAGACTTTCCAATTTAGTTGTTGCAAATAAAAAAAAGCTTTTAATACCTCGTGTAAAGTCACGCAAAATTAGATATAACCGTCTCCCTTGGTCTAGTGGTTAAGGCATCCGCCTTGGGAGCAGGAGATCGAAGGTTCGAATCCCAGCAGGGGTCCGTTCTGATATGGCCGTGGTGAGCCGCCAGCTAGTTAAGTAATGGTTACCGTATGCCTACCTGTCTGGTGCCTGGCATTAAAAGGATAGGTTTCGGGAGGTAAATGTGCTCAAAAAGAAGGTGTCTCATAAGTCAGAAATGGCGTGAAGTGGAGATATCGAAGGTTCCTTCGCCCGCACAAGTTTGCCTTGGGACGAAAGTAGACCATATTGTGTCATATTCGTGTCTGTGGCCATTACTAAGACCAAATCGAATTTCTTTTAAATCCTGAATTGTAACAGGCGTCTTCTCAGAAGGAAAATATGACATACTGCATCGAATGTGACCATATTGTGTTGAAAATTTGAGTTTAACAAAAGAGTAAATAAATTATATTTTACATCTTCAAAAATGAAAGTAGGTTTTCCAGTTTTCAAAATTCTGTGTAAATTTCCATGAATATGTATATGAATAAGCATGCCTATTTTTAAATAAAATTGAAAGAATTTCACTTTCAATGATCTGCAATGTATATTTCTGACTGTTGACAATATACAATGAAGCGAAAGTAGGACAAAAGACCACCTAGGTCAATCTAAGGAAACACAAAGTCATTCACTCGTTTTTCTGCAGCAGTATTTCAAACAGGGAAATACTCCACGGCTATTGTAAAGTTTCAAACTGTATTTTACGAAATTCCGTTAGGGCCATCTGCATATTCGCCTTTGAATAAAATAATCTGAAACGAGAAAACACGAAAACTACGATGACGAAATTGCGAAAGTACGATGACGAAAACGCGAAAACACGATGATGAAAATGCGATACAATTTCGCGTTTTCATCATCGTACCTTCGCGTTTTCGTCATCGTACTTTCGCGGTTTCGTGTTTTCGTCATCGTACTTTCACGTTTTCGCCTTTTCGTCATCGTGTTTTCGCGTTTTCGTCATCGTACTTTCGAGTTTTCGTCATCGTAGTTTCGCGTTTTCGTCATCGTACTTTCGCGTTTTCGTCATCGTACTTTCGCCTTCCGGTACGCATGCGCAAAACAATATTAACAAAATAAAACAAGTGAATCCTTGCAGTAGTCTTAAAGATGTGACTTGAACATATTTTTATAAAATAAACTAAGGTGGATAATACAAGAGTTATATGAGCTGGAGTTAATATTGTTTTGCGCATGCGTACCAGAAGGCGAAAGTACGATGACGAAAACGCGAAAGTACGATGACGAAACCGCGAAAGTACGATGACGAAAACTCGAAAGTACGATGACGAAAACGCGAAAACACGATGACAAAACGCGAAACCGCGAAAGTACGATGACGAAACCGCGAAAGTACGATGACGAAAACGCGCGCGTCATCGTGTTTTCGCGTTTTCGTCATCGTACTTTCGTGATTTCGTCATCGTGTTTTCGCGTTTTCGTCATCGTGTTTTCGCGTTTTCGTCATCGTACTTTCGTGATTTCGTGTTTTCGCGTTTCAGATTATTTCATTCATAGGCGATGGCCCTAACGGAATTCCGTAGTATTTTCCTGTTACAATAACAGAAAATTCAGTTTGGTGTTAGTAATGGACTGTTTATTTTCTGTATAAAGTTGGTATTCATTCATGGGATTTAAAACATTTTTTTACCGTTTACTAACCATCGTGAAATAAAGAAATAATCCCTATTTTAATCTCATTCGTTCTATTCACCATTTCTTGAGCAGCAAATTTATGCGCTTTCCAAGAAATAAACATGTTTCTGCCATTATTTCGTGGAATCGATAATCTTAATATGCATCTTTTTCTTCGAAATGCCACATGTGGCGTTAGCCTAATATCAATTGTAAATTTTAAAGAAAACTTCTGTGCGCTGTTTATTCCTGACTACTACAGTAGTTGCATTCTGTATAGAACGCTGGGATTAAGTTAGCACGTATGTGGGCGGAAATATAATATGTTTTATCATTTTATTTATATAATGTATATCAATTGTTTAGTTTATACGAATCTATCGTTAAAATAGACCTTTAAGTTTATTCACATACTGTTACAGTTTTCAGTATTCAAGCTGTAAACAAGAAAGAGGCGGAATTATACCTCTTGTTTGTTTTGAAATGCTTATTCGAAAAGAGTTTACAGAGGATTATTTGGCAAGGACGTTGATGAAGACAGTTTCTGTCGTTTTTACAATTATGAGATCAAAGAACCGCACTGTTTTGAGACGAACCAAAAGAAATAACACTTTTTTATTTCTAAGTAAAACATACATTCACCAATGTATCTTTTCCACACATGCAACTTTTTCTATGCCCCATTAACTAGTAAGGTGTGATTTGACAGTTCAATGTTTAGGTTAACAATTTTTATAGCTTTACCAGTCATAACCACTCATTATGTTCTGTTTTTATTTGAAGTTGAAACGAAGTTCTTGTTGAGGTACATCGATACATGACATTCTCTCGTGTTAATTTGGACCGCTAAAATTTGATTTCATTTATAAAGTACCGGAACTCATTCAGCACTTGCAAATTAAGAGAACTATTTTCCCGGAAGGTTTTGCCTGATAACAGCAGACTGTTTAATCAGAAGAGTCAACAATATCTGTTTTATTTCATGTAATAATCGTGATATTCACGCAAATTTGCCTCACTTTGTGTAAGCTCAAATAAAAAATCGCCTCGGGTGTATAATAAATAGATGCCCGTAGTATTATTAAATCTAATTTCGCCGTTTTGGAGAACAATTATACTACATGAAACTAGAACTAGGTATTGCTTTATTTCAGTTCATGGAGATATCGATTTCATCTACTTTGCAAATTTTGTTGAAATCCCAAACCCTTCCTAGAACCGCCCACAACAATTTGACAATTTTGTAAAACGATCAATTTTTTTTTGCTTTAACGTTTTGCGAACGGTAATAAATTCATATTCGCTATAGGAATGTTCATTCTTTGGCCTAACAATATCTTATTTCTAGTATCTTTTTATAAGATGAAAGTTTGTCAGTCTTTTTGGCTAATTGGAGACTTCTGATTTGTTCATGATATGCCTAGCAGTTCCAAAGAATATAATGTTTTTGCCATACAAATCCACAGTGGATCTACATGTCAAGTATAGCGACTATGAAAAGTCTCGAAAACAGGTGACAATTCTGATTCTGTATTTTTCAATCAGTGTTACAGTCTTCGATCCTCTTCAAATTAAGTTTTGTTACTGTCGTTTCGTTGATGATGATCATGATAATGTAGCTGATACATGTTGCAAGAACTTGTTCTCCAATCGATGTAACGTCAACAAATTTAAAACTGTTGTATTTTTACTGGTTTAGCAAGCTGTGATATGATCTTGTATGCATAACGAGCTAGAAATCATTGAAACACCTTTTAGACATAATAGTTCTCGAGAAACGTTTAGGAAGTTGTGTGACAAGCTTTTTACTGCCCGTTAGAAAATGTTAGTTCACAAATCGCAAAATCCATACTCTAATGTTCACGACATGCAATAGGTTGATAACCCAAAACAACATGCTTCAGTCGTGTATAAGGTAACATGCTGTGCTTATTTTCTTTTAAGTAACTGTTGATACACATCTGTAATATATCCATTTCTTTTACATTAACACATATGAGATTCAGAATGATAGTGGTTATTTTAGTATACGTAATGACAGAAAATCGAAGAAAAGTTGTCAACTGTATATATCAAGAATGTTGCGTTTACATTAAAACAAGGAAGCCGCAATGGTGAAGTAGTAGCGCGTTCGCCTCATGATCGAAGGGTCCCGCGTTCGATCCCTACTATGGCCATGATGGTAGTGTCCTTAGGCAAGACACAAATAGTTGCACATTCTCTCTCCTCTCTCCTCTCTCCTCTCTCTCTCTCTCTCTCTCTCTCTTTTCTTCGAGGTGGATTCCATCTGGAATGAGTCTCGAGAACGCTCAAGAGTGTAAAAACTTGTTTCGCAATCGAGAATAAATCAATTAGTATAATTTTATAATAGATAAAAATGCATGGAAAGAAACACTCTTCCAAATACTCTTTACATATTTTGGTGTGTATGCTATTTAGATCTAATTTTTGATTTATGTATTCATTTAGATCTACGATTGTGGAACAATAATATTTTTTGTTATAGTCTTGGATCGACAAGTATTTTGTTTCGCACACTGTATGTATCATGATTGTGTATGATTAATACATGTTTTACTGTCACATTTACAAGTACATGACACTTAGTAATACATGTACATACTGTCGTAATACCATTGCAACGAAGGTTGTCTTCCAACAAAATTCTTATTCCTTGTATACACTTAAAACAATGTATCACTATTTTTAGAAATAATTTATGTAAACAGTTCAAAACATTTTATGTAAACTACTGTTAAACTCACTAATTTATAATCTGCGGAGGCGAACGTCAATAAGTTATTAAAATGCAAAAAAACTTAATATATTTAGGGTAAATTTAACATTACCGATTAATAAAATGAAACGAAGAAGTCATAATTTATAAATAATTCTGAACGGAACAAAGATAGCTTTTATAAATATTTTATTTTCATTAACGCAATATTATTTTGCCGAGTATTGGATAAAGTTTGTTATACAATTGTTACCATTATGATACCAATATTGGATTATTGGTGAAGCAAGCAGAACTGGGCAGGAATAACAAATTAAGACGCGTATAAAACAGAGTCACACACCCACTTTGTAGGGCAAAAAATAATACTCTGTACACGGATATTCATGTCTTATTTTTGCGGGAAAAAAACTCTAAACAGTAAGTTGTGTTTCATATTGTGTCATATATTTGTTGATAAGTAATATATTACTATTGGGTTTAGAAAAGTATTAAGACATAAATGAAATTGCATTTTTTCACATGTTTTATGTGGCCTTATAAATAACAGAATGTTGATGGATCTTTCCTTCCAATGGTTGAAAACTATGTTGATAAATAAAAGTATTATACATAGTCAAAATCTATAAACTATTTACTGATAACATTGTAAGATCATTTTCACTAAAACGTCATTGAAGTATCACAAAATCTCCGATTTAATCTCATTTTACAAATTATATGACAAATATATGCGAAAGTTATACGATATAAATGTACTACTTTCATGGGATCTGGCGTAAGATAAAAACACGGAAGTTTATAAATATACATGTTTGATCTTTCATTAAGTTTTATGCTAGTTTAATACCTCAAGCATATTTGTTTTATCAAACGTTTACAACTTCATTTTAAAAATCAAAAGGCCGATCACTTTTAAGTGATGGTTTCACTGGCATTGAATAATTCGAAAATGTCTATTCAATATTAATTTCCAGCGACATGAAAAAGGGACAATCGGCACAAAATACTTGGAAATATTTTTTTTTCTTTTGCATATGTTAAATAAACAATATTTCAATTTTGACATACAAACATTTCAGTTTCTTATATCCAATAGATACGAGGTTACTTCATCCTCTGGCAAAACATGCCATAATTGGATCCTTTTTAAAAAACAATCTTATGATTTATTCAATCAATTGCATTCAATTCTAACACAAGCTGCTTTATCTATGTAAACATATAGGGAGAAGCCTGTATTTTACAATAAAATACAGCACGTTTTTCCAAGGACACGTGCCTTAAATGACGAAATGACGTGACGTATGTAAACAAGCGCGTCCAATCGTATCTCGCGTTTTAAGGTTACACTGATGTACTACTACGCGTTAAATAAAGTTCGGGATAGTTTTCAAAGAAAATAACGTGTTAGAATCGAAATAATAAATTGTTTCCTGTAATTTATCGTTGAATAAAATACAGTCAGTGATTTGAATGCGAAAAATTAAATCACTCGTGCTACGCACTCGTGATTTAATTACTACGCATTAAAATTCCTGACTATATTTTATTCAACGATAAAATACAGGGAGGCATTTATTATTTCTTAAATAATGTTTTTTCCCCGTGACGCCGGTCATTCCCAATGTACTGTAAAGCCCTACAGCATTCTATTCATGCATGTACACATGTATACGTCGTATATAGGCTAAACAGTGTTAATCGTATAGGGATATTGAAAAGGTCAAAACGACATTCTAACACAAGCGGCTGCTTTTCGTATATAGACATATAGGGAAAAGCCTTTATTTAATTTAACGATAAAATACAGCACGTTTTTCCAAGGACGACGTGCCTTAAATGACGTAACGACGTGACGTATGTAAACAAGCGCGTCCAATCGTATCTCGAGTTTTAAGGTTACAATGATGTAGATCTACCACTTCGCGTTAAATAAAGTTTGAGATTGTTTTCAAAGAAAATAACGTGTTAGAATCGAAATAATAAATTGTTCCCTATATTTTATCGTTGAATAAAATACAGTCAGTCATTTGGATGCGAAAAATTAAATCACTCGTGCTACGCACTCGTGATTTAATTACTACGCATTAAAATTCCTGACTATATTTTATTCAACGATAAAATACAGGGAGGCATTTGGTATTTCTTAATTTAAATTTATTTTGTGTTCTGAAAATTCAAGGATATTGTCATCACTTTTTCTAATTAGATTACAAAAGTACCAACAGACACTTGCGTGGGGTCCCTAAATGTGAATATCATCACGAAAGTGAAAATGGTCACTCTAGCCGTAATCCTAGCTCAAATGTGAAATAAGTGTGCCCCACATGTTAAAACTTCTCACAAGCGTTAAAAACAGTTGTAAAGTTTTTACGTAGAGGGTAAAAATACTTTATATGTGAGTTGGGTTTATGCTAAGAGTCTCACATTTGCAATGTTCAATATTGGTAGATGCAATCATTCCGCATTTAATGAACACTACGTAAACGTTTGCCTTATTTAATGAATTATCAACATACATGTATATGAATTCCGTACTGTTAAAATTGTCACGGCTGAGCGAACAGATTAGATTTTATATATAAAAAGTTATCCCTTGGGAAAGTCTGAAGCACGCACGTTGTTGATTAAACATCACTATCCGCTGTGTTCAATTAGAGCAGAGCTATAATTCGTTTTATGCTGATATGTATTAAAATTAGTGTTAAATAGTGAGATAGTATGTAATGAATACGGAAAGCATCTCCCATACGTCAACCCGCTCGCTGTAGGATATAAAAGAAAATAAAAGAAACAGAAAGAAAACATATATAAGTTGTCCGTGATAGAAATCTCTACAATTACTGCTGTGTAAAACCACATGGTTTTAGCTTGCTAAAATGTATTTTCAGAGTATAACGAAAGATAAAGCTTTGGATTGTATCTAAAAACAGAGCGTATATTTAACCCCACTTGGGACGGATTAAGGTCTGTTTCACGGTAAGTCGCACATTTCTTGTTAGTTTTTGCGTGAATAACCAGGCAAATGAAAATGTTTCTGCTTCAGCAATTGTAATCCGACTACTTTCTTTTTTGTATACATAAACATACATATAAGTAATAAGTCATATAAGTAATGATTCATATTAGTAATAAGTCCTAAGCACGAGAACTTTGCAAAGTAATTTTGAACGAGCCCAGACAAGAATCATAGAATGTTTCGCTGAAGGTGTGGTTTCTTCATTTTCCTTATACAAACGCGACTCCACTGTATGAATTTTGTTCTAACTAAAATATATCAGTTACGTTTTTTGTGCTTATCATAAAATATGAACTCATTTAAAACCTGACTTACGCTAGGGTATACCGGTTACGGGATGTGTGCTATTACCACGGATATTACCACGAATGTTGTAAAATCTATATTAAAAAATTCAATCAGAAAAGTTCCAATCCTTCCAACACAATCCTTAATGAGTTTTCGTGAAGGAATCGTTGCTTTTTTAATTCATAACCTTGAAGTTTATTAACACTAAGACTTGCAACGCAATTAATACGCCATTATCTTCGATTTTCCCAGGTCTGCAGTAACGAATGGTTTAACTTTGATAAACAGCATCACATGTGCCCCAGTAACAGCGTTTCGATATTTATATGTTTCATATATGAGACTCTAATAAAGATTTATATATACTGACTTGACAGTGAATCAAGCCTATCGAAATTAAAACATTTAAACATTTTGTATGTGCAAATTCAAAATTACCGTATGTGTAAAATAACAGGTCATGATATAAGTTACTGACATGATATTCATATGGTAACCCGAATTATTATCTACTAAGTAAGTAGCAATGTGAATTGTTAATTAGTAAACCACTAAATCGTCTAGTTACTGTTTGCGAATTTGTTTAAAGTACGAAAATTATCTAAGGTTCGCGGATTTAGATGACTTTTGAGAATGGTTAATTAATTGTCCATTTACTATTCGCGAATTTGTTTTACAGTAAGATAATTTATCTTGCGTTACGAATTGGTAACACATTAACCACTCATCTAACTAGATAAATATGCCACTATAGATGGATGATTGAATGTTTGAAAGTTATATATCCTAAAATCATGTGATGTTTAGGTTGAAGGTATTAGTATAGTTCACCAAGTTAGCTGATCTTTAATGATGTATTTAGAAATATTTCAGAGGAAATTATCCAATGGCACCACTAACGGCGAACAGTTCTAGTCGTGTAAATTTCACGTACTTTGATAGCCAATGATTTCAGCAGAAAACATCTTTTTGGTTCATGAGTTTTGTTAATTGCTATCAGAGAGTTTCACAGATCGATTCTATCAATTTTAGACCACTGAAGTGTCCACTTTGTTCCTACTCTCGCTTTTCTGAACAGAGTTATTGCAAAAAGAAGCTGTCAAATGTGGGAAGCCTCTGAGTATTTATACATACAGACTTTTTATTGCTGATATTAACAGCTTATTTTAAATAGATGTTGGAAATAAAAAGAATTATGTTGTGAAATAAATGATTGAATTTAGTTAGATTTGATAGATATGTGAAGAAAGTCATGGATATTGCATAAATGAGTTCTAGTAAAACGTTTGGCATTACTTTGATCGTAAATACTGTTGAGACGTGCCTTTGAATTGTTTATTTTGTCAGTTTAATTAAATTTGATACTTCGAGTTTAAGAAAATGTAATACAGATTATGCATGAATCTTGTAAATGATTTTACGCATCCAGTTTTGAAGTCAAGTAATAAACGACGATCCGCAGTTAACATGAAGGTCGTCACCATATGAACATTTGGCTGTTTAGTGATACATGCTATTATAGATCTATTAAGGATACACCAGGGTATCCATATATCAGTTGTGGTCATTTTTTTCTTGATGCATTTAATATTATCTACCATCCTGATAAAAGCTATGTGTCTATGTGATTTTGAAATATGTATTTTATCTGTATTATTCTTGTGAAACAGTAAACAAGTGCTCTGTTTGAGTTAACATCTGACCGGGAAGGTTATTAATTTCCTCAAGGAGATGACTTGTGAAGGCCAGTTTCCAAATAAATTGGTTCCAGGGAATGAAAATGATGTGCTGAATGTTCCTTACAGAATAACCTCTACAACATGATGGCCTTTTTATAGCTTGCCAGGTGCTTGACTTTATTGCAACATTTAAAGTTATTCAAACTGAGGTGTCCAACATTGGTAGACTACCAAGAATTCTTGTTTAAAACTCACTAATATTTATAGAAATTAACATGGTCTTAACAAAATGTAGTCCTATAGACTCCATAGCTTGGTCAGTGTTAGTGAGAGGGTGGTGCTTATATCATTTATGATGTAAGTGGGAGGGTTTCGTTCAGATTCCATTTGTCCTTATTTTCTAAAAGTATAATCACAGATTTGTAGACAATTTTCTAATTGATTCAAATCCACCAACTCTCAATCAAAATGCCCGAAAATTGTCAGGAAAACTGTTTCATGTGTGAACTTACAAAGTCTATCCCAAATTTTTTATAAAAGATTCAAATTTTATTGCCCTTTTGTTGTAGGTGGTACATGAAAATGCCAGTACAAAACTTAGATTTTTAATACTTTTTCCGTAGGAAAAATAAATTAAATCCCAGATACTATTTTGTAAATCATATCTTGTAAATACGTTGTTGGTTATTTTGACCACCTAGGTTGAATAATGGATGAGTTGAATCACATTTGCGAAAAACACAAAATCTGCATTTGCGCAAAATATGCAAACTAATAATGAAAAAGCCGTTACGTAGTAAGGAAATTTCATAAGCTTTAAAATGATATACAGCTTGCCTATACTTCCTTTTATAAGTAAGGCAAAACCGGCATCAGTTTAACATCCCCTGTCGTATCCTTATAGGATATTTTCATTCTATAAGGATTAAAGTTTGTTTTATGTTGAAAGAATAAGACATTAAAATAAGACGGGTTTGATGTGTATAATAGTAATTACATAAAATGATCTGCACCTTGCAGATTATAATGTTATAAATAAAAGGCATGTTGGTGAATTAGAACTTCAGCAAACAGTTCAGCCTCCTCTCAGCAGCTAGTATGCATCTGACACAAATTTCAGATGGATTGTAACATCTGCTCCTTGATTGCTATCGTTACAAGTATTTTTGCAAAATTGATTTTACATCAAGCGTGAAAATGTCTGAAGCGTTTGTCTCAACTAGTTTTAACTATTATAGTATATATAATGTATGACACATACATTTTATTCAATTTCGAGGCATGTTAGATGTAACATTCTGACTTTAAGGATTTGAATGAAAATAAACTGGCAGACTGATCATTTCAGGTTGCTTGAGTATTCAATTCCGTCGGTAGTATAGATGTTGGCATTACGTACATTCGTGATGGAACTACTTTGTGCAATTTTGTTTTCTTTAATTCAGATACACTATGTCGACAACAGATAGTGGCGAAGAAGTAGATGCGGGTTTCCATGCTATTAAGGTCACCAAGGACCTTTTGAACTCTACTTATGTTAATAAAGGACCAACAAATACCTCATACTCGATAAACTTTGGCAACTCTACCGATGGTGAAGAAAGAGATCCGTTAATATCATTAACAGTTCCAGCTATTATGTTTGCTTCAGGAGTGTTTGGCAATCTTCTGGCTATATTTGTATTAGCACGTTCATCTCGGGAACACAAACAGACCGTATTTTACAGACTTGTTGGAACTTTAGCGTGTACAGATTTATTTGGGACATGTGCAACTTCACCGGTGACATTAGCTGTATACGCAAACAACCTGAAGTGGGTTGGCGGTGTCCCCCTGTGCAACTATGAATCGTTCATGCTAATATTTGCTGGGTATGCTACCATATGTGTCATAGGAACCATGGCAGTTGATCGCTTTCTGGCAATTACATATCCATTCTTTTACGACACTCATGTCACTTCTGGTCGTGCCAAATACATTATAGTAGGAATTTGGTGTTTTGCAGCTTTTATGGGTTGTTTACCAATCATGGGCCTTGGTGAAAATATCAACCAGTTTCCAGGAACCTGGTGTTTCTTCAACTTTACAAGTTCTGAGGTAAAGAACCAGATATTTGCCTTCCTCTACGCAATTATCGGTTTGCTGGTAATCGGTGTCACTGCAATATCAAACGTTGTCGTTACATTTATGCTATTGAAAATGCGAAGGAAGGCGGTTAAGATGATGAATGCAAGTAACACGAAGACTTGTGACAGCGAGCTACAGATGATGGTGTTACTCCTAGGAATTATCGTGGTTTTCTCAACTTGCTGGTGTCCATTCTTAGTAAGTGTATCATTATATTTCTGTAAACAGTGTGTCATAAAAACACCCTTAGTCTGGTATAGTTGTACATGTTATTTAACATTGAAATTCTGACAGAACGAAAGTAAGCCTAGTATAATTTTAAAATGGACATCTTTAACGAAATTCGCAGTTATGATATTAGTGACAGAAAGTGCTAAACATGTTGCAGTATGAAACAAAGATGTACAAAAATGTATCGAAAATCTGTTTTCGTTTGATCCACTTTTAAATTAACACGACCAAACACGAAACTACCGTTGTTCTGAAAACAGTGTGCGAAATTTAATGAATACTTTAATGTTTCCATCATGTTGTCTAAACGATATTTTTCACGTACTTACAAAAAAAGCCTTTACTTTTTGGCATTTCTTTTTTTGCTTATAAATTTGCATGTAAACGTATTTGTGATAGTGTTGCTGCCTTTTTTATTATTTTTTTGTAAATTTGTATGTATACTATAAATCTGCTTTGTTTTACTTTTTTAAGAATTGTATAGAAATAAACATGCAAACTTAACTTTAAAATAAACAACAAGAAGACGGTCTTACTACTTTAAATAAAGCTTTATATTCAAGTAAATACAATGTCTACATAGTCGTTTTAGAACTCTTTTTAACGATTTCTTTAAGATAATTTACCCAGCATTTAGGTTCTGAACATCATTTCCATAAATTTCAGTAGTAGCAGGGTCGGTACTGCACGCATCAATGTTCTATTTTTGATTGGAGATCAGCTGTAAAAGAAGACAGTTGTATTACATAGGTTAATAAGCTAATAGTTATATATTTTGCTCAGCCATATTTACATTTACCAGAACACTGAAAAGATAAGATCTCTCTAATATAATTGCTAAAAAAGTTGTTATCTAATTTCAGAATGCCAATGCATTCTTTGATGAGTTTGATGATTTTGACAGATTAAGATCAGATATATAAATATCATCCCTTTTCTATTAATATTCATGAAATTACGCAATTAATAAACTATGGTACGATAACATGTCAAGTGTTTTTGTTGGTGTTTATTTCATTTAGCAATAGAACCTGTACTGTAATTGTTCGCTCGTTTATCATGTATTGCTTGCTTCCTTCACGTTGAAGACCTAATAATGTATTTCGGATAATCTGAAATGAAATCAGATTGAATTATAAGAATATGTTGTAACCGAATTCATATGGTTAATGGAATGTAATTTTAGTTTACTTTAAAATAACTGAATAGACTTTAGTGATTGAAAAGGGAATCATCAATTTTAGAATTATAACGAACTATTTATTTATTCAATGTAATATCCTGTATTGCAGATTCGAATTATCATCAATCAAACTCACTTGAGACAGGTTGACGTGAAAGCAGACTTGCACGCCCTTCGACTCGCCTCATTGAACCAGATTCTGGATCCATGGATATATATCCTCTTCAGGAGAGAGCTGTTTGCAAGGACATATAGGTGCGTGAAAAGCATGCTATCAAACCATTGTCAGTGTATTTGTAAAGACAGCATAACGAATTCGTTTGACAGAAACGGATCTCAAGGCGGCAAGACGAGAAATCTCCCATTTATAAAGTATGAAAGTGATTACGTCCATATAAATGGAGGGAACGACCCGCAAATTGTCCAGCAAGATGACAATCTAAATCAAAAAGGGCATCTGGATAAAACTCCTACTAATGACTTCACAATGAAGCCTGTTTCCGACAATCAGTTACCTTTCATACACCGTTCAGACTCTCCGACAGAGGAGGATGAAATGACAGACGAATCTCTGTTGTTAAGAGCACCAAAGGGACACCACTGTGGTTTACATATGAAACATTCCGCTTGTTTGTTCTGTTTTTCTAACCACCCGAAACATTTGGTGTTATCTTCAATCTCGGAAAGTAAAAGCATGGACAGAATTCATTTGCTAGACGAGGGACCTCGTTGCCTGGAATTCAGTGCCAACTCTTCATACAAAGGGTTGAACTCTCTCAAAAATTCCCGACGTGAAAGCATCCATTTGTCACTGACTGATGTAAGTTTACGACATGATGAATGTATCTCATAATGTCACAGAAAATGAGAAATATGCTGGATAAATGTCCACCTGCCAAGCTAGCAGAAATACAATTATCCCTGTTCATAGACCTACTGTTAACTCATATAATTTTCTTCACGTTTGCCTTAATATTTCTATAGATTCCTCGTCTTTACCTTATTCAACCTTTTCACCGCTATCAGTTTCCTTTTTGTTGTTTCTATACTTTTCACAAAGCTTCGTTTTAGCTTTTTATCGAAACGCTTTCATCCTAATGAATGAATTGCATTTCTGGTCTTTTAAATTTTTCTTTTATGAAAATATTAAACATATGTCTGACACACAAGCGGTATACCCAGAGAAATTAAATAATTAAACTGGATATGAAAGCAAACATAACGAAAACAAAAATCTACAGTCATACCAGAAAACATAGACCCCGGTAGAACGATGATAATTGGGCCTTACTCACAGTTGGTGCTTATTCACGCTTGTTTCTGTTTTAGTGAACAGTGCTTAAACCTTGCTGTTCTTTATTTGCAGGACGGTCTTTATTCGAAGGTGACATGTGAAACAGGTTTGATCGTAAGTGAATGTAACATTTATTTTTATGCATGACAATAATCTCAAATATGACGTGTACAAATCGTGTTAAGAAGCTCGAAGAAAGGCTCGGGGTCTTGGCAAGTTCCCTAGGGGAGAAACGGACTATGAACAATTAAAAAAAAAAATGCTCGAGTTTCCAATCAGTTTTATCATGATAAGTAGTATGGTTGCAGACAACTAGCATGTCGTTTGTTTAAATCTCAAAAGATGAAATAAATAAAGTTATATCATGGCTTTTGGATGAATCTATATAACAAACACATCTATTTATGATACCTTGTTTTGTGCAAGGGGACAGAGCTTAAAAGTGAACGCTTTCTGAAAAGAGCATAGTTTCTATAGAGTAGTAGTATAATACAAATCAGATAAAGAATTGTTGCTAGGACAACTACGTTATTACTCGGAGGTTACGCCTAACGTAATTATTCACTCAAATTATCTATTACTAATCCCTCAAACACAGCACTCTCAAACAGCCAGTCTTACACACAAAAGAATGAAACCCCAACTGCGAGAAAGGGCATCAGATGCAGCCTTGCTAATTATAACACATCTTTGATTGCATGATATATAAGGCATACCAAAAAAGACAACCACTTCATATACAACGTCTGTAATGCCTAACTGTATTATGTCCCTTCCTGTGAACAAAATGCTATTTGAAGAAACTATTGAGGATTCCAAAGAATGTACATATCAAGTAAAGTGTGACCATGTAAAAACCTTGTATGAAAAAGGATCGAAGGAAAAATGTGCAGACGAATTATTTCAATAAATTTACATAATTATACATGTAGATCTGTGCTGCCATAGAATAAACTGTCCCACTCCGTACAAAAAATGCAAATAGAAAAATAAACCAATTAAATTTGAAAGTATCTTAAATAATACTGAGAGTATTTCATTGAACCATACAGAAAAAAAAACAGTGACTGAAGATTACAATTGAGGAAAATTAACAAGAGAAAAGAGGGCACATAAACAGCAGTATGACATTAATGACATCTGTCATCTGTTACAAAAATGATGTTAGTCGACAAAAACAGAACGTGAAACATTAACGTTCACATGTACATTTTGTTAAATGTATCGTTACATGTAAATATTACATCGTTATTCGTTTCAACATGTTTCGACAACTTTTCTGTTACAGGAGTCAACAAAAAAGGATTACTAACTACTTCATGTATTAAAAGTAGAATTCAGTTTTGTGAAACTTTTTTCTCACTGTATCTTTTTATATATATTTGTGTCAATATGTGATTTAAAATATGAAATAAACTACTTAAATTTGTTGTTTTATCATTGTTTTCGTCGTCGTATTACGTTATCAAGCACGGTATGCGTTGACAAAACACGATAAAAGAGTATCTTGCCATAAATACCCATTGTAGAAATGTATTGTGCTCAAAGAACAACGATTAAATTCGGTTTACTATCGAGCAAAGGGCGTCTTAGATTACCGGTATATGAAATTATATTGAATTAATTTCTATATTTCAAATTCATTGTTACAGTAGCTGTCTATTTTGTTGTGTTTTTCTTGCATACCCAAAGGTAACAGCTCGACCGATCTAGCTTGCAAAAACCACGTGCTTTGACGTCATCTAGTTTGTCATACGAGCTACTTTCATGTAATGAAATATTGTGAATAATATGTTAAAATGTAGAGTTACATTTCAAGTTTAAATTCAGGTTATTAGCAATCACACGATGATGACAAGAAAAAATGACAATAAAATAATTGTAGAATTACACAACAAGTGCCTGGAAAAACTAGGTGTTACAAAAGGGCGTGAAAATAACTTTGTGTGTGAAGTAACTTTTTTAAAAATTTTAATTCAAGAAGCAAAGATATTTTGATCGTGCCACCAGATATGTTCTTCAGATCGGTGTTGAGTGCAGCGATTGGGTTGTCAACAATAATGTACAGACTAGTTTCATCAGCAAAGAGACTGACGGTAGAGTTATATTATGAAAATTGTTATTTATAAAGAACAAGAAAAGAGGAGGACCAAGAATAGAACCTTGTGGAACACCAGCAGAAATACAGATTGTCTGAAGAGTCTTTAGGAAGAACACCATACTACTTTCTTTCGAATAAGAAGTCCCGAAACCTGGAGCTATACCTGTAGATTCAAGTTTAAAGAAAAGGCATATATGCCTCACGCGGTCATACGCTTTTGATATGCCGCCTGAAATTCCTTGAATTCCTTGTCGTCTAGCGCAAGACAGAAAATATTGTATGTAGAAACAAGTTGATTTGTTGTTGAGTCATTAAGAACAACAACAGCTTGAAGAGCTGAAATGGTGTTTTTTGCCGAGAAAAAGTTAAAATATGTTTATGTTTAATTTTTCTAGTACCTTGATGATTGTACTTAGGAGTGGTTTAGGTCTGTTATTTGTAACTAACTGGGGGTCATTTTTCTTAATTAAGCACATGCTAGTTTCCATTGTGATGGGACCGTACCAGAGTTGATATTTACTAAGTGGTGTTGCTAACTCTTACGGATTCCGTATGCCATCGTGGAGATGTTTTCCAGAAATATCCCTGAACGCATTGCTCTAAAATCGATGGGTGCTGTTGAGAAATTGCAACGGAAAACTTTTATGTTCTTCCATTATTGATATGGATCCAACATTGGCCATGTGTGATGCTATTGTGGTTGAAATGTTAGTCATTGACAATCTATGAAGTCGTTGACTATACCATCGGTTGTCGCTCTTTTCAAAACGCCGTAAATGACTGTATAATTGAAATTAACAATTTCGAGTGATTCGATAGGAGCTGGAAGTCGTGATTTTGCCTTCTTTAGCTTTGTTTTGTCTTTTTACACTCGCATAAGCTCATAGTTTGTGAGCTTAGTTCTTAAAAGAGTGTTAAATGACAATACGAAGCTGGAAAAGGCATAATCACGACATCGAGCTCCTATGGTGATTCAAGAAAATTTGTCCCATTTCTTCATCGAAAAAGATATTGAAAATACAGCTGACTACGAACAAAAGTATATTTCTACATTTTTGAAATATACATGTATTAATGTGACTAATTAATAAACTTGTATATATGTAATGTTTGAATGCAGCTGGAATATTTAAATGATATTCATATTCAATCAAACAATTATAGTAAAGACATCTAATGGGTGGAATTATTAACAGATATTAAAATGCATATTCTTCTCAATTATCAGCTTATGACATGAACTTCAAACAATAATCAAACAAGTATAACAAGTCATACCAGTATCAAACAACACTTACATTATATTAATATTGTACCATTGGTCTGGCAAAAAGTTGAATAAGAACATGTATCACATCTTTTTGTCTTTCTACAAAATGTATTTTCCATATATTGCCTAACCAATGGGCTACATGCTAGCTTTGCTATCCCGGTATTTATTGCTGGCACATTATAGTTGACAAGCCTTTCTTGTATCTGTACGGATGCGTGAGTATCAGTTTTGTTTTGCAAAGGCCATTTAGTACATTGCATTTCTATTTGAACATAAGATGCCCTGAGACCGACTTATTCGGGCATAGGTAGAATCACCGGAAACGCAGATCCGATATGCAAGAAAATTTGAAATAGTATCAAGTACTGCTGCATTTCCCAAGTATTATTACTGTTAATTACATATTATATAATAGATTGTAGGACAGGAAAACATAGTAGTATAGCATTCTCATCATGTTCGTGTTCAAATCATGCGCTGATCGATGACTATATATCTTGAATGTAATGATTTTTACAATTGTCCTGGAATTTTGCATCTATTTCTGCCACATAATTAAGATATAAAAGCCATGACTTGGGCATGGAGTTTTAATGTAATTGTAAAGTATAAATTAGGCCCATACGTTTTTAATAGAGTCCATTGAATATTTTAATGCAAAACCGGTAATAACAAATTTCACCAAAAGCCAAGTGTTGTCATTTACTACACGGGACAAATTAAAGCTGTTATTACTGAAATCAAAGCGAATCATCACTAAATTAATTATTTGCAAAGCATCGGTGAAATAAATTCATGGAAAAAGGCAAACACATAATAAAAATAAATAACAAAATCAAACAAAAAGACTATTTGTTAAAGTCTTGAACATACAAACAGGTATTTAGAATAAATATTATAGAAGGCAGGAGAGACTTACTCTTTTCATCTGGCAGAAGTACCAAATACTTGTGAGTCTTTTACAAAAATGTCAACAGAGAACTTTGGTGCTTTCTGTACCTTTGTTTTAACATGTCAGGAAAATTCAGTACCCCACAGCAGACCAGGTGAAGTTTGAGTGTTCCACTGCTTTAAGCGTCACTGCCAGCAAGTATGCAAGACTTTTCATGCGTAGTGTTGTCATGATCAAATTCGCAGTCATTTTGCTAACAGGCGAACTGTTACCAGATTGGTCTTACATCGACTATATTGAAGTGGGTTTTTAGCTCACCTGAGCTGTACTTTTAGGATCGATGAATGTCCGTCGTCCGTCGTCCGTCCACACTTAGTTCGTTAACACTCTAGTGGTCACATTTTTTGTCTCAATTGTCACTAAACTTGGTCAGAATGTTTGTCCCAGTAATTACTCGGACGAGATCGAATATGGATCATCTCGGATGAAAAACTAGGTCACATGACCCAAAAATAGAAAAATCTTGTTAAGGCTCTAGAGGCTACTGTTTCAGTCCAAATATCCTGGCAATTTGTCAGAAAGGTTGTTTGGTTGATTTCTAGCTCAAATTTAAATATGGGTCAACTGGGGTCAAAAACTAGGTCACACAGCCCAAATATGGAAAAACCCTGTTAACACTCTAGAGGTAACATTTTCAGCCCAACTATCCTGGAAATTTGTCAGAAAGGTTGTTTTGATGATTTCTAGCTCAAGTTTTAATATGGGTTACCTGGGGTTAAAAACTAGGTTACACATCCTGAATATGGAAAAACCTTGTTAACACTCTAGAGGAATCATTTTCAGCCCAAATATCCTGAAAATATGTCAGGAAGGTTGTTTTGATGATTTCTAGCCCAAGTTCGAATATGGGTCATCTGGGTCAAAAACTAGGTCACAGAGCCCAAATATGGAAAAGCCTTGTTAACACTCTAGATGTTACATTTTCAGCCCAGATATCCTTGAAATTTGTCAGAAAGGTTGTTTTGATGAGTTCTAGCTCAAGTTCGAATATGGGTCATCTTGGGTCAAAAACTAGGTCACACAGCCTGAATATGGAAAAACCTTGTTTACACTCTAGAGGTAACATTTTCAGCCCAAATATCCTGGAAATTTGTCGGAAAGGTTGTTTTGATGATTTCTAGCTCAAGTTCGAATATGGGTCATCTTGGGTCAAAAACTAGGTCACACAGCCCAAATATGGAAAAACCTTGTTAACACTCTAGAGGTAACATTTTCAGCCCAAATATCCTGGAAATTTGTCGGAAAGGTTGTTTTGATGATTTCTAGCTCAAGTTCGAATATGGGTCATCTGGGGTTAAAAACTAGGTCACACAGCCCAAATATGGAAAAACCTTGTTAACACAGCCGAAATATGCTGGAAATTTGTCAGAAAGGTTGTTTCGATGATTTCTAGCTCAAGTTTTAATATGGGTCATCTTGGATCAAAAACTAGGTCACAGAGTCCAAATATGGAAAAGCCTTATTAATACTCTAGAGGTAACATTTTCAGCCCAAATATCCTGGAAATTTGTCAAAAAGGATGTTTCGATGATTTCTAGCTCAAGTTTGGATATGGGTCATCTGGGGTCAGAAACTAGGTCACAGAGCCCAAATATGGAAAAACCTTGTTAATACTCTAGAGGTAACATTTTCAGCCTAAATATCCTTGAAATTTGTCAGAAAGGTTGTTTTGATGATTTCTAGCTCATGATCGAATATTGGTCATCTTGGGTCAAAAACTAGGTCACACAGCTCAAATATGGAAAAGCCTTGTTTACACTCTAGAGGTAACATTTTCAGTCCAAATGTCCTCGGGTGAGCGATAACGGGCCATGATGGCCCTCTTGTTTTGTTAGCAGTTACACAAAATTTTGTTAGATTACAACAAGGAGATTTAGATACATATATTTGTTTCTCAAGAACAAACCTTTGTCTTTCTTTTAGTTACAACACGCTTTTCTTCTATGATAGTAGTATTTCCGTCCAAATAGAATTAAACAATAGCCAACTTGGTTTACATTAAAGGCATATTAGTAACAAGTCCCGAGTTGTTTTAGTAACCGGGAATAATGACCTCTTGCAAAAATGTGTACCAATTGCACGATCTTATCTTGTTTCTTCTACAATGATTGGTACTTGCGTCGTCCAGTTTACAATAGAATTCCAGTAACCTAGAATCGAACCTTGATTTTTGGAAATCGAGATCGGAATTGTCAAACGCTATTCACTATGGGTTTGATCATCTGGGGAGAACATATCCACTAAACATTCAACAAATCTGATGGATGAAATATTGTATATGAATGATAACGTAATTAAGTGGGTGTGTAAATGTAATTTCGCTTTTTCTGGCGCCCTACGTATTTGAGTAAAAAATGCATTACCTAAAGAATGAATTACGCCCGTGAGTTTATGTTAGCAAAGGTCATAAGCTTAGTAATCATCATATGTGAGTCGGTGTGACTTTTTTTAAATATTCTCTGTTTTCTTAGTAATTGTTTCACCATAGAAGTTCCAAGTCAGTGAGCAATTATTGAAGCTTGACATTATAAAAGAATAAGCAATAGTAAGTTTACCTATTCGTTTATACAGACGCGCTCCAGTCCTTCTAGTAAACAGGGCTGTCTTGGTATCGTTTCACAGACGAGAATTAACATTTAGATTGAAATCAATTGTTACAAACCAAATAATTAAACTTCATCTTCACAAGTTATGGTACTGTTATGTTAACAAAAGTCAATATTAGACGTACATGTCATTTTACCAAAATTTATTCGGATTTGACCTCATGCTATTGTCTGAGAAGCATTGAATAAGAACATTGTGCAGTGCGTTATTATTTTTATTATTTACAGTGTTGTCAGTACTGCATGCTATTTAATACGTAAAAGAAAATGTCACTGATTAAATATTTAAAAGCACCAGACGTAAAATTGAGCATTGATGAACATCTTTATACTTTACAGTTTGCAAGAATATTTTAGTTAATTTAATTACTCGATTGCAAAAACTTGAAATTTTACAACTAAGATTGGTCGCTCTCGAGACTCATTCTAAGAATTAACCTCGAAGACAGAGTGGGCGACAATGTGGAAATATCTGTGTCTCGCCTAAAGACACTACCACAATGGCACTGGTGGGGCTCCAACCCGGGATCCTCCGATCCAGAGGCGAACGTATATTTAAACGTTTCTGAAGAACAATGTGAACAGTATGTTGTTGGGCTTTTATAATATTCTTAGCACGTTCAGCCACTGCTGTATTGTATCTGTCAGCAGATATTTTATTGATATAAGTATGGTAATGTAAAGTGCTATTGTGACTTTAATGTGAAATGTAAGAATCATCATTCAAATATCAATAACTAAAGTAATAACTTATCATATTTTGGTTATTTTTTTTGTTTTTGTTGGTGCCGACATGTGTACCATACCGGTATATATTAATGACGACCAAATAAAATTTGAAACACCGAATGACTTGCCTTTAAAAATTAAAAGACCTTTCGCTGATTTAAGATGCCTTTTGAATGAGTTTCTGTGCGTTTTAAAACGAGCGAAAACTTTCTTATTTAACATTAGTTTTTGACAACTACTACCTGTTAAATGTTCAATAACCTTTATCAAAGCCTATAAGGTCTACATGCATTTCCTATCAAGCAACGTTTTGTGGTGTATAAGACAAAATTAAATATGGAAACGATGTATGTGCACATGTAATCGAATGCTTCTAGTAAATAACGTCGAAAGCAATCCATTTTTGCTACACGCGAGTAATTATATCTTTAAAAGACATGGGTCGTTTTAAAAAAGGCTAATTTTATATATTTTGTACCAAATGTAGACGTCTTTAGTAAATACAATTCATTGTAACGCACATGATTTTTTTTTATTAACAGTGAATAACATTCTTAAGACGTATTACACTGTTGACATTAAAGAGAGTAAATTACTTTTTATATAGTATTTACATTATTTATTATTTATATTTTTGGAGTGGACCATTACATTCTTCCAAGTTACTTATCATTCTATACGGCTACTAAACCTAAGCAACGTGTCTAGGCTGAATAAGTTTGCCATGGTTAGAATCTTAGAGAAATACGTTTAACACTATTATCGAAATGTTCTAGCAATGTGCACAACTTAAATACAGTTCACATATTCGTGACTGTGCAAGTTTTTATTTACGTCTCGTTTGAAAGTTATAGTAACCATATGATTGTGTTCTTTACGCTCATCCAGATAATACCAGAGACCAGCGGACAGCCTGACGTTCGAGGCCCACCATGGAGAAGACCATTGAGAGGTTCAAGGGGAAGACAATGGCGTAGGTCTTCGGGAAGACAATGGCATAAGCACTGGACAAGACCAAGGGGTGGGCTTTGGTGGGTACGTCGGCTGGGTGGTGGAGGACCACCATGACCTGTAAGCGGAATACCACCTATGCGATAAAACATTTCATGTATCATTTAAGAAAGGTGTCGTCATAGCTTTGATAAGAATAAAAAGAATTGTGTTACTGTTACTTTGCATTGCATACCTGAAAACTTTTAAACAAAGTTCATTCATTATTTGTTTCAAATAACAGTTTGTCTTTTGGTTTTCATAGGAATAGATAATAAACATGTCATGCTTCAATTTTAGATTAAGGGGGAAACACCGGAAAGACAAACAGCTGCCGCATTCTATTCTGACCACAAGGTTTTAAAATAATATTGTCTTTTTAGATTGAATCTATAAACTTGCAATTTCTTTGATTTTTAATATCTCTTACAGTCTTGTTTTTGAAAAACATTAATTTGAATAGATTAGAAATTCCATACTTTCATTTTTGAACAAGAATCCCAGAAAGAAAAAAACCACAAAAACATGTTTATAACAATTGACAAAACGTTTACAAACGATGTACAAAATGTATAAAATAGAGTTGTCATTGTCAAAATATCAAATAAAATATGCCTCTGAATGATACTTTCACTGAATTTCTAAAAGACAGGATTTCCTTGTGTCATTTTATTTGAATAACATTAATCTATATGAAAGTTTTACAAAAAACAAAATATTCCAAATTTGGCAAGCTATTATTAAGGTTCTTAAAACAACTTCAATTTCTTTCCTCTATAATTGTTGGAGAAATCAATAAATACTCTGGAATTAATTTTAAGTTATAAGAAGTATAATAAAATGAGATATCGAAACTGTTCACTGACAGGCTACAGTTATTTACTTTGTGTAATTAACTACCAGCTGAACTCTGTCTTTAAATTCCAAGCCAATCCCTTGAATTATTGTAGAGTAATGCTCCTGACAAGCAAATTTATAATTATATAAAAAGGCTTTGTTTTACACAAGCAAAAAAATGGATGAAATAAAAGTAACTTCAAATATTTGTTTATAGTGGTTTAATGTCGTTATCTTTTTTTCAACTTTTTTTTATCAAGTCAAAACAAAATCAGTGCAATAGCGCCCTTACAAACCGCTTTGACAAAGTAGCAGTCGGTACCACTGTGTGTCATACTAACTGCAGACATTGGCAGAGGACATAACTTTATTCTGTTAGCAAATGTCTTGCAACTGATAACGTATAACGGAAGAAGTAGATTGTGCAGACAGTTTTTTATACCCTTATCAAAAAAAGAAAAACAGACTGCTTCGAAGGGGGACATTACTTTGCTATGTGTAGACCTATGCGTACGACAAGAGTCTCTTTCCTTCATTCTATGGTAGTTATGCACGTTAAGTATGTTCCATAACTATAAGTGTACTTTGTGTCGAAAGGTTTGCTGATCCGTAACGTACGATAAACCACACGGAGTTCATGGTAGTACAATTATACTATGCTTTGGTCAATGAGAACAAATATGACGTCTTGCACAAGTGTATATTAAGATAAAACACACAAACGCTTTGATCGGAAAGGACGGTTCATTTACGATAAAATATTCACAATCATCATTGTTACTGAAAGAAGAAAAAATATTGGATTTGTTGTGGAAAACATGACATTTAGTGAGGTTTCCATGAATTAATCATTCGGCGTTTGAAAAAGGAAAAAGAGTATCACTACATGTACTTGATTAGTATCATGGTTACTGTACGCAAATCACCAAGAGACCATAACGATTAAAGGGAGATAATAAAAAAAATGGAACAAACAAGAGTTATTACACTTGCACACTTCACTCAGCCTCATTATCAGATATTCTTACTTTCATCTGGATAGTAATGTGAATGACTAGGGAGAAAGGGAGATATTTATAAGATAGGGCATGCTAGAAGTCTTGCAGGTTGCAATCCGCCTGGTGACTACAAATTGTACTTACTGAACTCAACTTATTAAATGTGAACCTTTTTCTTGATTTCAAGAACAGTAACGTTGGCCTTTAAGCTGAGCTGGTTTGACATTCAAAGGTGGCTGGGTATTTACTTTTCGGTTTGCTAATACCAACTCCCAGTTGCAGCTGGCTTGATATTGGAAGGTAGCATATCCAACTCCCAGCTGGCTGGGTATTCAAACGTAGCTTGATATTTGGCTTTACGGTTTGCGAATACCTAACTCCCTGTTGGCTGGATACAAGATGGTTTTACAATTGGAAGGCAGCTGGATAATTACCTTACATATAACGAATGCCCAACTCCAAGCTGTCTCGGTATTCGACGCTACCTGGGTGTTCACCTTACGTGTAGCGAATACCCATCTCCCAGTTGACTCTGTATTCGAAGCTAGCTGGGTATTCGCCTTACGTGTAGCTAATATACAACTCCTAGGTGGATTGGTATTCAAAGCTATCTGGGTGTTCGCCTTACATTTAGCGAATGCTAATTTCCAGGGCGGATGGGTTTTCAAACATTGCCGGTTTGTAAATACTCAACTACCAGCTTGCTGGCTATGCTAAGCTAGCTTGGTATTCAAATGGTAGCGATTATCCAACTCCCAGGTGGGTGAGTATTCAAACGTTACTTGGTATTTGCTTTACGTGTAGCGAATACCCAACTCCAAGCTAGCTGGGTATTCAAACTTAACTGGTTACTCGCTGTACGTTTTGTAAATACACAACTCCCAATTGGCAGTGTATACGCCTTACGTGTAGTGAATATCCAATTACTAGCTGGCCGGGTATTCGCAGCTCGCTGGATATTCTCTTTATAAATTACGGATCGCGAAAACCGAACTCTTAACTGGCTGGATATACTAAGCTAGCTGGGTATTCGCCTCATGTGTAGCGAATATCCATCTCCCAGTTGACCGGACATACGAAGCTAGCTCAGTATTTGCCCAATTTCAATCTACTAGCTACCTTCATTATAATAATAATAATAATAATAATCTCTTTATTTTCAGAAGGTAACTCATTAAGACATAACAAATATTAAGTGCAGTACATTAATAGGTGATAAATCTTATATACAATGAGGCCTTCTTAAACAATTTTAAAACAAATTCAAACAAGTATAAACAACACAATATGAATAAGACTATCGTAATATGCATACATATTACATTAAGATATAGAAATAATGACAGACATAAAAGATTATGTTTCACTTACAATATAAAGTAGGTTGCAAAAAAAGTATTTACAATTTATCAGTCTTAAGCAGAAATGTTTTTAAGCTATATTTGAACGCACTGACACTTGATAAAAGTCTTATATCAACAGGTATTTGGTTCCAAATTTCCATACTAAAGTAACTAAATGTCTTCTTGAGATAATTTGTGTTAGGTGTTTTGTGTGTGATATCTTTCCTGGATTTTGACCGCAATTCATAGGCTGTATTTGAGAATATAATTAGATCTTTGATATATGAAGGTGTCAAATTATGAAGAGCTTTATAAACTAATATGCCAGTAAAATATTTGCATCTGCTGGGGAAAGAAAGCCATTTAAGGTTATTGAACATCTCAGACGATCGTGTAAATTTGTTGACATTTAGTATAACTCTGGCTGATCGTTTTTGCAGTTTAGTAATTCTATTTACATCGGTCATGTTAGCTCCGTGTCATGTTAAACATCCATAATCAAATGTAGGTGCAATATAGGCGTTGTAAAATAGCTGTTTCATCTCATGGGTAAGGAAATGCTGAATTCTTTTTAAAAGAAATAATTTTGAATATAGCTAGAAAATTGGAATTGGGCAACAGTGGGTATTCAATACCAAATTATATTTGAATATCCAGTCAGCTAACAGTTTTTTTTTTCATAATCTTTATGTTAAGGCAAATACCAAGCCAACTTTGAATTACCCGCCAACTGGGAGCTGGTACGTCTGGCCAATTTAGCACTTTCAACGACTTTCAGCGATGACAAAGCAACAACACGGCAACATTTAAGACTTAACTACTGATACTATTTATTTGTTTGTTTCAACCTGATTATGAAGGAAATTCTCATACTTCTATTAACTTTGAGCGAAATATTGCCTGTGACCGGGTCAATCACCCATGGTATGCAAGAAATTTTCATCTGAACCATGTATCTCATGGTAGAAACTTTTTCTTGCATACCGTTTTACACTTTGAAATAGATATTTAAAAACAAACTTATCGAAATGATGCATTTTAAAGAAGCACTCCCTATATCTAGCAGATTATATTCTCAAAACATAGATTATGTGTTCAATGAACGTAAAATGATAAATAAATACAATTTTAAAGAAGAACCTATGGTGAAAAATGCCTCATTTTACCACAATTAATCAATATAGAGGCTTTCTGTAATAAATCGCATCCACCCATTAATTGTACAACAACAATTCTACATAGATTATTGAATGGTTTACGGTACTATATAGTATATTTTAAATCGCTGATTTTATCAATAATGACTGGGAATGCAAAGCTGAAACTTATAGGTTAAGTTATAATACTTCAAAAAGTTCTATTATTTATGCTTTAGATGTTATTTAGTTTGACATCAGTTATAGGGTATGTCCCTTTAATATAAAAACAAACGTTATTCAGATGGTGTGTTTGAGAAAGTGACGTCACATTGTTTATAACGTTACGTCACAAGTAATTCACGTAAAAGTCGTATTACACGGGGGGTGTAAGATGAGATTTTCCAGCACTGGTAAAAACTGCAGATATCCCCATCTGATATGCAAGAACATAGTATACCAATCACCTGTTTTCTTACAGCAAAGCCCAAAAGGGTCCGTACTAGTCGCAAAACTCAAATGGGTTCGTATTGATCGCAAAGCCAAAAAGGGTCCGTACTAGTCGAAAAACTCAAATGGGTTCGTATTGATCGCAAAGCCCAAAAGGGTCCGTACTAGTCGCAAAACTCAAATGGGTTCGTATTGATCGCAAAGCCCAAAAGGGTCCGTACTAGTCGAAAAACTCAAATGGGTTCGTATTGATCGCAAAGCCCAAAAGGGTCCGTACTAGTCGCAAAACTCAAATGGGTTCGTATTGATCGCAAAGCCCAAAAGGGTCCGTACTAGTCGCAAAACTCAAATGGGTTCGTATTGATCGCAAAGCCCAAAAGGGTCCGTACTAGTCGCAAAACTCAAATGGGTTCGTATTGATCGCAAAGCTCAAAACCGGTCTGTACTAGTTGCAAAAGTTAAAATCGGTTTCTATTGATGGCAAAAGTCAAAATTTGTGCTAAAGATAGGTCTGTATAGGTCATACGGCTATAAGTCGGTATGCCCCTACGTGTAGCCTACCTCTCACAAAGCTCAAATCGGATTACTGGTCGCACAGCTCAAAATAGGTCTGTACTGGTTACAAAGCATAAAACGGGTCTGTACTGATTGCAAATCTCTAATGAATGGGTACGTATATAATTTTGCGAATTCTGTTTACTGGTGAACAACTGAAAACTATATACACGCAAGTATTCACAGAGCGGACGGTCATTTAGTATATATATGAATGTTGCGATTATGTAAGTTAGTATTTTATTAAAAATTATTATTCAAGTTACAAGGTTTTCATTATTATTATTTTTGTTTTTTGTTGTTTTTTTCATGTCGTTTTACACGGTAGTAAATCGTGTTTTTTATGCAAATTTAATAACTATCGCAATTTAAATATTAATAACTACATTAATAATTTATCAAAGGTTTTACTTTTTTTTCTTTGTTTTTACGCAATATAAATGACAAGCAAATATTCTTTCAAACAGAGAGAGATTGGCCTACGAAAATGGTAAGTTTCTGATTTCTGATTTGAGTAATGTTTAATGTTAAGTGAGCTCTTTACTCCTACATTGTTTTTAAGGAAAAAGTCTTATTTAAAATAAGTAATGTGTTAAAGGTACTGCCTGTTATAACATTTCAAACATTAAATAAAGTTTTAAATTATTTTGTATACTAATGGGCGATATTCCCTGCTAACTGGCGTTTTGAAGGGATGATTCAAGAAAATGATGTAAAGAATTCTTATTTCAATGAACGAATGGGAAATAAAGTATTTGAAAGACATGGACTTTTTCAAACATTTTGTAACTGTGTTGTGTTGCTGTTACAATAAGTTTCCAGTATTTTTGTGAATAATTTCTTAGTCTTTACTACAACCTATAATACCGATGATTCATTAATGAATTAACAGTTGATAGTTCTATTATAGAGCTACATATTCTGGATCTGCTTTTTAAATTTTTTTGTCCAATATTTAAGCATGAATCTTTAGATAGGTTTATACGATATTACCTTAACTGATTAGTTTTCTTATAATGTAAACAATCTTTGTGTCAGCTGTTGAGCATTTAAGATCCACTGTTCCTCGATGTCGAAAAGAACACATATATCCTGTTCCTTAGCATGCAATGATTTCTTGCTAAATAAATAAGAATCAACGAAAGCCATGTGGATAAAGTCAGTATGACCTAGACTTTTTATAATCTTACATGCTTTGACTTTCTCTTAGGTCACTAAATCACCTCTTATTTCCTGTCAAAATCCAGACGAGATAATTGACAGCAGAGTAAGATGTTGCCATAGAAACTGAGATAGTCACCATTTACAATATATATTTAAATTCTCACGTTAGTAGCCAACCTATCCAACTTTTTTTAATCAAAAGTCATCAAGAAATTTATGACAATACAGTTTTACTCCTTACCGATCAAAACATCAAAAAAGAAAAAGTAAAACAAACAACAAAATCTTTATACTATTTCTTTATTTTCGAAGACAGAGGGACAGTAAAATGTTCATTGTGCATAAAGGGCTGTGAAAACTGAAATTTTTTATACGTGTCCCTTAATCCTACTATGTCTACCAAATGTGTTGACAGCGTGATGTTCTAAAAATAAAGCATTCAGTATAGCAAGATTCAGTCTTTAGTTCAAATATTTCGTTACAATCTAGCGTTTTATGCTTGGAAATATATGCCCACGAACACAGTTATGTGCACAAAAATTATGCTCTCAATGTTTATTTATATCTCATGGTAAATTGTATTGTTAATTAACCATATGCCAGTGCTTTTACGGCTCTTAAATTTTAGAAAGCCTCGGTACCGGTACGGGTGTACTTTCTGGTAACAGGTTTCCTCTATCATTTTACAACCGAGACCAGCGGTCAACCTGGGTTGATTCTGCGGCCGCCGTGGGAAAGGATCGGGGGGGTTCCATGGAGAACACGGTGGTACGGGCCAATAAGATCATGGGATTTGCCTGGAGGTGGAATGCTGCCTATGCCTAGCGGTGGAATGCCACCAATGCCTGGAGGTGGAATGCCACCAATGCCTGGAGGTGGAATGCCGCCAATGCCTGGAGGTGGAATTCCACCAATGCCGTGGGATGGAATGCCACCAATGCCTAGAGGTGGAATACCGCCAATGCCTGGAGGTGGAATGCCGCCAATGCATGGGAGTGGAACGCCGTCTATGCCTGGAGGTGGAATGCCGCCAATGCCTGGAGGTGGAATGCCGCCTATGCCTGGAGGAGGAACGCCGCCTATGCCTGGAGGAGGAATGCCACCAATGCCTGGAGGTGGAATGCCGCCAATGCCTGGAGGTGGAATGCCGCCAATGCCTGGAGGTGGAATGCCGCCTATGCCTGGAGGAGGAACGCCGCCTATGCCTGGAGGAGGAATGCCACCAATGCCTGGAGGTGGAATGCCGCCAATGCCTGGAGGTGGAATGCCGCCAATGCCTGGAGGTGGAATGCCGCCTATGCCTGGAGGAGGAACGCTGCCTATGCCTGGAGGAGGAATGCCACCAATGCCTGGAGGTGGAATGCCGCCAATGCCTGGAGGTGGAATGCCGCCTATGCCTGGAGGAGGAACGCCGCCTATGCCTGGAGGAGGAATGCCACCAATGCCTGGAGGTGGAATGCCGCCAATGCCTGGAGGTGGAATGCCGCCTATGCCTGGAGGAGGAACGCTGCCTATGCCTGGAGGAGGAATGCCACCAATGCCTGGAGGTGGAATGCCGCCAATGCCTGGAGGTGGAATGCCGCCTATGCCTGGAGGAGGAACGCCGCCTATGCCTGGAGGAGGAATGCCACCAATGCCTGGAGGTGGAATGCCGCCAATGCCTGGAGGTGGAATGCCGCCAATGCCTGGAGGTGGAATGCCGCCTATGCCTGGAGGAGGAACGCCGCCTATGCCTGGAGGTGGAATGCCACCAATGCCTGGAGGTGGAATGCCGCCTATTCCTGGAGGAGGAACGCCGCCTATGCCTGGAGGAGGAATGCCACCAATACCTGGAGGTGGAATGCCGCCAATGCCTGGAGGTGGAATGCCACCAATGCCTGGAGGTGGAATGCCGCCAATGCCTGGAGGTGGAATGCCGCCTATTCCTGGAGGAGGAACGCCGCCTATGCCTGGAGGAGGAATGCCACCAATACCTGGAGGTGGAATGCCGCCAATGCCTGGAGGAGGAATGCCGCCAATGCCTGGAGGTGGAATGCCGCCAATGCCTGGAGGTGGAATGCCGCCTATGCCTGGAGGAGGAATGCCGCCAATGCCTGGAGGTGGAACGCCGCCAATGCCTGGAGGAGGAATGCCGCCAATGCCTGGAGGTGGAATGCCGCCAATGCCTGGAGGTGGAATGCCGCCAATGCCTGGAGGTGGAATGCCGCCTATGCCTGGAGGAGGAATGCCGCCAATGCCTGGAGGTGGAACGCCGCCAATGCCTGGAGGAGGAACGCCGCCAATGCCTGGAGGTGGAATGCCGCCAATGCCTGGAGGTGGAATGCCGCCTATGTCTGGAGGAGGAATGCCGCCAATGGCTGGAGGTGGAATGCCGCCAATGCCTGGAGGTGGAATGCCGCCAATGCCTGGAGGTGGAATGCCGCCTATGCCTGGAGGAGGAATGCCGCCAATGCCTGGAGGAGGAACGCCGCCAATGCCTGGAGGTGGAATGCCGCCAATGCCTGGAGGTGGAATGCCGCCAATGCCTGGAGGTGGAATGCCGCCTATGTCTGGAGGAGGAATGCCGCCAATGGCTGGAGGTGGAATGCCGCCAATGCCTGGAGGTGGAATGCCGCCAATGCCTGGAGGTGGAATGCCGCCTATGCCTGGAGGAGGAATGCCGCCAATGCCTGGAGGAGGAACGCCGCCAATGCCTGGAGGTGGAATGCCGCCAATGCCTGGAGGTGGAATGCCGCCTATGCCTGGAGGAGGAATGCCGCCAATGCCTGGAGGAGGAACGCCGCCAATGCCTGGAGGTGGAATGCCGCCAATGCCTGGAGGTGGAATGCCGCCTATGCCTGGAGGAGGAATGCCGCCAATGCCTGGAGGTGGAACGCCGCCAATGCCTGGAGGAGGAATGCCGCCAATGCCTGGAGGTGGAATGCCGCCAATGCCTGGAGGTGGAATGCCGCCAATGCCTGGAGGTGGAATGCCGCCTATGCCTGGAGGAGGAATGCCGCCAATGCCTGGAGGTGGAACGCCGCCAATGCCTGGAGGAGGAACGCCGCCAATGCCTGGAGGTGGAATGCCGCCAATGCCTGGAGGTGGAATGCCGCCTATGTCTGGAGGAGGAATGCCGCCAATGGCTGGAGGTGGAATGCCGCCAATGCCTGGAGGTGGAATGCCGCCAATGCCTGGAGGTGGAATGCCGCCTATGCCTGGAGGAGGAATGCCGCCAATGCCTGGAGGTGGAACGCCGCCAATGCCTGGAGGAGGAATGCCGCCAATGCCTGGAGGTGGAATGCCGCCAATGCCTGGAGGTGGAATGCCGCCTATGTCTGGAGGAGGAATGCCGCCAATGCCTGGAGGTGGAATGCCGCCAATGCCTGGAGGAGGAATGCCGCCTATACCTGGAGGTGGAAGACCGCCTATGCCTGGAGGTGGAATGCCACCAATGCCTGGAGGTGGAATGCCTCCAATGCCTGGAGGTGGAATGCCGCCTATGCCTGGAGGAGGAATGCCGCCTATGCCTGGAGGAGGAACGCCGCCTATGCCAGGAGGAGGAATGCCACCAATGCCTGGAGGTGGAATGCCGCCAATGCCTGGAGGTGGAATGCCGCCAATGCCTGGAGGAGGAATGCCGCCTATACCTGGAGGTGGAAGACCGCCTATGCCTGGAGGTGGAATGCCACCAATGCCTGGAGGTGGAATGCCTCCAATGCCTGGAGGTGGAATGCCGCCTATACCTGGAGGTGGAAGACCGCCTATGCCTGGAGGAGGGAGACCGCCTATACTGGGAGGTGGAAGACCACCCATACCTGGAGGAGGAAGACCACATATGCCTGGAGGCAGAATGACTGGAGGAGGGAGACCACCTATGCATGGAGGTGGAAGATCATATAGACAGAGAGGTTAAATACTATCAATGCCATGAGTCAATTTAATGAAGAACATAAATCAGGTACTGTCATATTTTTGATAATATAAATAATTATAAATTATAACTCATTACATTTTCATACCGGCAAACGTTTCAATATAAAATTGTTCAGTAATGGAAAGGGAATCTGCTCTCAGCTTTGGTCAGAATCAAATTAATTTTATTTAACCAGTAATGAAATGTTTATCATCTTTAATTGCGACTTATTGTACTGCAATTACTTTTACAGGAAGATATTAAAACAGAAGAAATAGCGTATGCTGAAATCTCAAGCTAAACGGATAAGTCGAAGTTCCAGCTGTCATGTTTTATTCCGTTCACCTTGTTTTGCAAAGAAAACTTCCGTTGGAAATCTCATATGTGTACCGTTTTTAATTTCCTAATCTATAGTGTAACATTTCTTACATTTTATTATTTTGTTAATGAAATGCATTTGTCAGCGCCAATTTAAGCGTTTTCCATGAGTTAATATTTTCAAACATGTGAAATCTTTTCAGAGATATAGTTAGTGATGATTGCCCCCTAACGACGTCCCTTTGCCCGTCTGCCCTTACACCCGACCGTTATTTATAGAATATCTACCATGATTTAAATTTGCTGGGCCCGTATCCATAAAGCATCTAAGTTTTTTTCTTAGCAAATTTAGTTAAGGATTTTTTTTTACTTAGTAAAGAAATTTCCTTAAGTTTATATCCAAAAAACTCCTTAGTAAAAATCTTAGTAAAGAATTTTACTAAGACAATATTTTTCCTAAGGGAAAAATATTTCAGTTAAGAAATTTCTTAAGTCGGTTGTTAAGCTAAATCAGGTTTTCCGCGTCTTAAAATAGTAACGCTGTGACGTCATTTCGAGGCTCGCGAAATTCAAATATGGCGGAAAACAGCAAGACGGAGACACTTGCTGGAACATTTTCAGCTGTCACGGCGTTGATGAAGCACGCTTTGGTCGAAATAATGTGAAGACATAAGATACAAATGGGTTTACACTTATGATATGCGTTTGGAGCTTGAACTTAGTCTGGCTTCAAATGTCATGTTGTAGTTGTCGATCCAAAGTCAACATTTTGACCCCCCAATTTTTGGGTTTTTCGGCAAGATAAAAATAGCGAAGTAAACCGGAAGTTTGCAGCAGACAACAACACAGAACTGTCAAAATGGAAGCGGCGGCTGTGAAAAAAGGTCGGCAAACTTTACGGTCCAAGAATGTATGCTATTGACGGAACTTATGGGTGAAGTCCATCCGGACTTCATTGACCAAAAGCTCAGTTGTCACAAAGTTGATAAACACCGCTTTAACAGCAGTAAGTAAATCTACTGTACTGGTTCCAGACCACCAAACACGGACGGACGGCCATCAAAACAGACACTTGCTTGATTATTTTGTTAATATTTATTTTGTCTGTCACTGACAGCATGATTAAATTGTCAGGGAGGGGTGTGATAACCTATTAAGCTTGAAAGCTTATTTCCAATGGCAATGGGGTTTACCAACAAAAAATGAAAATCAAGATGGAACCAGAGAACATCGGGATCATCTTAAAGCAACATGTATTACTTGAATCAATCACTTTTGCAGACTGGCTATATTATCACAGAAGGTTTCAATTCAATTTAATATATTTTTATTTAACGATGGTTACACAATAAACAATTTTAACATCATTTATCTCACTTGCGGTCGTCAACAATATGATTAAAGAAAACATTTACACACAATCAAGCATTCTTAACACATTAACACATTTAAACCATCACAGAATTTTCACTAGATATATTATCACAGAGGGTTCACTTTATCACAAGTTGTATTGAATTCAAACCAGTAGTTTTCAAGTTATGCTCTGGACATGGAAAAGTAACAAAGGGCAATAACTCTGTAATTAGTCAAGATGGAGTTATGGCTCTTGTGCACTGCACTTCCTCTCAAGGTGCTTGACCATTGTATGAAGTTGTATTGAATTCCAAGTGGTAGTTTTCAAGTAATGCTGGAGACAAAGATAATGTGACTGACCGATGACTTACCACTTGGTGACTCCTATATGTTATTTCCACCCAATACTAAAATTTTATCAATATCACTAAATTTGTAACTATATTTCAGGGGATTAGCTCTTCCACAAAAAAATCTATGTGGAAGACATTAGAGGATAGATTTAATTCATCGGCAAGTATGCCAAGACAGGCATCTGTGCTTCAAAAAAAATGGGACAATTTGGTTGCCAAACATGAAACCTGTATGGCGATATAGGAGGGCCATATCATTAACAGGTTTTGTATATTTCTTGTACATTTTTAACATTTTCCACAACTTTTGTACAAACTAAAGATTTTTCTTCAAATACAAATGTAAGAATAAGAGAATATTTACAAAATATGTACAAACTAAAGATTTTTCTTCAAATAAGAACAAGAAAATATTACAAAATATGTACAAACTAAAGATTTTCTGATCTTACAGCAGTAACTATAAAATGAAACTAAATACAAATGTTCAAACTATTCTGTTTTTATGATGTGTTGCATAGAATAACATGATTAAAAAAAAATCAACAGGCAGAGGACCACCAGCCATGCCAAGGCCGCAGTGTTGACAGAGGCAGTGATGTCTGTAGTTGGCAAAGACAGTGCCAGTGTTGTAGGAGCCACTGGGGCTTCATTTGACTCCACTTTTATAATGAAGTAAGAGAATAGATTGGAAGCCTAATTATTGTTACCAAGCTCGTGTTTGTATTACTTAAAGTGACTGTATAAACAAGGGCCACATGTAGCAAGATATTAAGTTATCAAACATAATTATTTCATATATACCTGAATACTCAAAACAGTTTTCAAGAAATACTTGTAAATTCTCAATGATATATGCCAGTTGCAGTTAACATGCTTAAGAATTTAACTGGGAACTTCTAAGTTCAAATAATGTTTACTGAAAATAATAGTAATTTAAGTTTTCTCAATACAAAAATTTTATCTGAAAGATAACTGTTACTAAACACCGAAGATATTAAATACATCAATACAATGTATCATACTGCTAATTAACCCAGTGTTGTTATAGGTATTGAGTACAATAACTGATATGTTATCATTCAAATATATTTTGCAAACTACCTCAAAATATTTCTCCAAAGTAGTAAAGAAGAAAAGGCTGTTTTAGTTGGAAAAGACATTTCTCTCCCCCCTCCCCCACCCTCAGCTTATTTGAGGCCAGGGTTGTGTAAATGTTAGATTTTTTTATTGAGAAAATTTAAATTACTATTATTTTCAGTAAACACATTGGCACAACAGATGACAGCACATTAGACACAATAGACACCTTCACATTGGAGTCAATATTGGGTGAAGAGTCTTCTGTAAGGTAAAATTTACAACATAATGAAAGAGGAAAATGTCTTACAATGATTTCAGATTGATGTTTCCTTTTGTATTATTGTAAGTCAAAAGCTGAATTTTGATTCAAAATGTATACACTAAATCATCTGACTAACATTTTTCCTTATAATACACAACAATAAAAGTATTGTCTTCAATAAAAAATGTGCATACAATATGTTCATCTTCTTTCAGTGATCCTGTCCAAACAAATGCCAGAATTGCACCTGCACAAAGGTATTACATGAAATATTATCTAATTTCTAGAGCATTTTTTGTATTCTTTATTTAGGCAATATATTTCATTAAAAACCCCAGGATCATATTTATGAGAAGCTCTCATTTTTGGCCTGGGGACTGAAAGTCCCCAAGGCCTAAGTTAGTATACCACATTTCAAACCCTGCAAGAATTTTAGCCGTGCTATGTGCGAATAACAACTGTAAACATGCGCTATCAAAGTAGTGCAAGACAGACCAGATCAATCTTCTGTTTGAATGCCGATATGATAAGAACATGTTACAAATAAAAATAGTACATAAAACTTCAAACGACTGCAGGAAGGTATATAGCTTACGGGTTGCATTACACATTTTTTTCTGTTTTAGAAATTAATCGCTGTTAGCTGATTACGGAAGATAATCATATGCATATTACGGAAAAGTACGGATATTTACGGAAATGTACGAAACGTCTGAAGCTTCGATATAAGAGTTTGTAGTTTGATTTTTAAATTTCCGATGTTATTTCATTGACAACTTTGTTATTTACTGAACGATTACATATATATTTACCTAAAAATAAATGTCTCTAAAAAAAGATATAATTTACGTACATTCCCGAGAAGGAACTAACGTGATCAAATTCACCCGCCTTTTATCGAGGACGCTGCATGTGAGGCCCAGTGAACGGTTTCACTGATTACAACTACAAGTTAACCCAGAATCATTTTTGGTTTTCTCTGTTATACACATTGTACAGTACTGTATTTATATTTCATTGCTGGTATTGCTTTGTTTATTTCTGTTTCAAGGTCTTGTCTTTGGTACACAATAATTTTGATCCACATCATCAGATCATATCGCTTGAAGTTGTACAAAGCGCAGATCGAATTATTTGTACTGGCTTAAACATTTTATAATGTTGACTATGTGATTATTTTTCATTTAACGTACATTTCATAATAAAACAAACTTCCCTGTCACCCATATATTTGTGAATCATTTTTCTGTGTCATATATTGAATTTCGTCCTCTGCACATTTCGACCCGCGCTTTAGGTAAGATTCAACGCAGAACACGTAGGTGAAAAGTTGTTTTTCGGGGAGTTAACCTATAGCCCCCAGGCCTTCAGCGCTCACAGCGCTTTGATATTAAGAAAGATGTCTTACTCTTATAAATGACATTTATTTGTTCCAAAAAATACATATTAGAAACTTAGCACATTATTTTTTTTCAATGACATCACAAAAAAAAGATAGACTTTCTGACAACTAATTTACTCAAAGAAACATATTGAATACAAAAGAAAGGCATATGTTAACATTGTTTTAGAGTCAATTGAATTGAATTGTTTAAGTGTGAATAGAATATTGTTTTATCATTAAACTATCAATAAATTATTAATTGTAAATTCAAAAAGATTCTGGGAATTTAACTGATAGTGGAGAAAGTTTGTCTTAAGGACATCTATTGTTTGTAAACTCTTAACAAATATATCACATTTAATCAGTATTTGTCATCAAAATTGTCATGCAACAAATCAATATATTAAATGTATTTGAATTTAGTTGTTACTTCTACATGTCAAAAGCCAAAGAAGCATGACTGAACCTTATGTTATAAAAAAAATTAGCTTTCTATTAAAGTATTTGGCAGATTTTAATGTATATCCATTGTTACCTAAGCAAAAATAGCAAATTTCTTTGCAGAAATGTATTTTGTATTTTTTTCTTTTCAGTAAAACAGATGTTAAGTGCTGCTGTTGCACTTGTGCTGATCCTGAAATGAAAAATTAAAAAAAAAGAAAACTTGAACTTCAAATCAAGTTTTATCAAAAAAAATTAGAGGAATAACTTACTGTTATCAAACATACCATCCAGGCATCTTTTAATCTCAGTATACCTTTGTTTACCTACAGCTTATTTAAATATTTTAATGTGGTCACTATAAAGTTGATAAAGCATCATGTTTGTTTGACATACTTTTAAAACATGTATTTTCAACTATTTCTTTAATACTTTCATATTAATATTTGCTATGTTACATGTTCAAAATAAATATTATATTCATCATCAGTTAATATGAGAATCTATCAGTTGAGGTGTATATCCCCTAATAAAGACTGGGTCATGGGACTCACAAATGGCATGTAACACTGTGAAAAATAAAGTTTGTCATACAACAATCAAAAATATTGATTGCAAATAAAGTCACGGTATCTTAAACCATCCTGTGGCACAGCAGCATTTTGATTTCCAGCATTTAAATATTGTTGTGGAAATGCATCTGGGGCAGGTACATTGTGTGCTTTACAAATGTTGTGCAGTACAGCACATGCCATTATAACCCTGAAATAGACAATTGTACTTTGATAATTATCAATCCCAGATACTTTTTTCACAAACAACTATGTCTCCTATCCCCATGAGTTTATCTTTTGACAGTGACAAAAATTACAGCATGCATTAAGGAGGAAGTGTAGACATTTTGTTTTTTGGGTCCTGTGAGCCAAAATTATATGTAAAACAGTTACTATACTTCATTGTGTGCTACCAGCAAAATTTTATGAAAATCCAGCAAAGTGGCTTGTGCAAGCAGTTACATATTTTCATAGGTTTGACCGTATTCACATAAGTGGTTACCATTTTACAAAAGATTGATTGTATTCTGATAATGCACGTGGTTTCAATTTTTTCATAGGTTTGACCGAATGCTGATAATGCAGTGGTTACCGTTTTTCATAGCTTTGACCGTATTTTGATTTTGCAAGTGGTCCCCATTTTTCATAGGTTAGACTGTATTCTGAATGTACAACTGGTAAACGTATAAGTAGCTTCCATTTTACACAGGTCTGACTGTAATATACTTGTATAGGTAGTAACTGTTTTACATAGGTTTGACTGTATTCTGCTAGCGCAAGTGGTTACTGTTTTATCTCATTCTACATGGCACATGAACAATCACTGTTTTTAGAAACGTTTTTGTGTCCAGCATCCAACTTCATCCCTTTTTTAAAAACAAGTTTGCAGTGACATAATTATACAGGATAATGAGAAGAATGAAATTGTCTGTCTGTAAAAAACTGAAATAATGCAACACCAATACAAGCAGACCAAACATTTGTCTACCTACTTGCATGTTTTCTCTGGTGATAGTCTAACCTCTCCTTGAAGGATACCCCATCTCCTTTTCAGCTGCCCAATTCCCCTCTCCACTTTACTCCTTGTTATTTTGTGTGACCTATAAAGTTAAAAAAAAATACTGATTATTATTGATTAAATTTTTTTCATTATTTACTGCTAAAAGTTTTGTAGCGCATTGAGTAATAACCATTTTTGAATACATTCAATTTGGTATGAAATTCATGAAGATGTGAATTCTCAAAATAGTACCAAAGTCTGGCATTACAAAAAATGTTTGATTTTACAGTTTTTAAGACAGAGATATAGGATGTACCTGGATGGATATGCCATAATTGTCGTTAATTGTGCTCACTTTTTTGTTGGATGTCAGATTGTATTATTTGTTATGTTGTTTTTCTACATTTTACATAGTGTTGTGATTGGAAAAATGGAAAGTATTTTCAACAAATGGAAACACTTCATTGAAGTATGATTACAATAAATTGAATTTAACTGATTTAATATTTCTATCTAGTCATCTAAGGGAAAAAAGTGTATTAAAGTGTAATGTTCATGTATATATCAGACAAAGTCAATAATTTACTTGATGTTTTATGAGAACAATAAGGACATATTATATTAGGATGATATCATATGTACTAGCCACTTAAAACACTTGCATGATAAAAAATAAATAAACAGTAAGTTACTACAGTATCTAATATGGTTATAATTTACCTGTTGTAATGTTCTTGTGAATTGTTTCCTGGATGTAAATATGGCGTCATGAGCCATCTCTTGCATGGATAACCACTATCTCCAAGGAGATAGTGGTCCCCTGCTGGTAATATTCTGCCTTCTAGCAGTTGCCATAATCCGCTTTCCCTCAATACCCTACTATCATGAGTTGATCCTGGCCACCGGGCAACTATATCTATTATCCTATCCTCATGGTCAAAAACAACCTGCATAAATGATATTTAAAGTCAGTGTGTGAAATAATAGCCTTTATGGAATTCGGATAAATATTTTTGTACTTTTAAACAATGTGAGTAGCAGCTTAAGGACATTTCTGTTTTGGCTATGACCCATAGAAACATGACAGAAACACTAAAAAGTGAATTAACATGATAGTTTATCACTGAGAAAATTCTGAAACTAATCTTGAGACATGTATTGCAATCTAGAATTACATGTACATGTATATTCACTGACACTGAAGTTGTTGAATACTGTATACATGTAATTAATGAAATTTAAAGTATGTAGAAACAAATGCTGACTGTTACCCTACTTCAGTTTACTGAGCATAGGTAAGATATACATGTATATATGTATACATTTTATGCCATTCCTTACACTTATAATACCTGTGTGTTGATAGAATGATAACCCATTCTGTTCACAAAAATGGCTTCATCCCTGGTGGGAGCAATGATTTGGATCTGTGTCCCATCTATCAATCCAATCACATTTGGAAATCTGGTAATTGAATTGAACAATCATTATTCTTTCTGCTAGTAATACTTAACTTATATAATATATTTCAAATTAATGTTAATCATGCGATTTTTCTTCATTGTCTTCATCAAAATTAAATTATTCTTTTTAATATCAAAATATTTAGTTATTTTAGGTGAATTATCATTGAATATAATTACATGTATGTACCTTGCAAGGTGGTAAAAACCTTCCTTATTCTGCTGGAGGTCAGCTTGCATGGTAGGAAATTGAACATGTCTGTGTATCATCTGAGGGCAACTCAGGGCATCTAACGTCTGTTTAATTATTCTGGACACACTTGACTGGGCAATATTGTGCAAATCTCCAGTATTCAGCTGGATATTTCCAGTTGCCAAGTATCGTAAAGTCACCAGAACTTTATATGTACTTGAAAAACTGTGATTTCTTTCAGTTTTGGGCCTCAAAATATTGTCCACTTCATTAGTTATATACTGAAGAGCACCATGGTTAACTCTATATCTGTCCTGTAGCTCATTGTTGGAAAACTTGTTTTAAATCCAGCCTTTCTCTGAAGTTTCGTGCCATATCTACAATAATATTTAACACATTTACATGTACATACAGAGATCAATGTAAGCAACATCAAACTTAAGCCGAGTAAATATGAAACAAAATGAAGACTGCCGCTGATGATACTGAGTTACTGAATTATACATTTAAATGTATCTTACTTACTATTGACAAATTAAATTTTACAATAGTCAAGTAAAAAGTGTAAAAATACATGTCAGTGTTGTTTCAGATAGTTGGAGGAAACTTTGTCTCTTTAATAATTTTAGTCTTGAAAGCCATATGAAATTTATAAAAGATATAAGTTCAAATTCAAAAGTTCTATTGTCTTTTGAATTAATTTGTTAATGTGGAGTCACCATGGTGCATTGGTACTGCTGCACCTCATGATCTTAGGTTAGATACTTTACATAGCCAGGTGGTAGTGTCCTGAGGCAAGACAAAAAATATTCCACATTGCCTTTCTCTCTTCGAGGTTGATTCAATCTTGAGTGAGTCTCGAGAGTGATTGATAAAAGGTATAAGAATTTGTTTCGCAATTGAATATAAATACATGTAATTTAGTAAAAAAAGCTTCTATTGCATGCCAGAAGGCCCAGGACCTGGTGCAGGAAGTGGGCACAAAATCAGACTGATCTTAAACATACACACAGCCATTATAATTTTAATTTCAATTCAATGCTATGTTCAGATGTCCAGTAAATGATAAAAGAAATCTACCGGTGCCCTTACATCTAGAAGTAGCATTTAAACAAGCGAAAGTTGTGGATTTAAGCAAGGACATTCTGCGTCATGGACATACATATACACTTACTTGATTGCTACACAAGCCTCTCAATCAAAATAACAGTGCTACAGCTGTACATTGTATGTTATTTGGTTTTTGAAGTGGTTACGGGGATATTTTACCCGCCTAGACTACTTATATTACCCGAACCGTTAGGCGAGGGTAATGTTGTGTTGAGGTTGGTAATCCCCATATATCACATCAAAAAACAAATTATAATTTTATTTCTCTTCCCTTTCTTAAATATTGAAAGATTTTGTTTATGTTTTTATCATTTAACGGCTGAACGTAACCAGACATTCAAATCCATTTATGATACATCAATGTCAGTGTGTAACATCACAAATCAGTGAGGACTTATACACCGACAAGTGTACGTGGTGAACAAGCTCACGTTCAGTCGTTCAGCATTGGGTACAGTAACGAGGTAATGTCAAGTGTATATTAACGGCTTGCCCATAAATATCAATATCTATTTACGGATCATTGACCAATCAGGAGACCACAAATTTCATAGAAAGGCAATAAAGGATTACACTGCCCATAGTACTTGTAAGAGGTGTGAGGCAGTGTAACAAGATAGATAGTTAGATTATAGAAATGAGTGCCTCTCTTCTAAACTTACCTCCTCCCTCTGTTTTGCTTTTTTATGCAGATTACATCACTAAAATGTCTGTCTCATTGGTCAACTCGTTAGACATGTTAGAGTCTTTGACTAGAAATCAGTGTAACCTCTCATATATTGAGGGTAATGGGTTCGAGACCTGCTACCCGCTAGGTCTCTTTCTATCTGCTAGATCTCTTTATGTGAGAAAGTTTACAGTTTCTTAGGGAAGAAGAGGCTAGACTCTTTAAGTGAGTGGTTCTTTCCAAAACAATGGTAAGGTAATGTGCCTGCCTGTCTAAATGAGCTAAAACTCTGTTTGAACGGGCGTGAAATTTATACCATATTATTCGGCTGTAAATTAT
This sequence comes from Saxidomus purpurata, assembly GCA_022818135.1. Taxonomy (NCBI): domain Eukaryota; kingdom Metazoa; phylum Mollusca; class Bivalvia; order Venerida; family Veneridae; genus Saxidomus; species Saxidomus purpurata. Next base: position 56,139,085 of record JAFMSR010000005.1, on the reverse strand, counting down.
GCTTAGATCATCGGAGTGGCTTACAATCATTTGAAATCAACATGAGCATTGGCAAATCAAATATTTATTCACTTACCAGCATAATGTATAGCTGTACGTGGCTACACAAAAATACTTACACATGACGTAATCACCATGTATTAACCGCAATTTGAATACAGCTTTCAACAAAAGAAATGTTTTGCATACGATTTGTTATACTTGAATTTCTGTATAACCAGTTCGTTCAAAATCAAAACAAAACATCGCGAAATCATGCAAAATTCACGGCCCGCATCTTGAACAGATTATACTGTACATCACTTCACTCGTGAAACCAGCTAAAAGAGAACTTTTAGCAATACTTTTAAGCAGGTGTCCGTGTTCAATCCAATCAATAAATACCATCGAACCACACAAATAAAAACAAAACAAGCGGGGCGTTGTTGTTGTTTTTCCGTGTTACACAACGCTTGCATTGATACACCGGTATCGTTTTGACACTGCCGAATAGCCGGGCAAACTACAATTTATCATTTATGTGATAAAATAAGTAAAATTCGTCAGTAATTTACCAATATTTCTTTCTTTTGGTTGATGTTCATCAATTTAGAGTATCTCAGACGCCATATTTAAGAAAATTTCTTAAAAGTTAAGGGACCACCGATGTCGACTTAATATTTAAGTGAAAAATCGGCACTTTAAGGAAAATTTTAAGCTAAGAAATTTTATGGATATTACTTAAGGAAATTCTTAAAATATAAGACAAAAATAAGGAAACTTAAGGAAAATCTTATAAACTAAGGGGAATTTTTTACTTAGATGCTTTATGGATACGGCCCCTGGACCTTTAGTTCAGAGTTCTGATTACTTAGACAGTGTTAAATGATACAGTGATTCCTTTGCTTCTTTTTATCTTCTTACTCGGCGTTTGGAATTTTTCCAAGAACAACAAAGATATTGAACCCAAAACCATCTCTCGTTTCATATTTGTAGATATTTCCCCTTTAGTGATGCTTTAAATGCTAGTCTAAAGTGTCTAACTGCATCAATTACATCACATTTTTTTTAATTGACATATTAGACATTATGTCTCCTAAGTCTCCTGCTTTTAAATAACCAGGGTGTTTTTGATATACTTTTCATGTCACTAAGCCGTTGCAATTGTTCCAAGGATAATATTGGTAATAAAAAATAAAATATTTACGTTTGCCACAGGTTTGTTGTTTCAAGGTTAGAATCTATGTATTACTAAAGACCTTAGTGGCTTATATCATGACCTAAAACTTCTAGTATTTTAGTAAACAGGTGTAACTATTAAGAATAGAAACAGTACTACAGGGGTCCGTTTTATCAGCGTTCTCTGACATGTCACAGAGGCGTTTTTGTCTTAAAAGTATCGTAGACGGCTTAGTACTATTTAATGAAAGTAATGAGGATCTTACATGGCCTGCTGTGGAGGACTGGGTTGTCCCGACTAGAGGGAAAGTGGGTGGATAGGAGGAACCACAGTAGGCCATGCAAAATCCTTTTTCTTGCATACCTTATTTGATTTCATTGCAGTTTCTACGAGAAAACTGCTTAATATTATGTTGCGGTAAATCAAAACTTCATGTTGATTAAATACAATTCCCTGCATGGCATTCCTTTGCGTAGGAAATTTGGTAGGTTCACACGTGAATTAACCACTGTGCATGTATCTTGCGCTAAATACATAGTGCTTGATGGCATCCAAAACTGTAGTCTGTACTTTATTTACGTGAAACAAAAATATTAATTAAATACTAAACAGGAATTCTCCTGACGCACGTTCAGTTTAGTTGATTAATGCGACTTTGTTCGTTTTGTCCTCGTGTGTTTGTTTTTTTTTTTGTTTTTTTTTTGTGTGTGTATATTTTTTTTTTAAATTTTTTTTTTTTTTTTTTTTTTTTTTTTTTTTTTTTTTTTTTTTTTTTTTTTTTTTTTTTTTTTTTTTTTGTTGTTTTTTTTTTTTTTTTTTTTTTTTTTTTTTTTTTTTTTTTTTTTTTTTTTTTTTTTTTTTTTTAACATCCACATTGACTTAATTTACTGTTTTTGTTTATACAGTGACGTCACTTATCATGAGAAACCGTGACGTCATTTACCGCCATTGTTTGTTTTGCAAAACGCATGAATTCAGGTTTGTTCATTGAAATGTGAATAGATTTTATCGCTATATATTGCTAAAATTTGATGCTCTTTCTTGTGACACCATAAAAAGCACAATTTCTTTCCGCAATCAACTCTCGCTTCAAAACTAAATGGCAATTCGCTACCAACAGTTTTCGTAACTTGGGCCGCTTTTGCGTCCCCTGAATATTCGAACCATTTTTAAAATGAAATTCCTGTTACATTTACTCGAAAAAGATTAAGGTGTGTGCTTTCTTATGAGACCGTAGTTTACATTTATAAAAATTATGACTATGTTATACCGATACATATAAACCGCCGTGAAACGTATCTTGGAAATAAAGTGTTCCAGGTACGAGTTGAATACACGAAAGTAGTTCGGATGATGTCAAGTAGCCTGAAGTAGGCCCGCGATATATTTTCCCTAGGGAAAGTATAGGCTGATCTTTTCCCTCCGCGTGCTTGGATCCACCAGTACTTTCCCCGGGGGTATGCAAGAAAAAGCGTTATAAACGCTTTTGAAATTCCAATATAAATACATGGTGTAGCGGTGCCGTTAAACCACGCTCACCAACCTTTTTAACAGATTTTCTCAAATTGCTTGACTTAGATTATTACTTGTATTGTTGATTCTAGCAATTACTTTTACATTTTATGTTTAAGTAAATCTATCCTCGAAGTACCAGTTCAGTGACCCTAAGAATACTTCTGGCTGAATTTCAAAATCTTTTGGAAAACTAGATGCCCACGTGCAACATGTCGAGCCGTCAGCTGTCAAAAGGGCTAACTCCTTACAAAGAAGAGATAGGTCAAAATACACCTAAATATCGGATGTAACATGCATGTTGTACCACAAAACAGTGGTCTCGATTTTACTCTACGGCAAGAAATAAAAAAGTTACAATATAAGCTAGTAAAACAAAGGGAATTAATTAAAAAAAACAAGGGTAGCTCATGGTGGTGAACTTTTGTGCCAAGTTACATCAAAATCCCTCCATGCATGAAGAACATATGCTCCGGACAAACTAAACTCGCACGGACGCACGCACTGACGCACGCACGCACATACACCGAACTGCCATTTGGACAACTATATCGAGCTTTCGCAAGCGACTCGACAAAAAGTATTATGGATTACTATTGTGTTATAATCTGTCCCCAATCTGTATGATGTATAACAAAGTGGAAACTACTCCAATAAAATATTTAGCACTGTTTATCACAAGCACACCTGCTTTTCATTACAGATACTCAGTCGTATCTATTTCAGTGACCCCTACTTTTCGTGACCTGTTAATAAAAATTATAAAACTTTTTTATTTTAAAAATATCCCCTTTTTTTTTTTCTTGTTAAATTTTTTTTTTTTTTTTTCCTACTTCATTTGTAAACAAGTGGCATTAGCCGGTAATTGGCTTTTGCGCAAAGTTGAATTTCACAAACTGAACAACATTCATTTTTAATGGTTACACCATATATAAATACTATGAAGCACAAGGGGTGGGGTTCAAAGAGTGGGAAAAATTATGTTTTTTTATATCTAAAATCTAATGGTATGGAGTTGTATTATGCAACAAGAATCTGTTTACCATATCTCATAAAAATACGAAGATATTTGCCACCTTATTTCAAAATTATCTGATCTGAAAGTTAATCACCACTTCTCAGATCGGCCATTTTTCCATGTAAAAGCTATAAGCAGATCACGTGCTTCTAACTTGTTTTTTTATCAAGAAGTTCTTCTTGGTCAGTTATATCTGCATACAAACAGGGAGAAAATAAGACAACAGTCGTGTGAAGAAAGAAAATTAGTTAAAATTATGTTTTTGACCACAGATCTACATCTCAACTTGAAAGTGTAAAAAAGTAATAAGAAAAAGGCCTCAAAAGTAGGGTTACCCTGGAAATATCAACCACATGATTAAACTGTCGCTGTCAGTAACTTATCTTCCAATCTGAAGAAAGCTAGAATTTTATATTTCACAACCGTGGTATAAATAGTTATCCAAAATATTGCACTTAGAAATGACTGCACAATTTCAGAGGGTCACTAAAACAGGTCAGTCACTGAAACAGGTCCTCCTACGATATATCATTTTGGAAAAAAAAAATTTTTCACCCGAAACTGAGAGAGCAACTTTAATAATCAACAAAGTTTCTGGTTGTTATAGTTCTGACAGCATGGAAAATCAGAATATAATTTCACTTAAAACAGCGGAGAAGCCAGAAGCTTTCAAATGCAATGTACAACTGACTGCAACCTTAGACTTACACGTAGTTTGTTTGAAAAAGATAAAGACGTTTCTAGTTTAAGTAAAATGTTCATTTGGTACCTATTCATTTTACTAGGCTATATTTTGATAGGATTTAAATCGTTAAACTCGTCATTAATTTTGTAACATTTAATTTACTTGGATAAAATAAAGTTAGAATGAATTTGCAGACTGTGTTCTTGTTACTCTAAATGAATGTTTTATATCCATGTCGTTACTTTGCGAATGAGTGTTGTAAGAAGGCGCTTTCTTTATCTTTTCTTTTTTCATAGCCATTTTTCTTAGTATAAAGTGCGAAGTGTATTTGTGGTGTCTGAAGTGTTAATGTGCCTTTAATAAACTATATCTTCATTTATTTGGTCAGTATTGCAATGTATGCGCAATTTTGTTTTAAACCCGTTAAAGCTAGTGAGTCAAAAATCTGCATGATCACTTTTGATGTTGTTCTTCTGAATGAGGACTCATATTTTCTCTTCGCTATTGTAAGGACAATACATTGATGTACATAGAAAACAGTTTAGTATTCTGAAAGAAATTGACTATATACATGTATATACGAAGTTATAGTTTAGAAAGAGCAACAGCTTTCTTTTGTATAATATACATGCAATTTAAAAGCCGCACACTAGCCTTTTTACAAAGCTGATCATATCGATTGTACTACCCCGGATTTATTCTATGGGCAGAAAATAAACCATAAACCGTCGCATTGATCAAGTTTAAACCCGACTGTATTGATCGGGATATTTGTTTACATTATCAACTCGAGCCATGTAAAAATTTTTAATTTAAGAGTTTGTGGATAAATATGGACTAAATTATTGAAGGTATGTTTTATATTGTACATGTACGCTATCAAGTGTGTTAAAGAAGGTTGTAATGGAATATCCAGTCTGGTATATCTTAATTGTTGTAACTTAATTATTAAACATGTTTAACGAAAACATGTTACACCACTTTAAAGTTTCTAAAATAAGTATGTTTTGATATTTTACTAAGACATGTGCAGTTATCAAACTAAAACTGGGATCAATGACACAACAATTAATATTATTGTTATCATTTCTACACTCTTTTGATAAATACATGTCTAGAGCATTACTAGATCTACTTGAACATTGTCGACGATATATTATTGTATATTACTTTTCAATAAAATCTTAAATGGTATATCCATAGATATGAATTTGTGAAGTCATCAAAATGGCTGCTGGTTTAGAGATCCACGACGCTGCGTCTACTGGCGACTATGATTCTCTGGAAGAGTACCTTAGGAGTGGTAAATTTGATGTGAACCTCAAGGATTCTGAATGGGGCAATAGAACAGCCCTACACTGGGCATGTGCAAAAGGTAAAAAAGTGTATATCTGGCGTAACCGTTTTAGTCATACTCGCTGAAAACCCAATACATATTCTCTGAAGGCTTATAGTTGAGTTCGAACACGCAACCTCCAGTTTATATAGTAATCTACGATACCACTGCTATTATCTAGTTGAATCAATATCAGGGTCTTGTCTAGTCTAGTCTAGTCTAGTCTAGTCTAGTCTAGTCTAGTCAAGTCTAGTATAGTATAGTATATGTCTTGTCTAGTCTATGTCTTGTCTTAGTATATGTCTAGTCTAGTCTAGTCAAGTCTAGTAAAGTAAAGTATAGTATATGTCTTGTCTAGTTTATGTCTTGTCTTAGTATATGTCTAGTCTAGTCTAGTATATTAATGTTATGCTGCAAATGTTTGTATCTACTTGTCAAAGTTTTATCGTCAATCGGTAGTACACTAAACCATAAGAAATCATCACACTTTCCACTATCAAATATATTTCTTATTATTCTTTGTTGTTGGTGTTTTGTTTGAAAGGTACACACTCTCTATTTCTTACTTTGTTATAATGAAAAAAAGTGCAGAATGCATTTGAAATCATTGAAAATAACACCAAAGCATGATAATTTAGATACATATTTGTGGAACATGAGGTAGATTTTCAAAAATGCATTTCCTTATAGTTTTGACATAGAATCTACATCAGAATATACAAGAACAGTTCAGTACCTATTTAAATGAGGCAGGTGTTCTTCAGAAGTGTCACTGTACTATTACATTGTTAATATACACGTTGTCTTGAACAAACAATTATTTTTTGTTGTGTAAAGGTCCCACAATAACAAAACCATGCATATTGATCTTTGTTTCAAAAATGTAATTGTGGGTTTCAGGATATGTTGAATGTATTCGACTTCTTCTTGACCATGGAGCTATTGGTACTTCCCGTAATGAAGTTGGCTGGACTCCGGCGCATTTTGCAGCAGAAACGGGAAAAGTAACTGCATTGCGCGCTTTATATAACGCCAATGTTCCAATTGGATTAAAGGACAAATATAATGATACACCTAGGCGAGTAGCGGAAATGTATGGACATAGTGAATGTGTAAAATTTCTCGATCAGTACGTATACTTCTTTATCTAAAGGCACATAACAAGGTTATATCAGCAGAATCTATTTAAGAAAATGCACGTTTATACATACAATGTATATAAAACATTAATTTCTTCAGATGTGCGTCAGACGACGCTGCGGGAATTAAGCCACCTGGTATCTCACCAAAGTTCACTTCCGTGTTCAGACACAGACGATCTCAGCGTCTCTCCATGACGTCACATCGCAGTGTTTCTCTATCTTTGTCTGGATCCCGGCCATCATCATCAATGTCCTTTGTGGATAGGTAAACAAAACAGCATGGACCAATCACACTTTAACCCGTAAATGACAATAACATTTCAGCTGTTTCTAACATTTTCAGGAAAAATGATGTCCACATCTTAACGAAGCACGACTTCTTTCCATCACGCTCAACGACTCTTCTCTTCTTACCCTCTTGCATGTATTATTTCAATAGCCCCATTCACGAGTACCCAATACTTTATGTGAAAAACTGTTACCGTCACCTGTCTGCCGGAATAATTGTCTAGAATCCATTACCTTTTAATTTTCACTTTTGTTTGTTCGTCGTGGTGAAAAATAAAGGTCACAAGAAAGACAGTTTGGTGTGCATGGCTTTCCTCTGAATTTTCTTAGTGCGAGCGATCACGTGACGTTAGTGCTCAGTTTGGGTGGTTTTCTACTCTTTCTCAAAATATTTCAATAAAGTGTACCAACCATGCCGAAGCCAGCAGCTTGATAATTCTAGTGATATATAATACTGCAATGCGACATCGAAAAAAGTTGTAGAAAAATTTTGCAAATGTCACGTGATCATCCGTCCTGTAAATGTTTCAACATAATTAAAAATTGATTTTTTTATGACCCGATTTAATTATCAATCTATTTTTATTTAATCAAGTTGGAAATACATGTGCAAGTGTATACGAAAACCCCACTTGCATGTGGAAAACTTTCAATGCTATATGGCGGAAGTTTATCTATTCATACAAATATAGGTAATGTTGTTTAAAAGACTTGATAATACTTCACATAGAAGACCGATCATTCAGCAGCAGAAATGTGATGGGTCGCAAAAAGCCTACTGTTTGGCAGTTAAAATCTTATATACTAGTAATGACTCAGCTTGCCTGTAATGTATATAATTGACACGTTTACTCCATGCATGAGAACCCTACCTACACTAACACTCATTTTTCAGTAGGACGACACTTAACAATATATTAGCGCAATAAAAAAGGAATTTCAAAGATTTTAAAATATTTACAATATTAAATGGTTGGTTTTTTAAAAGGTGAAAATGTGTCTATTAATGATTAAATTCGTGCTTAAATTTACTATACTATCATTTGAAATAAATACACTCTTTTTTAGTTGAAAGATATAAAAAATATATTGTTAATCAATATCAACATAAACAAAATGTTAATAAAATGGTGTTAATAGTATTCACCAGTGAAGTATTTTTTATAAAAACAACTGATTTAATGACCCACACATCTTTTATAATTGTCATTGATACTCTCTGTAAGGGAGACAATACGCTGTTGATTGCATTTAATTGAACATCAATGCATCATCTTATTCAGACAGTTCAAATGAAATATCTATTTTTGAAAGACGTTTTTACAATCCTTACTAGTAATATCAAGTGGGGCAAACCCTTGCATTATATAACATAAATTGGACAAGGGGCTACTTAAAGGTCCAAAGAATGTTCGAATTTTGTGGTAATGTTACATGTACTAAGTTTCCTAATACTATCCTTTATAAACGGACGTGACCTAGGTGTGAAGGTTTTCACAATTTTTACATTCATGTACTTTTTATCTGTACAGTGCTGAAGGCGAACAGAGGGAAAAGGGTGTCAACAATGATGCAGAGTGGGCACCGGACACAGATAGGGAAACCTAACAGATATGTGTACCGCCAACAGCTTACCAACATACATCATTAAAACCAATGTTTTATGTTTCATTGCTTTTTGTCTGAGACTTCTACTTTGCTGCAAAAAAAAAAAAAAAAAAAAAATGCGTTCCTTACTGTTAGTCAGTACTTTAAGAAAATTCTGAAATGAAATGACAGTTTTCAGTTTTTGAATATATTGTGAAAACCTGATTTTAAAACAGTTGAGACTACTAAATATGAATGTTTTGATTGGTCAATTCTGTCACGGCCAATCATTCAATGTATCGTTATTAAGAATAGTCTTAGAGAAAGACTTGTAACCGTGAAACGTGTTCCGACTGACTTAAGGATTTTCATAGACATTTTTAGCGGCTATTCTATATTTTTTCTTTTACAATTAGATTCTATTTAAATAGTTACAAACTAGTCATTTCCTTGAATTTGTGATTTTGTTTAGCTTTTGCTTGTATTTTGCTTTGTCAAATAAAAAATTAAAATTCACTTCTTGAGAAGCGCATTTAATTTCACAAACGTTGTGCCATAAAAAATGTGATAAAGCTAGCTTTTTTACATGAGAGACCCCTGCAGGTAGGGTCAATGTGGACTCCGGGGTTCATGACTTGAACACACTTGGTATAAAAACAAAAATAATATCAAACAGGGAATGCCACGTACCAAAAACGCAGCCTCCCCAAAACGAGCCCCACATTCTACATTGTATTAGCCAATGCTACACAATAAATAGCTAAGCTCTAACCTTGTGGATTTTGAGAACAATAATTTTAAAGTTGTTCCTATATATACCAATGACCCCCTGAGACCCTAGGGGCAAGATTTGAAAACAATTCGAAGAGGTCGTTAGACAATGTTACACACCAGGCAACTAACTGTAGACGATTTTAATAGACTTCATAGATAAGCCTTTGTATAATCATATGACCCCAGAGCGCGGCCAATTTAGATCAAGAATTAACGATTTTAACAATCTTAGTAGAGATCCACTATGCAATGACAACTGGTCAAGTTTGATTCAGGGTTCATGGTTTGAAAACTCTTGAGGTCAACGACATGCTAAATATGTAAGCTCTGGGCCTTCCTATTTATGGGAAGATTTTTAATATTTTTCCATTCCGTTGCCAAGGCAACCAAAGTTTTGCATGCAACACTGTGAAAGAGCTTTATGTAAGGAGCATCTCTGCCAAGTTTAATCAAAATTGACCTTCATGTCATTTGGCGTTAATTGTGAACGGGCGTACGCCGCACGACGGTCGGTGAGCGATTCTAATAGCTAATCCTGGCACCTTTCACTATAACAGTGAAAATTCAGTATACCCTAGCGAATGTTTGCTGAAACATGATCGGTACAATACACTGGAGTAGCAGGAAGCACCAAATACATAAATTCATCCTCACAAAGGGCACTGTGTAGGCGAAGCCGACGCTTCAGTGTAATTTCTTTATCTTACCAAAACAGCAGTAAAATAGTATCACAATTGTTATGTTCAATTTTATACGAAGTTAATTTTTAATGAAGATGTTTTTACTGAAGAAGAGTAAGAGCAAACTTGTTATCATAATCAGTGTTTCATACTAGGCACTTTGTATCCACAGATAGCTGAAATAAATATTCATAAGTACATTAATTGTAAATAATAACAAACAAATGATTTAGTGAATGCTTTTAATTTGAAATTTATCCCTCTGATCTTCCAATTTTCCAAAAATTATCATTCGAACTTTAACTTCTGTTTCCTGTTTAAATGCATAAATATCAAAACTTGTTTTGAGGAACTCTACTAAAAAGTAAAATAAGAATGGTATGGACATATAAACGAGCAGAAATAGATGAAAGTTTAAACTTACATGTAATCTGAAAACTTAACTTCTTTCAAATTATTATGAAATTTACTAGCAATGAAAATTTAAAAAAATCATGTATGAAAGTTGCCGTCAGATTCCACAGGGTGGAACTCGTTCCGGCGACACACGAATTAGGAGTGTGACGCCCTTCCCTTGTACCACGACGCCTCCCTCAGTATTACAATTTGGAAAACTGCTTTTAGTCTTTGGAACCCGTTACAGACACGGCGTAGATTCCTAAACCGGGAAATTAGAATATCAGTCAAATAAATCATACATGGAATTAATTTGGTTGTATTAAGAGATTATAAATTCCCTTATTGCGTTCCTTATTTGTATGTTCACGTGGTGTTTTTATTTGTACCGAAACATGTAAAGACGTTCGCATTTACTATCGGCATAAAATATATCCCTAACAAAAATAAGGATATCTGCGTTACAGAAACTATCAGATAAAAATACATTGTTGCGTATTGTATTATAACTGTTTTAGGAGAGTTCCATTTCATCAAATAATTATACCAGTTGAAACAGGTATTAACAAAGGTATAAAAAGGTTAACAATAATGAATAATATAAATTAATAAAGAAACAATATTTGTAACAGTTTGTCCTAACAATCAGTTATAACAAATAAGTTAAATTAGTACACAGTTTAACAGATAAATTAAACTTAAACTATTTATATAAAAATATAGTTTTGCAGATCCTGAAAATTGTTCACATTATTATCATGTCCAGGAAAGTTCTTGATTGATTCTTGTTTACACGAGTTGTCATGTCCGTTTCCACACAAAGGGATAAATCCACGTCAAGTATGTGAATAAACAGAAATAAAAGCGCAGCTAAAATGTCACAGTAAAATTTCAAGCGCAAAAGCCGAAGAGCGCAGTAGTCCAAAACTCTGTTCCCATTTTCCTACAGCGCAACTATATTCCACACAAACGCAAGCACACTAGCTGCGGAATCAGTTCTGCTATGAGGGTTATCCCTGGATTGATCTTGTCCTTAATCATCCAAGAGATATTTCTTACGGGGAACAAGAAACACACAAAGAGAAAGGATTGTGCATGCAGTGTCTCTGTGAATAAAAATCTCATTCCTTGAAGAAAGAATAACACTAGTCTTAATGAATAATACTTTTGTTGCATGTCTTAGCATGCCTCGTTAGTTTTCTGGCAAGACTCTATTGTTCAAAATATGGTTTCAAAATTTTGTTTCAGTCAGAGAAAACTGACATGTAGTTATGGTTTCCGAGATTCGATGCACGTTTACTAATATAAGTATTTATTTAAATTGTGCTGAGGGTCCTATTTCTTATGTATTAAAGCGTGCATGATCAAACAAAGTACATTGTTGTCATTTAAAAGTATTGCTTTCATGGTAATTATTGTTATAGTTTAGGTTCTTACAGAATAAGTTTTGTTAAGATAGGTTTTTGCCTAAAATTCACTTTCAGCAAAGCCTGCACATAACACAGGACCTAAAGTTATCCATCCTTCTTCATTTTGAACCCGACCTGAAAAGAGCTCGAACTTGCTAATATAGTTTTCTCACAGTTACTACAGCCACCCTGAGGCGGCATAAGAAGAGATAGTTATAGAAATACTATCGGTGTTGACTGTTGCTACATGTGAAAGAAACTTACATATAACATCAATTCATGCAAACGCACCATGCAAAACAACTTGTGTTAGGTAAAAACAGAATCTGCATTTTGGAGATAAGATGTCATATAATGATGTGATATACTCCCAGGGGTAAGCTAATGGCAAAGTACGGGTCCCAAAGTAAGGATGCCTGCTTCGTAGGGGGCACCTGTCAATATTCAAATTTTAAATCATGTTTAAATTAAGATATATGCTATTGAGCGAACGGGTTTTATGTGCATTCCAGACTGATAAATGCTCGAATTTTATAACAGTTGAAAACAATTACTTAACTAAAAATAATTATGTTATTTTGCTCACAACATAATATAAGGTACCTAGAAAAATGTTCAGCCTGGAATGCACATTCAAAAACCATACATATACTTACCACGTCTCCTGAAAAGTAATGTACTATGAAATCGAGTGAAAGAGAAACAACATAAATAGGTAAATAGGATGAAAACACACTTGTGAATATGAACAAGGGCGCAATTCGCATACCGGTGAATCGGGAAAGGTAAAAGTTGGGTAAAACAGCAAAAAGGGACGGTAACACTTCAAACCGGGAATGTTTAGGTTAAAAGCACAGCAAACAGTTGACAATCGTACCAAAAAAACTCAATTGAAGTGATATCGGATCATTGTAATAATGATTATTTAAGTTTGCGCCTTTGAATTGATGAATTGCTGTGATGAAAGTGCCGAGGTCCACTTCGTTACTAGGCAAATCCGGAGCAGAGAAGGGGGCCAAGTGTCATGTAGCCATCCTCATCAAAACCACCTTTTAAAAATATATAACACGTTTTTGACACCAGAAAGAGCATAATAGTATATGCAGTTAAATATTCAGTTGCGTGAGGTATATATGCTTTACATAAAGAAAGCACTAAATGTCATGAATACTTACAAAAAATGCACTTATAACTGTGGTACAAAACCATGACTGATATAAATGTAAACTTGTTATATACTTGCATAACGAATTTTTGGAAACACTAAACAACTAAAACAGTTTCCAGGGACGCAGATGTCCTCACCTAGCCGTAAATAATTAGTATACTGATTAAAATTGCCACAGCAACAACGACTTCCCTTACGACCATTTCCACACCAATATAGTTTTAGGCAAATCCTCCAAACTATTTACATATAAATAAGTTGTTCGACATACATGACATATTATAAGACTTTTCATCATACTCTAATACAACAACGGTAATACTTCTCCCCCATCGCATCGTTCATTCCCAAAACTCAAGCAAAATCCACCGATAGAGGAAAATGAGTTGGCTACAATGGATATTCGGGGCAAAGTAAGAACGAACAACACCAGCTCATATGCCTGACTTGAAATAATAAATCATTGAGAGAAAATTTAATCGCAGCCAAATGGGCGCTTTTTCATTTAGTCATTTATGGAAATGCAAGGACAAACAGTATAAAAGATGTCACACTGCTAAAAGCGGTTTGATTTGATAAGCCCCGCATGGAACTATTATATCTAAAGCAGTACGATCTTTCTATTTTATTTTTGTATTTTTTTTCATATAATAAGCCTCAATAAACAAGCACAGACCATACAGGCATGAACATTTTTTAAAAATCGGACCGAGTATTGTTGGAGCATGCTTTCGTAAAATGAATTTTATTTTCGGTATTGTAGACCAAAGGTTTTATATGTAAATGTTTCAAATGAAAATCAGGTCCAGTAGCTGCTAATGTACGAGTCTTGTAAACCTAACGAATTTATACACTGATTAATAGAAAATAAAACTTAAACACCACCAAACTCATCTATTTCAGCAATGTGACTCTTTTAACCCATATATAGAACAGTTATAGAATAAATGACAATTTAACATTATTCTGCACTACACTTCACGGGATATAACTTGATGGAGACTCCCAATAATTAGAAGATGTAAAACAGCAAAACACTAATTTTTTAACGGTATTTTTAAAAATACATCGCTCTAAATGAAATGCTGGGTACCAGCTACACTCAGGAATCCTGGTAAGCGTGTACAGTTCATCAACTGTATAGTTTAACGTAAAATAAACAATCTTTCTGGGTGATTACTTTGCTGAGCCTGAGATTCGTGAGTCCAGTTTAATAAGCAAACGTTGAGAATCTTTAATTTGATATGTTAAAGCAGCTATCTTCGTTCATATAAACTTATAGTAAAGAATGACCTGTTTACTCTTTATCGCTCACTTGAGAACAATGGGGTATCTTTTAAGAAATTAAAATCCATAATGAATCCTGTCAACAAATCATTTGCTTAAATCTGATATAGCTTTTAAGATTATAACCGAGCATATCTCAGGTTCCGTACAGATCATGACAAAATACACTTTGACAAAGTTTTATGAAAGTCTTAGGTTTTCACTCCATATGGTCCAATTTCTATAGAGATCTCGTACATCTCAACACTATCTTTTGAAAATCAAATGCCAGTTGTGACATGAAAAGTCGAAACAGTGTTTCACTACAATTTGAAACAGTTCCGTCGGCTTAAATGTGTCATGACACATATTCTATACAAATCATGTATGCACGTTTTACCTCCTGAAATCAAGTATGACATGTATATTATTGAGAAGGTTACACTATAATTTATTAATGTTGTAGGTTTCACCTGGCATGATTCGAATTAAATAAAGAAGAAAGAAAAGAGGTACTAGAGCGTAAACAAAGTTCTTTATGGCACTGTTTTATATTTATAAATCATATGTCAATAAATCTTTATAGCATTGTTTGTTAAATCAAGGGCCAATACTTTTATGGCATTGTTTGAAAAATCAAGAGCTAATAGCTCTTTAAGACATTGTTTGATCGATCATGGGCCGAATAGTCTTCAGCTGATAGTCAAATGATGCCTAAGTTGTGTTATAAATAAAGGGCCAATGAGATTTTAAGGCACTGCGTCATCAAGTCTTCAGTTGATAATCAAATGAAGCCTATATTTCAAATAAACCGAGAGCATATGGTCATGCAGACTCAGCGTTAAAGGTTATGCTATAATCTGATGTGACTAGGTTTTCACTCGATTTTTAAATAGATTACCAACAATCTCCCAAAGTTTAAAGGAAGTCAAATGGCAAACGAAACGTGTAAATGACACTGTTTCTGATTTTTTTGACAAACAAGGACAATGTCACCTTCGAACGTTTTGTTATAATCTGGTAGTGCTGAACTGACAATGACCAATTTATGGTATGATTGGGTCCATGAATAAAATTTGTTCGGATTTTACTTTACATTCTGTCTACGTATGATTTGAACAAGTGCTGTATTGTATACACAGAACTGACACGAAAGTTGTAAATGACTCACATTCGTCTTTGGTTACTGCTAGCTAAGAAGTGTTACCAATGTCAAATAATGTAATTTTATTGGAATGACCAAACTTTTGATTATCCGGATGGTGGAGAAAAGTCATGTTTGATTATAATTGCTCTAAAACCGTTATTTCCAGGGCGTAGATATAGTAAAAAACACAGCAGACTTTCGTGCACGGGCAATGACCCTTTTTAAAAGATTTTTGCCGAAATGTTATAACAATGTACCATCATTTAAGGTTTGATTAGGATTAGTCAACAATGGCTTCCTTCGGGAAGCGAAAATCATTAATGGAAAGTCTTCACCTAATATAGATCATTTTCTGGTTTGAACAGGCCCAATATAGATCTTAACCATAGCCCTGTGATCACAAACATGCATTTCAATCTGGCTTTAAAGATGTTGCTCTTGGAGGTTAAAATGTCAAATAAAGCAGGGATATGAACGACAAAGCGTGATATACTGACCGGTATCTTTCCATTCATCACGTTTACTTGGAAATGAACGTTGGATGATTTTATTACGCAAACCTCAGTTACTTTCCATGTGGCCATTTTCAGCATCACGAACACATAAAATATCCAAAACTTATGCTTCAGTTATGAAACAAAGAATGACTTTGAGTTTTAGTGTAAGTTTAAGACTATTTGATTTATATTACCATAAACTCAGAAAGACCTACATATAAACGCGTATGAACGTTTTTTGATTATGTTAAAGTACCCTGATCCTTTGCCACTATAAGACGAAATGGCAATAACGTTTGAAAAAATATGTCGTACTCAAAGTACAATCATAGCCCTCCGAAATAGTTTTATAAATCAAAGACCCTTAACTTTTAACATATTCATCTGATCAGGTCAAACACAATTGGTCGAAATCTCACGCTTTTAGTCCGCATTTGTACTGACAGTTAAAACAATACAACTCATAGGGAGTAACGAAAGCAGTTGCACTATAATTTTGTCCAATAAGGGGCATTTACCTTTGATATACCAGCTTAGCCTTATTCGAGCTTGACCGAGATTTAGTGGTCATATTCATTGTGTAGAAGCTTGATTAAGATTGCTGTTATAATGCTGATGCCAAAGCGTATGTACAATCGAACATCCGATAGATCTTACCAGCTCAAAAGGAGTATCACGTTTTCAGGTGATCAACATATCTTGCGTATTTTATCAGATTTAATATCTGATAATTGATCTTAATCAAATTTTGTTTCGTGAACAGTTTGCTTTTAGTCTGTCATTTTCCTATTCTCTTTAAATTAGAGGTTACCGTCCGAAAGTTTATTTACACTGAAAGTACATTGTAGTAATATAATAGTAGTCGAACAACACGAAAATAGCTAATATTCTGTTTCTAAGCAGAGCACATACACATATATATGTTTAGCGATATAAAATCATATAGTTAATGCGCTAGTATCAATGCCTACCGGTATTGTACAGCCAACATTAATCATATAGAAAAAATCCCTGAAATTCATGTGATACTTAAAACTGTAGAAAATTACACAAACCTGTATCGCCCGCATAGAACGAATGAATTGGTAACTCTGCCTTATTCGTGACAAAACCTTCGTCAAATCTCCAAACTTCGTCATTTTCATCGCAGTTGCAAGGTAATGAGGAATTAAAACATGAATTCGTTTCCCCGCATGCGCAGTTACCACTTCCAGGTGTGGCACCACCAAAATAACTTGCCATTTGTTCCGTTCGGTTCAGCCAGAAAGTGGTCAACATATCTGGATCGAAGGGATTGTGTATAATTGCCGCATAGCAATCCCATCGCATGTATTGAGCACACTCACTGGACGAATCGACAATCTTTATAGCTTCTCCCCAACCGGTGTAATAGTTCAAAATGGCCTGGAATTCCCCTGCACCTTCGTAGCCTCTTACTTGTGTAACATTCTGTTGGTCATGATCTAAAGCATATCAGAAAATGTTTAATTATTTCTGATTACTTTTACAAACAGGTATTTTCTGTTTACTCATAAATTTTTACAATTCAGTGTTAAATATCTCAAACTTACGTATAACTGTTACGGCTTTGCCTGGTTCAGTATCGAAGTCGCATTCTACCTGTACCGATCCGTACACACCTTCCTCGCCATCAGGATCAATGTCAGCAATACAACTTTGGTTCAAGCCCCTAGATGCCCAGTCCGCACAGTGTATTGCTGAAAAAAATATATCAAACAAGTCTTTTTAGTTTACTACAAAGTAAACCTGAAGGAAATCATATTGAAATAATCTTGGAATACTAGAGCTATCACTAAACGTGATAAAATACCCCTACAAACGCTCCTTGTCGCGAGAAATAGCTTTTCTCATTAAACCAACTTTGATTACTCGTGATTAACATTTATGAAATGCTCATTTGAAATCCAGTATGTGGTTCAGGAGTTACAAAGTGGACACAAAATTAAGTCACATGACCTTTGATCTCTGAACTGACATTGACCTTAAGCTGGTACAGTTTGCACGTATGTTTTACATGTCGTAATAACGATTTGAATATTTGGTCAAAGGTTTATGTAAATCTTTCAAAGGGTTAAGGGTTGGTTTCATGACCTCTGACCCCTTAATTTGAAATAATATTTCAAACAAGCTTTCAGGAAAATCTATCTACAGGTTTAGAAAATATAGTCTTATGACCTTTCACCCGTAAGTGTGACCTTGCTCTTAAGCTGTACGGTTTGAATATGCATTCTGCACATCGATAAAATTCTTAATGAGCTTAATGGAAATCGTTCATGGTGTTCATAGTTCATGGTGTTCATAGTTCATGGTGTTCATAGTTCATGGTGTTCATAGTTCATGGTCACTGAGGGTCAATTTTGCTGGACACTTTTTCACACTGCGTGAAGCTGCCACAAGATCTTTATGTCCTTTTTTTAAAGCCACAAAAATATACATCTGGGGCCATATTCCAGTAGCATCTTAAAGCTGCTCGCTCTCAGATGCAGTTGCAAACGCTTTTGAAATTTCAATAGAAACATTTAGTGTAGCAGTGCCGTAAAACCATTATTTTCAATCGATTTTTGCAACGTCCTACCTAGTGTATTATTTCTTTTGATGATTCTAGCCTTAAGTTTTATATCTTATGTATTAGTATGTTATTTTTGAAAAAATATTTTCATTCACGGCAAATAAGAGCCAGCAGCTTTAAGTCAAATCTTATGATTTTCCTTTAACTAAACAACTTCCTTAAGGAGACGATTTAAACATGACAGTGTGCATTACAGCATATTGAAAATTTATTACATCTTCCATGACCATTTTCTCAAAAGATGATGAAATTACACACACTCATTCTCTTTTGAGCGAGTTATACTAATTCAAACTTTTGTATTTAAGTTAAAATACTTAAGAAATCAAGATGCTACTGGAATACGACCCTGCTTTTTCTTCAGACTGACTTACCAAGTGGTTCACAGCCGAATGTGTGGCAATTACCGATCTCTTCTGGTTCACCTAAACAATCTGAGGTGAGATTACCGAAAGACTTCCAGTCACATGTTCGGTTGCGATATCTGGACCCACCTCCGCACGTAACTGTACATAAAGTCCATTCTGACCAAGGATGCCAAAGTCCTGCAACTGTTTAAAGAAATAGAACGTGACTTGTTTGTAGAATTACATATTATCCTTACATAAATAATACGTTACCAAAAAGGCCGTCATCAAGCATCTCTAGCCAGTAAGAGCAAAAGCAAAGTAACAGGCAACGAAATTCTCGTGCGCTTTTAATCAGAAGGCTCCCTCAATTATCTTAAAAATGTAGAATTACTCGGAAAATAATTCGCAATGTGCTAAGTTTGTTTTTGTTACAGATCACTTAGAATATAGAAACATGATGTATCATCTGTTCCTGTTTCTATGTGTACACTTGCTTATCTAAAAAAACTAAGAATTAAAACATGTCAAACATGTGATTTATTACGATATTTAGACTGGTTCTAATCTAGATGGAAATGAAATCACTTCTAAAACTTTTAATACACAATGGAAATCAAAATACAAAATCGTTAAAACTAGGTCTTCCAAGACAGATCTAAAAGACAAAAAATAAACGTGATAATCATGCATGTATGAGCCTCTCCTTTGATAATGTTCTGGAAAAGTAAAACAATAACTGTTTGCTTAATATCTGAAAAAAGTAACTAAAGGGGAGAAATAAGAATTATAAATTGTCCCTAAACTTTAATATAATTCCAAGCATAATACTATTACTACCTGCTCATTGACATATATGGCCATTTCACGTGTAACCTCTCAAATACTAGTATAAACTCTAAAATGTCCAGGTTCGATATTTTATTTTCATTTGGCAATACATACTTATTCTATAATATCATATTCCTGTTACGTGCGTATTTCCGTTCTATTACGGGTTTTACGAACATGTCATATAAAATCACAATATGCTTTTCAAGCTTGAACGGCAACCTTCTGCTTAAATCACAGCTCTACGAGGCAAATACTCTAGCCAGCGATTGTTACGGGTTTTTTAGTGTTAGGTAACGCATGAATTTCTACATCAAGGGCCGGTCAACAATTTCAACTAGAGCACATAATGCTTTAACTGATACACTTGACAATTATATACTATGACCTGTAATTTCTTTCATTATGATAGATAATATGTATGAAAACTGTAAGGGCATTTCATCCAATATGTTAAAACATTTTTCATCTTAAAAGAAATTTTGATTTTTTTTGTTTGTCTTACTTGGGCAAGCTGCAGTTCCACAAATATCAGAATCTTGTTCAGGACCGTCACATTCCGCGCCGCCGTAGAAAGGGCCTTCACAGTCTCTGTCTCTCAACCTTTGACCTGCACCACATGTGACACTGCACCCTTGCCAGGGTTGCCACTCCAGCCAAACGCCATCAACTAGGAACAATACATTTGATAATGGAGTATATAATGGATTGTACATGTAGATAGAATTTGAATTGTACGGAAAGAGAAATGTATATATAAACTGTCTTGAATTCATAAAAGGAGGATCAACATACCTTTGTGTAATATCATATTCATCAAAAAGAAAGTACTAAAAAATATACATGTACATCAAAATGTCTACTTTTGTTTTAACAGCGTTCTCTTCTGTTATAACAACATCAGGAAATTTGTCGAAAGTGAGTTAAAAGAACTCTAATAAAACATCAAAACCTCTGTATCAGCTAAAAGTGTATAAAAGACGATGAAAATCACATTTGTCCTGCGTTGAATATTGTGGTATTATCTAGCAATGCTTGTCATATTTACAAATAATAATGTAAGAATGCATGAAATGACCACCACTGTTTCTAACTTGATATTCTAATGTCTTCAACAGGGAGACCTGTAAAACTCGTTCCTGATTATCCTTTTGAATACTATCATAATAATCAAAGTTGTGCCTAGACTCTCAGTCATACTGATTCAATATACTACACTGGTTATTGTTATGAGTATAGAAAAGTACTTACTTGGACATTCATGTGTATTACATGACTGGGAGTCGTTATGTGGTCCAACACAGTCAGCGCCATCATAGAATGGCCCTTCACATGACCTATTTCTCCACTGTATTCCCCCACCACATGTAACGCCACACTCATACCAAGAACCCCACCCATTAAATACACCATCAACTGAAATTTTCATTAACTTCAAGGTTAACACAATTTTCGCGTCACGTGGTTGTATCTTTGATCACGTAGCAAGGCAAACATATTTTAAGCTGAACTTTTAAAACTATATATTTCTACATATACAGTCCAAACAAACACAAAATCGGTATTGATTAAATAAAATAAGAAATCACTAATATGTATGCAGAAATGAAAGTTTGAGTATATATGTTCTACAAAGCTAACGAAATCTCAAAATCTACTCTAAAATATGAACATTGTATATATTGTTAAGCTGTATACATTATTGATAATGAATGTTGCTAACTTTTCAAATTAACAGTTAAGCACTTATTTCTAACTAGGGTAGCGTTCTACGTTAAAACAATTTAAATAATTCTAGAAATTGAAGAAGTTAAATCTACAACAGAAAGTGAGGTTTACAGTGCATAGAAGGTAAGGTAAAGGTAGGTATGCAATGATCACGTGATGGTGAAAACAATTGTAAATTCATATAAAGTCACTATAACTATCTCGAGTTAAACACCCAACCCCCTGATTCATGCCTTATGAAACACAAGAAAATAGCCAAACTGAAAGGACACACGAACAGTCTCCGGTATGTGTAACCAGAAACCGAACTTGTCTCCCTGCAGTAAGAACTATTTCACGGCAGCCATTTCAATCTACTTTGAGAGTAGATACTTCATTCCCTGGTCCATTTTTTCATATCATCTGTAGATTTTACATATTTTTTATGGCTGCTGTGACGAAAAAACATGCGAAGTTTGACTCCATGACGCATATCTGACCAGGACAATGAAGAGTGTTGCAATCCCTGCTCTCCTCAGCAGGGCCTGAACAATTGGCTCCTCCATAAAACGGACCATTGCAGGTCCTGTATCTCGAGTGAACAGCACCACCACACGTGACGCTACACTCGTCCCAGTCTGTCCACGCCTCCCAAATTCCATCCACTGTAAGTATATAAGTATACGTGTTATAAAACATAAAATAAACATATAATAAAACATGCAAGAAGAGAATTCTAATTTTCATACAACGTTTGCTTAAAAAAACATTGTAACTAGAAGGATCTTTAATTCAAAATTCAACACAAGTTTGCAAAGGAGATCTAATATTAAAATTTAAACAAAATTTTGTTAAAAAAAGTTCAAAAATGATATATACAGGGAATGCTACGTTCCTAAAACCCAGCCTCCAAGCAACGAGCCTATTGTTACCTTTACAATTGAACTTCCATCAACACTTTCATACACACACACGCATATTTAAATTAAAATCAAACACAGTCGTACACTATTCTCTAAATTAAAAGAATACATTGTTCCCTGTTAAAAGTTGATAAATGATAGTTTCATAATGTTAGTTTTTAAATTCAAGCAACGTATTGTTACCTTTACAATTGAACTTCCATCAACAGTTTGATACAGTATATTTAAATTAAAATGAAACGTAGTTGTCCTATTCTCTAAATTAAAAGAATACATTGTTCCGTACAGTGCAAATGTCTTCTATTATTCCTATTAAAATTCAAAACATTTACGCTTAATACGAACATTTGCGGGCATTAAACCGTTTTCTGCAACGAAATATAACTTGTTCAAGTGTAAAGTACAAGGTTCACAAATAATGACATGGGAAATACATTTGTATTTCTATCGATTTTCCATTTGGTGTCACAATGCCCTTGTGTTAAAAGCATTCACATAGACTCAAAACTTTTCAAATTCGTCATTTTCTTTTGTGACAAAGGCTTTCAGACATAACACGTAAACAGTTTGCATGCTAAATGTATAACAAATTCGTGTGACTTTAAGGTTGCACAAGCGCTTCGCCATTACAATGCGTCCTTCCTTTGAGTCTGTAGCGTAGGCAATAACTGACCTCAATAGATAGTTTCTTTTTGAAACACTATAGATTTTCAAAATTTACTAGTAATAAACAAGTCGCCATATACACAAAGGCTCCTCCGCCGACTAGATCATGTGAGCCAGTAAAGCAAAAGCTCGAACAAGCAAACCTTTAGAATGCAGTAATGTTACACGTTGGTTATAGACACATAATAGTATCAAAACGGTGACAAAAAAGTTCAATACTTTACCAGGACAATGAAATTCATTGCAAGTTTGATTTTGTTTGTCAGGTCCTTCGCATTCTGCTCCTCCGTAGTATGGACCGTCACACGTACGGTTTCGCCACTGTATTCCTCCGCCACAAGTGACGTCACAGGTTTCCCATGGTGACCACAAGCTATAAACGCCATCAACTAGACAGGAAATCATTTAATAGTACACATATTAATTGTCTTTAAAAATTCTGCTTACCAGAAGAAAATATATTATAAGAGCGGTTATATTACACATTAATAAAATAAGTTCCAAGGGGCAAACTTTAGTTGAAATTTGTATTTCGGTCGCATTTAATTATCATCAAACTAACCACGTAAGCACCATTTTTATTTAGGGACAAAATTGCATGTCGTCAGAAAGTCAATATTCTCCTTTGTGTTTTTATATTACTTCACAAAGGTAAAACACTCACTTGGACAGTTATGGGTGTTACATTCTTGAAAATCTTCCAGAGGATCGGTACAGTTTGCACCACCATGGAATGGACCAATACATGTGCGGTTACGCCACTGTATCCCTCCGCCACAAGGGACATCACATGCGTAGAATTCAGACCATCCCGACAGCACACCATCGACTGAAGCATGCAAATGATGACATTGAAAGACAGTGATTCATTTCTCTGATATAACCTTACTATTTTAAGCCTATGTAAGCCTTCATTAGTGACCATTGTGTGTATTAACTTACAGTATAACATATCCTGCATTACATTTATGAGAACATCTTATTAAAGGAAAAACAGTGTTAACATAAAAACTGTACACAACAGTACATGTTTTAAGAGTTCTGTCTTTAGCGAATAGAAAAACAACTGTGGTCTGTTGATTTTAAGATGTTTTGAGCATTTTATTGAAACAGAGCTTACATGTATATCAACTTACTTGGACACTCGAAAGTATTACAGTCTCTGGTGTCACTAAAAGCTCCAGTGCAGTTTGTGCCTCCGTAGAATGGGCCGAAACAGTTTCTAAACCTTGACTGGTTGCCACCACCACACGTGACAGAACATTCCTCCCAGTGACTCCAATCCATCCATTCTCCATCGACTAAAGGTAAGTAAAAAGTCGTTTTAAACTTAATAAACCTCTTTAAATGTATCATTTGTTTTATTTTTAAGCTATGATTTATAAAATCCTTCGGAAAAGTAATTAAAAAAAAATTATAAAAATCCTTACTTGGACATTCGTGAGTGTTGCAGTCTTCCGTCGATTTGTTCTGTTCCGGACACTCTGCGCCTCCGTGGAATGGTCCGTAACAATCACGTGATCTCCATCGTGTTCCTCCGCCACAAGTCACATTGCAAGAGCTCCAAGATGCCCACGCCACCCATTCGCCATCCACTACACAGGAAGATTGCAAAATAATACATTACATCTTAAAGAAGCTCAAGGTGGATCATTTTTTTAAAAATCAACGCAGACTAATGAACGTATGCATGTCAATGCTGGAAAAAAAGTTAGGATCAAGTGATATTTCCATGGAATATGTTCCATGCCTCTCAACTGTTTAAGTTCGAACATTAGTATGCTGTGATGAGTATCATCAAATGAGTTGCAAATACATATGAGCGAAAAATGTGTAGTTAACTTTGGTTTAAGTATTTTCCTCGACCCGCAGAATCCATTAAAATGTTTAGTCAAATTTTAGAAAACTAATTTAAAGAAACAAATTTGCCTTAATATTATGCCTGTAGAAAGATTCTGTTTGATAATTGAAAAGAACGACTTTGCTCTTTGTTTGTAAAATTACAGATAGCATCTCTGCCGCTGGTAAGATACCATGTTATCACATCGAAAACTAGAAACAATTATCATTTGTGTACTTCTTACTATCATCCAAAATAACAAGCTTTCTGGGCTTACTACGAAATTGAGAGTAACCTATTAAATACAATTTTGTTGTATGAAACACACTGGGGTATAAATTAAGTGTCACTAATAAGCTATATAAACAAATGTACAGCAACATGAGAGCTAAAATTGAACGTCAAACATTCCACATTTTATTGCATCTGTTAAACCAGGGTACCTTTTTAATTGGCTTGTAGTCAGCAAAATTAAGGTACTTATATCCTTCGACTGCCTTTAGTTTCTGCTCTCTAGCAAAGATAAGCCGTATTTACCAATACCATGCCCAATATAACAGTAAACGTTTTGTATACGACCATCCCACAGTATAACAAACGTTATTTTTAAAAAGATCCAATGACAAATCATACAAAACGAAAGTATTTTACTTGCATGTCTTTTGGTTTTTTTTAAATATCATGTACATGTATGTTAAATATAAAAAGTAGTCCTTCAATTAAATTAACCCTATCAAACACAGCATCTAACTTTTAAAAGAGGTAACATACAGCTTCAATATAGTAATGCTTTAACGAGGGACAATACATGATGTACATCACACATACAATAACGCTACAAAGCAATCTACGAACACGTAGTAAAGCGATAGCTGAACGAGAGGATATCGCCTTTGGTACAGTGAGTAACTCGACGTGTTGGTAACTGGCAGTGCCGGCTGTGCTGTTCAGACTTCTTGTAGTACATCAAATATACAAAATAACACTATATAGCACAAAACGAAGACTGCAATAACAATATAACGATACTGTTATATGTGTTTGAACAGGCACTATAATTACTCATAACCAACGGCTACAACCAAACGTTTATGCCACGCAAGGGACTGTTTTGAACAAACATAAAACGCGTTACAATATACACGTATACATTTTCACTAAAAGCAAACTCGTTTAACTATACATTAATCTATTACAGCGGTTATTTCTTAGCCTACCACGACATTCGCCTACCAGGGCACGCATGCGCATTGCATTGGCGGATTTCTTGATACGGCCCAATGCAATCAAGACCACCATGTATAGCGCCTTGGCATGTACGAGCCCGCAGCTGCTCGCCACCGCCGCATGACCTAGAGCAACTTGTCCAAACTTTCCATGTGCCCCATACTCCGTCCACTTTTGTTGAAAAGATAGCAAAATACAGTATTACAGATCTTCGCAAAAAGAGATATAAATATAAGAAAAAGAGAAGCACTCCAGGCTAGTAATAATGTGTCAAAATGATGTGCAAAAATGACTTTTACTCCTCAGACATTAGCAATAAATATACAAATTAAATAAAACAAGTAAATTCGGTAAATTTATATCCCCCGCCAAATGAAGCATATAGCTGAAGAAGAACAACTGAAAAGTGTATTGGTTAGTCTGTTTCAGAAAAAAAAACATTTTCAAAATTTCACCATCCCACTGGGGCCTCATCTTCGAGGTAATATTTTATTTCTTCTAGAATTTAAATCAGTACTTCTACTTTCAGACAAGAATTCTTAAGGCTCTATATAGAAAACTTATATAGAAAAGCACTACATCCCCTTAAGGGCCTCATTTCTGTAAAATAATCCAGTTTTTAAATTTTCTGCTGTTAGAGAATACGAAGTTGATGATTTGTGCCAAACAAAATAAAGTTCTAACAAGCCTTTTCAGAAAAAAGAAGCAATTATAAAATGTCACCACCGCATTGGGGTCTCATTTGACGAAAGATGTGTGCGCGCCGCGGCATTATGCTATTGTACACTTATATTAAGTTTCATAAAATTATATCACTTGGTTCTTGAGTTATGACTCCGGACGGACGGAAGGACAAACGGACGGACGGACAGACGGACAACGCCAAAACAATATCCCTCCGCCTATGACGGGGAATAACAAACGATTTAAAAAATCTAGGAAACTATCAGCGAGATATAAAAAGTTCATTGTACCCGTGAAAAACTACATCCCTGAAACACGGTAAAAATCGCTAATAAGAGGAAGCCGTTTTAAAAAGCATAAAAAGATACATATTTTGTGTCGCAGACAAATCGAACAAACGAATCAATACTACAGCAATAAAGTGTACGTGAAGAAGGGAAACGGTAGAAAGTTCACCTATCGAAAGAGAGATACGGAATACAGGAACAAAGCCTTTATAATTGATTTCGTTAATACATAAACTTCTCGCAACTGTAAGTAAAGGACGCTAGCACTATAGTTGATAAAGTTTTTAATCAGATTTCTTTCTTTCAAGAAATTTCCCTAACAAACCTATGACAAACTTGTTGATATGTGAAAGATAAAGACTGGAGAGTGGTCACATATTTATTTATTTTTGAGGCCACCATGATTGTGGTAACCCCGTTTATTTGCTCCGTCATGGGCGTGATAAGGGTCGGAGCGCATCCCCTACCAGCCGTACAATTATCAGACATAATCTGAAACTGCGAAAATGGTAATATTTTTACACTAGTGATTTAACAGATACAATGCATTAATAAACCAATTTCATCGGCGACAATATAATTTGAAATTAGGAAAAAACATTTGTTACAGCTAATGATTTAAAAACAAAAGAAAACCTTGCATTGAAACTTCTGTGTTTAAAATATACGCTGTTTATCAACCTCACTGAAATGGAAAAAAAAAAAAAAAAAAAAAATGGAAAATTCGAAGTGGATTGATAAGCGTACATATAGATAGATTTGATACGGTCAATTGTACTTGTAATATTTTCCTTCCCAAATGTAGGGTAAGATGAATACGTCTTTAATAATGCTCGCACAAATTTACTTGCATATGAATTGATTGTTTCGTATAGTTGAAAAAATTTTAATTTTTTCTGAATTTCCAGACATTTGGGCTGTTTTGATGTATTTTTTTTTTTTTTTAACCCGCCCAATTTAATATATGTTTCAAACACCCTTTGTTAGCCCCCCCCCCCCAGTAGCACATTTACACGTGTCCAATATTGTTATATTTCCCCAAATTCCCAGAAAAGATGTTTCAACGTTTCTCTGTTTTTCTTGCATATGTTACATAAACCATCTGATACGTTCATCAGGGCTAATTTATGTTGTGTAAATAGAACATTGTGTATAAAGCGAAATTGGAAGTATTTAGTTTTCGGAAGACATGATTTATAAATGTTTGACCAAACATTTCTCCACTTACTATTTATATTAAGCCCCAACTTAACCTCCCATTTTGACTCTGCATTTAAAGACGTATTATTATCCCATGCGTTTAATTGCGTTAGAATGTCGCGTGATCGCAAGTCTGATACTTTGAGTTCTTTCCCTTGAATTGTATAAAGTTTTAGATTGCAGTCCCACTTAAAGATGTTTTGATTTCTTGCGCTTGATTCTTGTCCATATTTGAGGATGTTTATATAATCAGCTGGTATGCTACTTCTAACAATTGACCATTCCGAAATCCAATTAGTTTTATTGGTTAAATGGTTATATATGCAATTATTTGTTACAAATTGTCCGTTCTCAGTATCCCAAATATTGTCGACATTGGATAAATTACTTAGAAGAAATGATTTGATGAGTATGGGTTTTTTGTTAAAAATAATTGTCTTATCATTAAAAATGTATGTATTCAAAATATCCTTTTCAGTTATTGGCTTGATACTTCCGATAAAATTACTCCATTCACTGATAGCATTTTTATAAAATGTTGAAACATGGTGATGATAAGAAATATTGACTAATGATGAACATCTACATAAAAAAAAATATTTGTAGAAGTAAGACTGTAAATTCATCTTGCCAATGGCATTCCATTTGTCACGTTTCGAATGCATGATTGTATATATCATCTCAACGAAAACAACCGATTGCATTCCGAAATACTATTTAAATTTACCCCACCGGTGTGTTTATTTCTTTGTAGAGTTAATTTAGATATAAGAAGTTTTTTACTGTTCCATAAAAAAATCCGAGACGATTTTTTTCTATTTGCAATTTGAATTGTTCAGGTATGCCTCTAGTTTCCATTTCAAAATTTATTGTTTAAAAAATATACGTTTTAATTATTAAAACTTTTCCATGTAAAGATAGGTGTCGTGATTTCCAAACCTGAAGCGAATTCTTAATTTTGTTGATTTTAGCCCTCCATATCGCATCGTTGGTCACATATTAAACAAATATCTAAAACTTTTGAGTGAAAAACTGTCACCTTAAGAACTCCCTTTATTATTTAATTACACTACTAATTACGCTTAGCGAGTTTTGTCTAGTTTCTTTCTCTAAATATTATGATGTACAAGTATGTGCTTTCAATAATATTAGATTTCAAGCTCCAAATACATTCAGTTGCAGTGGGTATAAGAATGAATTAAAATTCAGAATTCCACTTACCATGTTACTTTGGGATACCTACAATAACGTTACTTTACTTATACTGAGATTCATCCAAGATTATGTTGTGCTTTAAAGTAATTTATTTCAAACAAAAAACAGTTTCTGTCATATTACCTGGACATTCATGTGTGTTGCACGTTTCTACTTCATCCCACGGTCCTGTGCAGTTTGCCCCGTCATGGTATGGACCATCGCAATCCCTGGACCTCTGTCGTTCACCAGTTCCACAAGTGAGTGTGCACTCGGTCCAGTTGCTCCAAAGCATCCATAAACCGTCAACTACATGTAACACGCAATCATCGTAATTGTTGTGGATAAAAATTCATTACAGTATCTATTTGAGTATTTTTACTGACCATTATTATGCTACATAAGGATGCAAAAGACATTACATTTTTATTATGTTTTTATTATGTACAGTATAAGCCAAATCATGATAATGTTACATTGGTTCTCCCCTTACACTTGTGGAATTGGTTAGATTCATATAACATGCTTTCTCATTTTTACCGCATTCCGAAATAAGGTCAAATATTCAACGATATCCACCAATAAAAATGTTCAAGTTCAAAAACTATAGAAAGCTATATCAATAGCTTAGTAATATGTATGAAGATTGGAAAATTAAATCTTACTCGGACAACTATGGGTATTACAGTCTTTATAGTCGCTTGAAGGTCCGGTACAGTTCGAGCCTCCATGCTCAGCCTCGTCACAGAAACGGTAGCGACCGGAAGTTCCACCACCGCAAGTGACGTTGCAAGCGCTCCACTTAGACCAAAGCGTCCAGGATCCATCAACTGCAAATGGAAAGGTTATCAAGGTTAACGAAAAAACGACAACGAAATCTACTACGAGCAGAAATTGTTGAGAATCACAAACCGCCCAATGTAGCTTTTAAATATAATTACATGCCTGGAATTATATTAATACTTTTGTGACAAAAGAGATTATTTTTTTCAAAAGTATTGGAGTTTTCTTTGTTCAGTCTGAATACGATGTCTAAAGAATAATAATCATTTATATGTATCACTTAATTCGTCGGCGATTCTGATAAAAAACATATTTAAATTGTCTTATTGGCTTATTCGAGATATAAAATGGTTTCCACAACGATGTGCCAGGTGTTTTTTTAATTATTTTGATTGTTTCGTCGAGTCGTGTGTATATTCTTGCCTGTCTTGTCCTGTATGTCTGTTATGGTCCACATTCTGATTTATTTCTTTAAAATGGCACCGCTTTGCTTGTACAAATGGACAAACCTTCGAGACGTGTTTTTTCACTGTTGACGTAACTTTGAATTTTCAAGTTTTATAAGTGATTTACCTATATCATTGTGAACTAAATACCTGGACACGGATCTGAATTGCATTCCTGTGATTCCTCCGCAAGACCAGTACAATTAGCTCCTTCATGAAATGGGCCAATACAGTTACGTGTTCGGTTCTGTATTGATCCACCACAGGTAACCGGGCAGTCATCCCATGCGCTCCATCCTTCCCACACGCCATCAACTGAAGATAACCAGTAATTCATATTATAGTCTTATTTGCAATATTCTTGCTCGAGCCAAAATATCTTATTGGTTTAACATTATACAAATTTGTATATATTTCAGTTATTTCATATGGACTAGATATGCAAATATTTTTACCACATTTTTTTCGGTTCTTACCTGGACACCATCGAAGGAAACAATCCTCTATATCATAACCAGGTCCGGTGCATTCATCCCCGCCAAAGTACGGTCCGTCACATGTCCGGTTTCTGTTACGTGTGCCATTTTCGCAAGTTGTACTACAGTCGGTCCATAACGTCCACGGATTCCATATACCGTGAACTAAAAGAAATGGTTTCCTTTGTCTAAAACGTACTTAAATATATTCAGTTGATCGACTGTTAAATCTGAAAGACTACGCGTGGGAAAAAGCCCCCGAAAACGGGTACAGTGAGTTATTTAAAACAGTACATCCACTCTGTACGTGATTTGAATTCTTCTGAACACTGAACTCATACCTTTTGTGAAATTCATTCCTGTTGACCGTGATTTCATATTGTCTTATTTTGTGCATGCACATTTACTAATTACATTGTAAAAGTGTGTTACGAAATTTAAACTACATTTGAGGAAATCTCTGTATGAATTCAGTTTTCAGACTAGAAAGTAGTGACAGGAGAAATGCAGCTTGTTGTTCGGGATGAGTTATTGTACATAAGCCATGCAAAGCAAGTCACTCGAATTAAGACTACAGATTAACAAGTTACCCCACAAACATATAAAGCGGTGCAAGGAAGGAGTAAATTCATTACTTTGTGCGAAATCTGGTGACAACTTTTGATTTTTTCAGTGCCGAAAAAAACTGCACGTATATCTCCACAAAGTAAGAAGTATAAAGTAATAGATGTTAAAGGCACTTATAAAAGAGAGAAAAGAAACATCGTAACATCACCAGTTTTCGTGACAAAAGGTTAGGATAAAGGTTTGAGGAGGTGTTTCAATGTTGTCATTTTGGTTTGAAGGATCGGGAAATGGGTGAACAATAGGTTGGGAGTTGGGGTTCGAAGGAATACCTGGGCAATTGTTTGAGAAACAGGAAGTTGTTTCTAAATCGGGGCCATCACACGGATCTCCGCCAAAATATGGTCCGTAGCACGTGCGATTCCTGAACATACTCCCTCTACCACATGTCAAACTGCATTCCGACCAAGGCGTCCATTCAGTGTATAAACCGTCAACTGAAATGTACGTATGTGAGATGGTCTGAGTTATCAAAACAGCAAGACAATGTTCTATTGAAGCCTTTGAAACCTGCAACCAAATTTGGCTGCCCTATTATGAGACACGTATTTCATTTCAACACGCAATAATTACATATTTTAGAAACGTTAATGTTTAATTTTATTTTTTAAATTGTAGAAGTAAAGATTGATTTGTGTTAAATAAAAGCTTGAAGCTTATCGAGTCACTCTTGAGTCCGTTTCCTGGAAAAAACAGTATTTGTGCAATATGAGTAGGTACGGTCGTAACCTGGGTAGAGAGCGAGAATTTCAAAAAAAGATTAAGTTTCCACGTAAGACACATATGTATATACACCTAGACAAAAAATAAGCACCCCCTGGAAGTCAAATAGTGACTTCAAAAATTTGTATCATGAGATCCCCTTCAAATAAAAGAAGGAAAAAATGCTGTAAATCATGTCAGCAACCCTCTGCACGAACTGCAAACAGTTACAGAAAGTAGATTGTCTTTAAAAAGATCCGAGGTTCATCTGAAGCAGAAAAGTCAGGGTGGTCACCTTGGCATAGTTACTGAACGTATGAAGTACGGCTGTCATCTGAAGACTCAAAATTGCATTTTTTACTATAATTCGCCACCTAAAATCTTCCTATGACCTCTACAGTTCTATACTTAAATGTGTTTTTGACTTCGGATAAAACGGCACCCGTTTACTTTTTAACAATATCACCCGAAAAGCCCAACATAATATTACAGTTTTGCCGTATTCTGTTGCCGGAGGGTTGCTGTCACGGATTACATTCTTCTTCCCTAGCTGAATTTGACGGTATTTTCATGACAAAGCTTCGTTAGATCAGTCACTCTAAAAATTTCAGGGGGTGCTTAACTTTTTTCTTTTTGTATATATAACTAGCCCTTCTTGTGGCAACCAGATTTCTGTACCGATTCTCTTTATATCAACGAAGCTGCTAAATGACAGTCCACGGATGATCATTATGAAGTTTCAAAACAATTGGCCAGTCAGTACTTAGATGAAATGTTGGTTTAAAAATTGTCGATGACGACGCACAATGGACAAGATGATCTAAATACCATGAACACCCTCTTCTCTGATGAGGTAAAATGCATCTTTTTAAAACATTTTTATTCACCTCACATCAAGAACTAGCGTACAGCATTTTCATATTTTAAAGCCATAAATAATCTATGGAGAATAATTTTTTCTCAGTGCCATGACAATATATCATAACAATATTTTGTAAAAGTTTATCGGAATGGCTGGTTTCTAACATATTACAGAACGTAAGTAATCCAATGTTGTTTTTAAGACGCATGTATGGTCATTTTATTAGTTCTTTAACTGATTCAAATCACCACGATTGATTTAAAAACATTTATCTTACTTGGACATGGGTCTTCGTTACAGTTGCGAAGTTCGTCAGCGTCGCCTAGGCAATCAGTTCCGCCATGAAACGGACCTGTACATGTGCGGTTCCGTGTCTGTGTACCCGCACCGCAGGTTAGCGAACACTCTGTCCAGTTAGTCCACATCTCCCACACACCATCAACTGTGAAAAATTACATCAAAATAATATTCAAAATCAACAAATGCAACCAAAACACTTAAATAATTTGAGAAGTTCAGCTAATGAAAAATGCTAAAAGAAACTCGTGTCCGTAGATTCAAAGACACTTACCAAAAAAAGGAGAAACTTCTTACCACTCAACAACAAAAGTATTTACCTAAGTGATTAAAGCGTAAAACCCTGTAGAAACAGCTCGTTAAATTTCAGAAATCATATATTTTATATATATTCATGAAACAAACGATAGAATTGCTTATTTTTAATTCCTACGAAGAAATCCAGTAAAGGAATGCAATGTGTTAGTCATCCAATAGAGACAAGTGAGGTAGTATGAGAAGGTGATGTATATGGAATATGAGTACGAGCTCTAGCATCCAAATGTTCCTGCATGAAACGTAGAACACACTAAGGTCAGTGTGGACAAACAAACGAAATAAATCAAGCATAATCACACATATACAACGTGGTATTTCAAGCATTTAAACAGAACTCGACTACTGAGCAGAATCTAAAAAGTACTATAGTCTACATATTTCATATTTCATCTGGATGCTAGAACTTTAGATTATAAAATTACATACATGTGTTAAAGATATACATCATCATATAAGTCGTTATGGTTAGATATCATATAAACACTTTTTCACATCGCTTTTTTTACGTATAAGACAAACCCATTCTATTGATACATCATTGCGAAACCAAAAGCTGAAAAGGCAGAAACATTCATTAATTAAATAGAACTTATATAACAACCATGCAAAACTAACTGAAAGAACATAACAAATGGTACTGTAGTTTAAGTTAAATCTAAAACAAGGAACAAACATTTCTAAACTACATGCAAATCAAGTTTTGATTGCATAAACATTACAAAATATCAAACAAGAAGGACATGATGGCCCTATATCGCTCACCTAATTACCAGTGCACTTACCTAAGTATGTCATTTGTTTCTAAAGGAAGTCAGTAGTTACTAAGGAAGTCTCTTGTTGATAGGGAGAGTCACTGGTTGCTAAAGAAGTCATTTGTTGATAATGATTACCAGCTGCCAGGGGCAGTCAACACTTGCTTAGGATGTGACTGGTAGAGGGATTAGGCTTATGGTTGCTAAGGAAGTTACTGGCTGTTAGGAAAACTCGTTGAGTGATAGGGGGGCCAAACTGTTGCTAAGGAAGTCATTTTTTTTTGGTGCTCGGCGAAGTCAATGGTTGCTAAGGAGGCCACTGATTGCTAAGGAAGTCACTGGTTGCTAAGGTAGACAGTGGTAGCTAAGGAAGTCATTTGTTAATAGGGGAACTCAATAGTTTCTAGAGGACTTAAAGTCACTGGTTGCTAAGAAAAAACTGGTTGCTACGGAAAGTGACTGGTTGCCAAGGAAGTCACTGCTTGCAAAGGAAGTCAAAATTGATCAATCTTGATAGAGGTCCACTAGACAATGCTAGTTTTTAAGCTCTGGGCCTTCCAGTTGTTGAAAAGAAGGTTCTTTATGTTTTTCCTATTTGTTGTCATAGCATCAGAGTTCTTATTGGAACTACTTCATTTGAACAATCATGAATGTCACCTAAGGAACATTCCTGTGACGTTTTGTTGAAATTGGTCCAGCAGTTTTTCACAGGGAGATTTAAATGGACGGTGAGCGGTCAGAAGTGATCAGGTGAGCTAACAATCAAGGTACCACAAGGTAAACAAAAAGAAGAATTTTCATATACCTATTGTACACCAAAAGTTTCTCGTGACTACAACAGTGAATGAAAATAATTAAAACTCTAGTAGCTGGTTGAAACAAATTTCTGAGCTGCCATCATCAGCAATGGACGGTAACAAATATTTGAACATATTCGAAAATTTATGACAAATGTTTAGCAATATTGACGTCCTCCTATGCTTCACAAATAATCATAAGACTGTGATTAAGACCCGATCTGTCAGAACGAATAAGTAACAATTCACTGGTTGGATTGCCACGCTGTTTTAAGAGGATAATATATCAACTAAGACAATTGAAGAACTGATAGTGAAGAGTCAAGTATCAACTATTACAAACAAAAGGGTAGAACAGAAAACGTTGTTGTTCACTATTATATAATTTTATGTTCTGACACAAAAATAACATTAAAGATTTTGAAAATATCGTCCCATATTGAACGTTATTTTATAGTCGAGTACCAGTATATTATTATGAGGTGGTGCTGGTTGTATTGCAATGCACTGTAATCTTGCTTAGACTTGTATTTTCTGAGAGAAAAGTAGTTAATTTGCACTTTTTAGGTTGCAGATTATGCCTTGTTGGTCAATTATTACAAGAAAGATGCATGTATAGTACTCTGTTAAGACCGTGAACAAAACTAAAGCAACTCATGTCACTGATAAATACAATATGTGCAAGAACTTCAGCATGTGTTAGAAAAGAAATATATCCAATCAGTCGGACTACGTTCTTTATCTGTTTCAACCAATAGAATGAAATCTAAAACTGAGTAAGCAAAATTAATACCGCCACAGTCTTCAACGCCACATTCCTTTGTCTCCCCAATGTCCCCCTCGCAAGCAGCGCCACCGAACAGTGGCTGATGACATATCCGCTGACGGAAGGATACTCCTCCTCCACACGATACATTGCAAGTAGACCATGACATCCATTGTTCCCACTCACCGTCAACTGTTAAAGACAAAAAAACTTCTTCTGTTAGGTTAATCGAATTCACGTCGCAACCAGATGTATCTACTAATTCACATTATGTACAAAGGTTGATTTCGTGTAGTGATCACAGACATGAAAGACTTAATCCAACCTCTTGAAACTTGGCTGACACTTTTTTATGTAAAAAGAGCTGTTTTGTATGAATAATGAAAAGACATTAAATAATTAAAGCAAACATGCTACATAAAACTACAGCTACCAATCCGTTTCAGTTAACATCCACCGGACAAGAAAAAGTAACCAAAGCGAATTTAACAAGAGCCATGTTACACATGGTTAATCCCCCTGCCAGGAAAAAGTTACCTGAAGGTTGTACTTTCGTACATTTTACTTGGTGAGAGGAAATCCTTAAAAAGCCGTATAGTTATGGTCATGCTGAGTACAGTTTTCAAGTAAGTGGAAAAAGAATAAGGCAATGAAGAGAAGGTTTGCAAAATTATATTAATGTTCATTATCAGTATAGGTATGATATTTTTCTATTTGACTAAAAGTAGACAAGGTAGAGTTATTGTTCTTGCACACTGCACTTCCTACCAATGTGCTATGTCAGTGTATTAAGTTTGAAGAAAATCCCTCAAGTACTTTTTGGAGTTATGCTCTGGACAAAACTTTTTAAAGTAAATCTGATAAAGGGGAATAACTCTAAAAGTAGGCAAGGTAGAGTTATTGTTCTTACACACTGCACTTCCTACCAATGTGCTATGTCAGTGTATTAGTTTGTAGAAAATCCCTCAAGTACTTTTTGGAGTTATGCTCTGGACAAAACTTTTTAAAGTAAATCTGATAAAGGGGAATAACTCTAAAAGTAGGCAAGGTAGAGTTATTGTTCTTGCACACTTCACTTCCTACCAATGTGCTATGTCAGTGTATTAAGTTTGTAGAAAACCCTCAAGTACTTTTGGAGTTATGCTCTGGACAAGTAAATCTGATAAAGGGAATAACTCTAAAAGTAGGCAAGGTAGAGTTATTGTTCTTGCACACTGCACTTCCTACCAATGTGCTATGTCAGTGTATTAAGTTTGAAGAAAATCCCTCAAGTACTTTTTGGAGTTATGCTTCGGACAAGTAAATCTGATAAAGGGGAATAACTCTAAAAGTAGGCAAGGTAGAGTTATTGTTCTTGCACACTGCACTTCCTACCAATGTGCTATGTCAGTGTATTAAGTTTGAAGAAAATCCCTCAAGTACTTTTTGGAGTTATGCTTCGGACAAGTAAATCTGATAAAGGGGAATAACTCTAAAAGTAGGCAACCTAGAGTTATTGTTCTTGCACACTGCACTTCCTACCAATGTGCTATGTCAGTGTATTAAGTTTGAAGAAAACCCTCAAGTACTTTTGGAGTTGTGCTTCGGACAAGTAAATCTGATAAAGGGGAATAACTTTAAAAGTAGGCAAGGTAGAGTTATTGTTCTTGCACACTGCACTTCCTACCAATGTGCTATGTCAGTGTATTAAGTTTGAAGAAAATCCCTCAAGTACTTTTTGGAGTTATGCTCCGGACAAAGTTTTTCAAGTAAATCTGATAAAGGGGAATAACTCTAAAAGTAGGCAAGGTAGAGTTATTGTTCTTACACACTGCACTTCCTCCCAATGTGCTCTGTCAGTGTATGAAGTTTGAAGAAAATCGCTCAAGTACTTTTGGAGTTATGCTTCGGACAAAATTGGGACGGACGCACGGACGGACGGACAGACGGACGGACGGACGAAGGGCATTTCTAATATCCCCTTCGCCTTCGGCGGGGGGATAAAAAAGAGCTGTCCCTCACAAGTGACGAATGCCCCCGAAAGAGGTGCCTCACAGCCTGTGTCCTCTCCATGTGCTCAATAAATGTGCTATGTAATTTTAAAATCCTTCGATCATGACAGAGTAACCATGCATACAGTTTTCCATTACTTTAAACACTAAGTGTGACCTTGACCTTTGAGGTAGGGACTTGGGTCTTGCATGCGACACATCCGCTTGATGTGCTAGACATTTGTGCCAAGTTATTTTAAAATCCTTCAAAGCATGATGAAGTTATAGTCCGGACACAAATGTATGCATATATACAGGATTCCATTACCTATAAACTCTAAGTGTGACCTTGACCTTTGTGGTAGGGACGTGGGTTTTGCACGCGACACGTTATCTTGATGTGCTAGCCATTTGTGCCAAATTATTTTAAAATCCTTCAATGCATGACAAAGTTACAGTCCGGACACGAATGTGTGCATATATGCATATATAGAGGAATCCATTACCTTCAAACTCTAAGTTTGACCTTGACCTTTGAGCTAGGGACGTGGGTCTTGTACGCGACACGTCGTCTTGATGTGCTAGACATTTGTGCCAAATTATTTTAAAATCCTTCAATGCATGACAAAGTTACAGTCCGGACACGAATGTGTGCATATATGCATATATAGAGGAATCCATTACCTTCAAACTCTAAGTATGACCTTGACCTTTGAGCTAGGGACGTGGGTCTTGTACGCGACACGTCGTCTTGATGTGCTAGACATTTGTGCCAAGTTATTTTAAAATCCTTCAATGCATGACAAAGTTACAGTCCGGACACGAATGTGTGCATATATAGAGGACTCCATAACCTTCATACTCCAAGTGTGACCTTGACCTTTGAGGTAGGGATGTGGGTCTTGCACGCTACACGTCGTCTTGATGTGCTAGACATGTGTGCCAAGTTATTTTAAAATCCTTCAATGCATGACAGAGTTACAGTCCGGACACGAATTGTAAGTGGGGACGCACAGACGGACGGACGGACAGACGGACGGACGGACGGTGCGATTTTAATATGCCACCCTTCGGGGGCATAAAAATGAGGCAAGCTAGCGTGATGCGCTACCCCTAAATGTTCATATCTTAAAGCGTCCATACCTTTTTTCTAGTATACAAACTATTAGTAATAAAATCCTCATGCCCAGTTAAGTTTCAACATAAAAATCAACCATCATTTTAACACGCATAAGAAAGTTTTAGCCTCCTTTTAAAAATAATCGTCCCGTCGTGACGAGCTAGAATTAGAACAAAGTAACAGCTTTAAACTTGAAAACAAACTTGCCTGGACAAGAGTTAGTATTACATTCCTGCCATTCCTCGCCATTTCCGGTGCAATGATCGCCTCCATGTTGTGGTGAGATACAATCCCGAGTGCGGCGTTGGGACCCTCCGCCACATGTGACATTGCAAGTCTCCCATGACGACCAAGGCTTCCATTCTCCATCCACTGAAAGCATCCAGGTAGCGTTCAGCCAGGGGCAAGAACGCAAGCACAACGCCGATCCCAAAGTACGTATTGTGCCGGTAAATGGAATTAGGATACATGGTGGGACCATACGCTTATTCACACTTAGATTTCGAAAGCGATGTGAATATAATATGCAGTGAAATATTAGCAGCTGTAATATTTACAGTTGTCTACAATTTTGTTGATGCAGAAAGAAAAGTTTCCCTTCGATTTCCCAAATTAAGCTTTCTTTCTACTTCAACAGAAGCTATTACTAGTAACCTCCACCATTAAATAGCGTGCATAGAGACGTACGAGAAAACACGGAATACTAGGATTACATTTCTACATATAAAAAGCGTTAGACACTTCTACGAACTCTACAAAGGCATATGCATAAAACATAGAATACCAAAGAAACACTATTAAGCAGTTAGTTTTTAATGATGTGCTAAATTTCTACCAAAGATCACTTCTATAATGTAATATTTACAAGACTTATTTACTTCTACAAAAAACAATTATGCAAGACCTCCGGTAGACGATGTTTCTCTGAACGCATAACACGCATTATGACGTCATGAGATAACCTCGTATCCATAGAAAGCTGCTATTTCATAAACGTTGTATTCTGATGTGTTTCTATTTACATCTAAACAGAGAACTCTAGTGTTACTCATGCAACAACAACATTTATGTATAGTAGATTCTAGATTAGTTATATTTGTGGATAGTCTGAGCATTATAATACGGTGATTTTATACATCAGAATACAGATGTATTTTGCGTGATATAAGCTCTAATATTGTGTCTAATTCAAGCAACTCATATTCACCAGGACACTCATGTGTGTTACAATCCTCCATGTCATAGACTGATCCCTCACATTCAAGTCCATTAAAGTACGGACCAATACATGACCTCTGACGTAGTTTCCTCCCACCGCCACACGTGACGTTACATTCTTGCCATGGCTGCCAGACGTCCCATACACCGTCCACTGAATAACAAATGGCGTGTCGAAAAAGGTTAAATTTTAAAATTGTGTTAATCTGTTATCTAGCCATGTGTATAATATCAATTTGCTCTATTAACTTCTCTGAAAATGTTGAAATAAGCTAGAAAATACCTGGACAGTTTGCCGTCACACACACTTCCTCCTCGCTGTATGGTCCAGTGCAATTTGCTCCGTCGAAGTACGGGCCAAAGCACTCTCGAGTGCGGTACCGGGTACCATTTGCACACGTTACAGAACACTGGCTCCATTTTTCCCACTCCGCAAATATTCCATCGACTGAAACCATACGTCAAATCATTTACAAGACCCTCTGTGCAAAAGCCAACGTCTAGACATTGAGCATTTTTGAATTAGCTACTCTCGTTACCCAGGCAAGGGAATGGCGCATGTGTAGTGAAATACAAATGTAACTCGACTTGTCTAATCTGAACTTATCCGGTAGGTATCAACACTCGTGTCATTTTCAACAAACAAAGCTTTACTTTGCTTATGTTATTGAGACTTGACGATTTTTTTTTTAATCATGCTTGTCCGTGACAAATTGATAAAATTTTGTGAAAGGGTCATAAATAAGTACAGACTGCAGATTATCTCTTATCTAGTCCGCCATCTTGAACCCGAGTCTTGATCAACTCGTGAGCAACTGGCATCAGGCCACAGTCATTAGCCTCAATTGGTTGACCACCAAACAGAAGCTGTTCTAGGAGAAGTCTCATCTGTTTGAGGCTAGATATTATCGAAATTTAAATGAAAAATATTAGATAAACGGCATTTTTGTCAGAGTAGACCTGAAATAGTGCATTGTGTTACAGTTTTTATGTCAGTGACTTTTGTCTACATCAGTGATTTTGCATGGTTTCGGTCATTTTCAGGTATTATTATTATTCATACACATGAACTTCGACCTCAGATAGTGAAAAAAAAATGCCGGTCAAGCCCTAATTTTCTGCTGCTGAAACTTTTCTCTTGGATTATACTTGGGGGTTTATTTTTTTTTCTTTTGGTTTTGGTGTCAACAAAATTGCCACTTGGCATAATGCTTATATAGAACATATAAAACAAATAACTATGGTCTGGTGCCAACAAGGGGTTACACGGATCGAGTAGATAAGAGATAAAACGCTTTCGCATTGATTTAACTCGACGTTCGGGCTAGTATTGGGGTTACCCGAGTAACTAATTCGAAAATGGTCATTTTGAATGAAGTAAACAAATATACATTATACTTAGAGACACAATATATAAATTATGATAATAACTCATGTTCCATGAGATATATAAACAAACAATACGTTTAGTCTCGTCTAGATCCGTTCTGGTAAACAAAGAGGGCCATGCTGACACTAATTCGCTCACCTGAGTACCAATACTCCAAAAGACAAGAGTAGGTCAAATGGACATCGTCAAGGTCAGCAGATGACAATTTTGAAATCTGCTTGTAAAACAGTACACACAAGTCGAATTTTATGAATGTAGCTTCCAGAATAAATAAGAATATCAAACGGTCAAAAGCAACGTACTTTGGTGACCTAAATTAGAATGCTGACAAGGTTTCTGTAAGATTTCACTTAGTGACCTAGTGTTTTACTGAATGTGATCCAAACTTGACCTAGAGTTTATATAGACAAACATTCTGACCAAATTTCAGGATGATTAGCTGTAAACTGTGACTTCTAAGAGTTTTCATGATGTTTCTGTATTATTTGACTTGGTGGTCTAGACTTTGACGCACGTATTCCAGTTTTGAGTTTGACCAAGAGTCCACAAAGACTTACATTCAGACAAATTTCCGTAATGATTGGGTATAAAATGTGACTTCAGAGAATAAATGTGGACAGACAAACAACAGATGACGGAAAACAGATAGACGACGGACATCGGGCCATCACAATACCACACCTATGACCACGTCATGCTCGGCTGAACTATAAAAAAATCTTAGTTTTCACAGCTCTTGTATATATTTCATAATAGCTTCTATGAAACAAAAACAAACGATATTTTTGGCCTCTATGTAATGAAACTTGCAACAGTATTACAAGCCGTTTTGTAGTTAGAAGTTGTACTCGCAAGTACAGCTAAATAAGAGACAAAAATGAACTTGTAAAAAGGAGCA
Source organism: Saxidomus purpurata (assembly GCA_022818135.1). Lineage (NCBI taxonomy): Eukaryota > Metazoa > Mollusca > Bivalvia > Venerida > Veneridae > Saxidomus > Saxidomus purpurata. Next base: position 56,096,106 of record JAFMSR010000005.1, on the reverse strand, counting down.
TTACTATTCTTTACGTTCCTTTGTTTTTGTTCATTTGTTTTTCTTTGCTTCGAATCAACTTTAAATTCAACATATCGTTTAACAGTCTCTAAAACAATCCACTTCTGAAGCGACAAATAAAAAAATGACAACCATACTAGGACAGTTATGTGGATTGCATTCCTCGGCTTCCTCAGATGGTCCTTCACACGTGGATCCTCCATGTTCTGGGTTTATACACTCTCGAGTTCTGTTTCGCAGTCCACCTCCACACGTGACACTACAGTCTCCCCAGATCGTCCAGATTTTCCAAGAGCCGTCAACTTGAAGCAAAACATTACACTTAAATTTAACGTGTCAGCATATTTCGTTCGTTGCATTTGTATATAACAAAATTGTATATGTGTAGTTTTTTTAAAATAAGAATTTTTCGAAATTTTATAGCACTTACATTATGCATACATCCTTTGCGTGTAAAACTTGTGTCGCTTTAAACCTGTAACTTCTGTAAGTCGTTATTCATTTGTGCATGCTAAAACAATTTGTATCTAGGTATGAATTAGCATTACAGTTGCCTAGATGCTGCAATAATCATTGTATCCTCCCGCAACCTAAAATTCTCATTGATTCTTGTACAAATGCATTAGCAAAAACAATGTTTCATAACATACGTTCTGAAACCATCATTGCGTTTAGGTGCCTAGAAATTCCACACGCTTAAATCATCGTTGTATCACAGGATGTAAGACACTATCTTTTTTCCGAAAACAGTCACATGGTAACGTTTTAAGCGTGTTTGCATTTTTACGCGTATTTTCTGAAATAACATGTTCATTTAAGTACAAATGTGGCAATCAATAGTAAGCTACAGCCTTCTGTGATTTAGTGAAAATGTACCTGGACAGGAAAAAGCATTGCAAGTCTCAATTTCGTCCGGACTTCCTTGACAACCTAGCCCGTCATAGAACGGACCTTCACAAGTTCGAGACCTGTTCCTGTTGCCATATCCGCATGTATATGAACACTCCGTCCATGGAACCCAGTCATTCCAAACTCCATCCACTGAAAAATGGAAATTTCAGTTATGTGCATTGCTAAACTTAAGCTATAACCAAGAACTTCTCAGCAACAGTATTTTCACACTGAACGTTCAAAGCAGTGTGACAATCAGTCTAGTTGTAAATCTGACTTCACATTACAAACAATCTTTTCAGTATAAGGTGCCTTGCATTTCATGACAAATTGGCTAGAACCTACTATGTCAGTTTTTACAGTGTAGGATAAAGAGAAATATGCTTGCATTGAAAAGTCGATGCTGTGTACAAAACATTTACACATACAGTTTTCCAGAAATCAGTCATGAAATTGATACAACACACGCAGATATGTTGTTTCAGTAGCATAAATGTTCTTACCAGGGCACATTTTCGGAAAGCAAGCTTCAACTTCATTGTCTGGTCCTGGGCATTCTGCGCCGTTGTAAAATGGACCGGTGCAAGTTCTTGTCCTAAACCGGGTACCATTCTCACATGTGACATCGCATTGACTCCACGGGGACCATATAGCCCAAACTCCATCGACTATAACCAATCATGACCAGAAGCAAATTAAATGTAGTACTTCTCCCACTCTTTTACATATGAATGCAATGTTCCGTGTACTGTTTTCTTGTTCAGTTTTCAGTGCTAATTAAAAACATACTACTGCCGATGCTTAACATCTATGTCACAGCTAGCTCTATGCGTGAGAGTTCATACATATAATAAATATGTGACAACATGCCAAATTTTATCACAACATTCAAAGAAGTAATGCATACAAAAAGTACATACAAAATATAATTTAGAAAGTAATGCAATCATTCAATGAATGAACACGTGAACAGCACAAACCTATGCTCTAAAAGTCAGATTTTGTGAATTCTAGATCAATATTCAGCACGGTAATTCCGATAAATCTTCACACTAAGAGAGAAGTGGTGTCACTAGAAAGCATGTAAACATTCATTATAACAATATGTATTGTACCGGGGCAACCAGCTGGTGACAAACATATATCATGTGACACATTAGTGCCGATGCATGGAACCATATCGGCACAAGGACGATATCGTAAACGTTCTCCTTCACCGCAAGTGACGTCACATCCGCTCCACTCGCCCCAGTCTCCCCATGTACCGTTTCCTAGTAACGAAATATAGTTACATGAACCCATCCTTCATTCAAAGTATTAAGACATATTATACAGCAGCAGTTAACGTTTTCATTTAAATACAATGTATTTAAAATCCAAAAACATGCGTTCTACAAAATTTTGTTAGTGATGGTGTTCACAATACATAAACTCCCTTGGTTGCGGTACAATTCAGCATCCAAGATCATAGTTTCTGCAAAAAGCGGCTCAGACAAAGCTAGCGTGTATATGGACATATTTGTCGAAGATTTGCAGACCCTTACTGCATTTAGCATTTGCTATGTATGCTAACCGCTCTTCATTGGAGTTTGTACAGTGTGGATTTTTTAAGCATTTCTAAAGCGCGGCTAAAATAGCTTTCAAATGCATTATCCCTGACCTACAAGCAGCTGCATTTATAAAATGTGAATTTACAAAAAAGGCTCGTCTCTTATCATTGTAACCTTTCTTGAAGGATGGTTTAGTACATGAACTATATTTTGCTACCTTTTCAGTGTGCATATCACAAAAATAGGTGAATTTAATGTAATTGCAATTTATTAACAAAAGTTTTTGTATCAATAACAACGTGTCGTAAACATTCATTCCATGCACGTCAACTGAAGATTAGAAATAAAACGTGTGCTTTAACTTGTTTATATGTGAGTTCGCAAAGTCAGTAATAACAATAATGACAGATCTATTCCATGATCCGTTCAGTATGTTTGTGTGCGCGAGTGCTGTGATGCGCATGCGTAGAGCTGAAACGTCATTCAAACCGTGACTGTGATAGAAAAGAAAATCCATAATTACATAACAAAGTTAATGCTTGTGCGCTTGTTACATATGTGCGTATACATAGAGCTCATAGCTGTATACGATCAAATTTACTTGTATTTTACAGCATATAAATTCATTGATAGTTTTATTTGGAACATACATTTCTTTATTACAATAATTATTCAATATAAATATGTAGAATTGAAAATTGAAACTATTGGAACAATATTACTAGACTTATTTTAAGAGTAAATTCCAATCGATTAACTGACTTTAAATATTGATAGAGAAATATGGCACTCAAACTTTAAACAAATAGACTTACTTGGGCACATGACTTTGGTACATGGTTTGGTCTGGGTGTCTTCACCAGGGCATTCTGTGCCACCATAGTTTGGCGGTGGATGGTTACAATCACGTGTTCTTTTGCGTGATCCATTCTCACACGTGACCGAACACTCGCCCCAACCGCTCCATAGGCTCCAGCCACCTCGAACTATAAAACATATTTTAGGTCTAATTTCACAAGAATTAGAAATATATTTGAGATATAAATTCACAGGGATCATTGACATATCAAAATCATTTTTTCCATTTCACGACTCAGTTTTAATCAGGACCAAACTTTCTTCATCAAAACTATTTACTTCAACGAATATACTTTAACCTATATATTAGCTTAAAGATGTACTATTTCAAGCAGCTACACAGCAAAGCAGACGACAAAAACAAAGTCGTCTGTTAAAGATATATGTTGTTATAATATAGCCTTTTAGATCACAATTCTGCAAAACCCTGGTGTGTGTGGGGGGGATGCCGGTGTAAATATATAACATATATTATGATAATGTACAATATCGTATTTGACCAAATACAAGATTTGCTGATATCAATTATGCAATTTTCATTATTTTCACCATTCTATTGGGAAAATGCCAGATTCATAATTTATTTCATGCCATAAAATATGCATGACTCTGTCTTCTTGCAGGTAAACTGCGTTATTATATTGATATTTCATGCACTACCCTCGCTTTGCAGAGTCGTTGTTCAATGGTATTCCCGCACGTAATTAAGAGTAACGTTGCCATGTCTGAGGTTGCAACTTTGGAATAATTATGACGTAAATACAGTCACTTAGTTACGGGAAAGGTCAAAAGGTTCTTTTCATGAACAGGAATGACAAGAAACGGAAACACTATGTAGAAAGACAGTCGTAAGGTGCATCAAAATAAAATGTGTATAACTATGTTTTAATGTAAGGAACGTTATTGTGTGAGTGGCGGCCCTTCAATTAATAGCTTTTTAATTGAAAATGTTATTGTTAGAAATTAAACGTCTTTTGTGAGTCATAGAACAATCTCTTTAGGTTAAAAAATAAAGAAGTCTTTCTCATAAAGAAGATGTAAATTGTAATAACATACTACTGCACTGGATTCCAGCTAGCCTGTCACATTTCGGCACGAGCTCACGTGTACATTGTTGAATGGTCTTCTCTTTACCCGTGCAGTGCAATGTGTAAATGGGACTGTCATATGGCAGGGAAGAGGCGTTGTAGTTGTTGTTAACAGCATCTGAAAGGAATCAATAAAAATTATAGGACTTTGTTAACAACTTACATTGTATTGTGTTAACAACATGTAGGTATATGTCGATGAAAGATATATTGAATTGTTTTCACTGTTTAGTATCGTCAGAAATTCAAAATCTTCAGGACTATAGTTTACTGTTTACGGTAAACTTGAACAGTTTAACCACATAACCACGATACTGTATCAACAGAACTCAAAAACAGCAGAGGCATAAGCTATGTTTGTCAGTTTACATCTATCAGTGAAGTTACATGTACATGATATGTATTGTAGATGTTAATTTAATTTTTCGTTGGAAACGCGCAGTACATGTAAACACGAAAGAACATGTTGTTACTTTATATACGGAATAATACGTTATAGAATTCATATAAAACGTGATACAAAAAGCGTCATGCGGTCTGAATAACGAAAAGAACACATCACCTTACGAGACAGATCTAAAAGGTATATGACAGAAGGGATACCGTGACAGCCAGTTCATTTGTAGAGTCATATATCCGGCATTACGTAAGACTTTGGTTTATACAAAAATTGGGTCTAGCCGATGTACATTGAAGTATTTAGTTTTATACGAATTTATTTTAGTTCGATTACAGAGAAAACTCCGTAGCTTACTTAAACGCTCTCGAACACGCATTCCAGATGTCATCACATTCACGAGAGAGAGGCACGTGTGGTCTCAGATGTCATCACATTCACGAGAGAGAGGCTGTGAGCTTTCACCTCTACCGAGGCACGTGTGGTCTCAGTGTCTTTGCCCAAGGACACACCTCGTGCTCTGGCTGTGATTCGAACCAGGGACCTCCCGTTTCAGAGGCGAACGCCGTAACCACTGAGCTATCGTGCTGATTTTAATACAGACATACACATCGTTCCTGGGAAAGTTATCAATGGAGGCGGTTGAATATGCAGTCTACCTACATTATTTATCAATGAAGCGATCACATGATCAAGAGGGTATGCAAATTCAATTCATCGCGCTTCCATTCATTATTATTTAATTGGTCCAAAAAGAAGGTCAAAACCCAGCTTATTCCGCTACGCCGCAAAAGTACTACATTAAACGTATGGCTTTAGCATTCGAGATCAGTAACCAGAACAATCAAAGCGCTGTAGACGCTGGATTTGTTTGTGTATTCAAAATATATGTCCTTTGTTTTGTTGTGACGGCTATTTCAGTCTGTAATCTTCATTAGTGAAGGCTATACCAGTTGGTAATAAGATATGAACAGAATGCAACAGTTATAAATCGTATTTTGGATCGAATTGTCTCTGTTCCTATTCCCGGTACACATAGACAGCAGGGGGTTTCACTGTACTCAACAAAATGTTTTCGAGGTAACGATGTTCAAATGTTTTACTGCAGTCATTGATATGTATTAACAAAATAGCTCATTTGATGCGTTTCAAGATAACGAGGTCTACAGTCGAATATAGGGTAAATTGCCTTCACAAAACCACCTATGAAATATAACAAATCGTTTAAACATCGACATCAACGTTTTCTTAAGGTGCCCACGCGTAGGAACAATACATGTAGGAACGCAGACTAGCTCGCGCCAGGTCCGCAGAATAAACATATCAGTAAGAAGGAAAGTTATAATTACGTCCCTTGCCGCGCATTGAATAAAATTTATGAATGGATGGATATAATCGTAAAAAGAAAATGTGTAAACATGCGCGTAAATATTCCTGGCTGTTATAAATATTTCATTCTTTAAAATGACGATCAGGGTTAGACATCTTGTTGTCACAGACACTCTGAAACATATGTTTTCTTTCCGCACAAGGTTTAAAAAATGACCGGCGGGTTAAGAAATCGGAACTATTTCTATAGGGTGTATATTTAATCGTCCCTTATTTTTACGCATCATTGTAAAATGAAATGCATCCGCGGTTCTTTTTCGAAAACAGTTTACTTTCGTTATATTTACAAAATTTAGCTGATGCTGCATGACTTTATAACATTATATATTTAAACAATACAACTTTCATGTCTGCAATGGCCATATGGTTTCAAATGAAGAATCATAATTTGGGATTATATGCTGACTGACGTGCCAGAGCTACTTCCAGATTTGGTACTTAAGGATTAGGCTTCGGAAAACGGTATGTAAATTTGTTTGCTTCACAAACAAATAATTATGCTTAAATAAAAATGTTTGGTTGCTGAGTCAAGAAGTGGCAAAACAATCTATTTATAGATCTACCTACAGAACAAAACTACCAAATCAATGCAAACTGTTTAATAGTTGATACACTTGCTGTAAAAAATCGTACCTATATGTGCTCCCTGAAAACCAATCTGTTTACATGCAATGTCAATTTCTGTAAAGTTCCAGTTGTCGTCTGCGCACACCGATAGACCAAGGGCATCAAGGTCATCGAAGATTTCTATCCGACCGTCGCCGTGTTTCACGATGTCCTTTATCATCAACATCCCTGCAAACAGAAACCCAGAAACACTTTTTATATGTAGACAAATCATAGTTCAATATGCTTGCCCATAAGTCACATTTACGTTTCACTATGCAATGCAAAGTACAGATATCGCAAAGACGTCACTTTAAGCAAGCAGAACATTTTTTTCTGACAGGCTTTTTTTAAAACCGTTTTTCATGTACCTGAAGCTTGTGTTAGAAAAGAAATAAATGTATCAGTTTTGCACCAATGTTATTGACTGGCGACATTCATAGATACATGGTAATTCTGGTAATGTACGACAAACGATTGCGAACTTATTATCGTAGTTTGATTAAAACTGACAATCCAATACAAGTATGCAGCACATAGACAAGTACATATATCAAAATGTGTCTATGAATGTACCAGTGGTCCAAAGAAGTAGATGCGTAGAACCGGTAATATACCGGCAGACATCGTACAATGTTCACAAAATGAAATATTACACTTACCCCTACAGTTGATCCCTCTGCACGGAGCCGTTTCATTGGTGAAACCAAGGCAGTATCTGTCTATGCCGGGAGACCCTCCGTTTGAACATTCCCGGTACCGGTGCATCATCCCATACCCACACGTATCTCCCGTGCTACACGTGCCCCATTCCGACCATCCTAACCAACCTGAATAACATATCTTGTTTAACGCCTCGTTCCAAGCTAACAAAATTTTGGTTTCAAGTGTTTGAATGACATTGCTAGATCTATAAGTAATCAAAGGCATTTAAAACTAGAAACACGTTCCGTGACAATAGTTAGGTCTTTAATTTGATCGAAGTGTCTTGACATATAATGTAAGCGTAACTAACCGTGTCCGAAAAGAATATTTGCTGGTGTTAAGAAGTTCATTTTATTTCTAAGTTTCAACGTTCTGATATCGTTAAAATATTGTACCAGACTGGCAGTCATGTAGATGCCAACTGTTTTATTTAAAAAATAATTTATGGTTTATTTTTTTTTAAAAAAAAAAACTTTCCCCAAATTTTTTGTTCTGCAAAAAATAAAAAAAAAAAAACAACCAAAAAAATATAAAAAAAACAAATAAAAAAAAAAAAATTTTTAATAAAAAAAAAAAAAAAAAAAAAAAATTTTTTTTTTTTTTTATTTAAAAAATAATTTTAAAACCCCCCTTTCTTTTTTCCCTAAAAAAAAAAAAAAAAAAAAAAAAAAAAAATTTATTTTTTCCCCCCCCCCCCCCCCCCCCCAAAAAAAAAAAAAAAAAAAAAAAAAAAAAAATATTTTTTTTTTTTTTTTATATAAAAAAAAAAAAAAAAAAAAAAAAAAAAAAAAAAAAAAAAAAAAAAAAAAAAAAAAAAAAAAAAAAAAAACAAAACAAACAAATAAAAAAAAAAAATTAAAATTAATTAAAAAAAAAATTATATAAAAAAAAAAAAAATAAAAAAATTAATAAAATTTTTTTTTTTTTTTTTTTTTTCTCTCCCCAAAAAAAAAAATATTTTTTTTTTTTTTTTTTTTTTTTTTTTTTTTTTTAAAAAAAAAAAAAAAAATTTTTATATTTTTTTTATATAAAAAAAAAAATTAATTTTTTTTTTTTTTTTTTTTTTTTTTTTTTTTTTTTTTTTTTTTTTTTTTTTTTTTTTTTTTTTTTTTTTTTTTTTTTTTTTTTAAAAAAAAATATTTAATAAATATATATTATTTTTTTTCCTCTTTTCTTTTTTTTTTTTTTTTTTTTTTTTTTTTTTTTTTTTTTTTTTTTTTTTTTTTTTTTTTTATCCCCCCCCCCCTTAAAATTGAATGTCGGCAATAAGAAATCAAATGCGACTGGCTCTCAGTTAGTCAAGTAGAATGATAAACTATGATTTCATTTAAACAACTACGGTCAGATAAAAGTTGAATACATATTCAATACCGTGTTTTTCTCTTTAGCATGAAGGTTTAAACTTACGCGGACATGACTGCAGGGTGCATGACTGGTATTCCACGTCACGTCCGTAGCACTTAGATGGCGACATTGCTTCACCAGTCTCAACATCAATACAGCGTCTGTGCCGAGTAGTCCATCCAGTTTCACACGTGACTGAGCATGGTCCCCAGTCCTCCCACTGGTCCCAATCGATACGGTTCACTGAATTTTAAAATAATTATATGAAGCCAATCAAATTTATCGTCAACGTTGTTTTTTTTTTGGTCGGTGCGTTACTAAAGTCTGTCCCAACTTATTTTGAGACCTCGATTGCTGAGCTATTTTACACAAATATTTGCTAGCACTTACATTTTTCAAAGTAGAACAACGATATCTCTAGACATGTTTTTTCTCTTTATTTGATGTTGATGTCATAAATCGTATTTTTCATATTTTTCACATAGAGCGTAATTCAAACGTCATAACGTCACTGTTTCAGCGTCAGGGGCTTACTCAAAATTAACAATGCGCTAATTACACTGGCAGACAGAATCCTCAGCATGTATGTGTTCGCGATTTTTTTATTTTGAACTTTAACTAAAATTTAAAGTACTGAATACATTGCTTGTTTTATAAGCTTTCAATTAGGGTCGATTTTAAACTTAAAAAAAACTTTTGTTTTGTTTAATTTGCAAGATTGTTACGAACACATTAAAACACCATCAACGGTACAAAATTAATCACCGACTGCCAGGCTCCTGCATATCTGTTTTACCTGTATCATGATAGAATATTGTGTAATACTGTGTTTTTGTTTGCAAACACGGTCTCTCCCATTAAGAGTGCGAAATTAATCATCTACAGACGAAAGTGACCCATGCATTCTTTTGATGTGACATGATGAGCATATACGGATTTTTTTTAACTCGAAGAGGACTCGGTGACTTGGTGAAAATGTTTCACCGAGCTCCCGAGTTCTGGCCGAACTCATAGAATTGTTTGATGTCTGGAGCAGCCCGCAAGGTCCCCGCAAAAGCACCGCAACGGCCACGATAGAGCTTAAACGGGCATCGTACTATGTCTCTGCGGATTTTGAACACCGCAAGGCCCGTATGCTTGCCGATGCTCGTACGACTGTCATAGGAGAGTAGCACGTTCAATGTAAGATGTTCGTGGGGATCTTGCGATGACGCACGAGCCCACAGGTTGTTACGTTCGTCGTACGGCCTCGGTACGACATCCTTGACAATTATAGTTAAAAAAAGAAAAATTTTCAGATATCGCCGTACTGGCTTATTCTTGCCGTTCGGACAACGTGCACCGTACGAGCGTCGTACGAACACATGTGCGTACGGAATTTAAAAGATGTAGGAATCGTACAATCTTATCAATCGTACGGACATCGTACGGAAATAGCGATGTTTCTGCTTTTTTCTTTGTCGTTTATAATTAAACACAAACGTTAATCTGGCCCCGCCCGAGCAACAATGATACTTCTTTTGAATTCAAAATATAACTTTCAAAACTTGGATGCGAAAGTAATGATTATAACATAATTGTTGTTTCAATGAATTCTCCTCAGAGATTTATTTTCATGTCAGAAGTCTGTCATGTTCGCATTTCGTTATTTCATAAGAAATGGATGATAACTGATTTAGTGTATTAACCCATTTTAACAAGTCATAATTATTACTAGTACTTTCATCATTTCAAGTTTAAGTTATAATGGCACGGTTCTGTAGATCAGGTTTTTATCCCTCGGTTTTCTACACGGTACTGCGATATGGTCGGCAGTATGCATAAATTGATACATATACATTCCATTTTGTCAAATGTCGTAATTGATCAACAGTATTTCAGATTATTTTATAAAAATGAAAATATGTTGGTGTGTCCCAAACGTATGCATTGTCGTATGCAGGGCGATGTGAAACGACCGCCGACTACCGGGGATTTAAATTGTTTTTTTGAAAAAGGGCAAATATTAAGGACAACAACATTAAACGCACAATTTAATCTTTCAATCACCTGCACACAGCGACCCTGAGTGGCTGAGTACTAAGTATTGAAATATAATATAAATGGTCTTTTGGAACTCAATACTAATGTCGAATAATTTTTAAATGAACGAAAATGAATTGTATGAACGCTTTTGAAAAAGATATAGGCTTATGCATTCACCTATCGGGATTTGGATAGAAATAGAGACTATTCCCACTTACTTGGTGCCTCGCAGTTGTGTCCCATCCATTCTTCTGTACAAATACAGAAGTAGACGCGTTCCATTTTCCAGTTTACAGTATCCAAGCAACGGCCGCCATTCTCACACGGGTCGGCAGCACATGGACCGAGAGCCTCCTGTTAAGAGATTTGTATACATTATTTTTAAAACTTTGAAATTTGATCCGCAAACAAAGGAATATTTAATAGTTGCACTCAAAGGCAGTTACGGGAAAAAGGCCGTATAATTTTATTCTATCACCTCATTGCAACGTTTGTGTAAGAATCAATGATATTGCAAAGAATAAGAAACACTTTTTGACAACGTGAAGAAGTGACAAAATATGAAAGAGAAGTAAACGTTAACATTGTGTTTAGTAAATTGAACAAAGGTCTATTATTTTTCTTTTCGTTAATTCTTTTTCTGTATTAAAATGTACTCTCTGTTTATTGGACTACATGTCCAGTCTAAAGAAACATAATAAGACCGTGTCTTATCAAAACAATTAAGGGATTAGACTTCCTGCGGTTTTGGTGGGGGTGTCACTTTGGAGGAGGTTTTAATTGTCTTTAAAGTAATAACGGTGCCTTTTGAAAATTTAATCATAATGTTTATTCGTAAACGCTACACAAACATATATAAGAGAATAAAATTGATTTAAGCTTTGGACCGTTATACTACGACCAGCAATGTTTTCCTCATAAATAGGAACGGTTAAGATATCTATTGCAGTCATATGCCTCACTATCATTTACTTTTTCAGTAAGCATAAAGCGAACTAACCTCACCAAAATTATACTATTTATCGCATCGCAAAAGTGGTCATAGTAATGAAAATAAATACCAACACGCCATTTGCTCTTTTGCGCAATTTTGCAGAAGACAAAATCACAGCCAACTTAAAGGCAAGGTTACAGTTCCATTACCTGATCGAGAGAGAAGGCTTCTCGGTGGTGATACTCTTGGCTCGTCCCGTTCACTCCCTCCACTAAACTTGTGTTGAATTCTAAATGGTCCCCGTCATTAAGCTGGCACACAAATGATTCACTTTCATAGTTAAAGGAACCACACCGACTTGACTTCAGGCATTCGTACGCACAATGTATCACTTGTTTTTTGGTAGAAAACTCCTCGAACACATGACCGACCAAGCGTTTCCCTGGGAACGACAAACTAGCATTTCGAGTAAATTCATAAATTTGAAGATCAGTATTTGCTCTTGCTAGAAGTACAAGAGTCATCAAAATAGAAACATGAAATGTTAAAACAACAGTTTTCATTTTCCACATAGTATTTACAGTGCTATCCAAACTACAACTAAAGTGAAATCTAAGAGGAAAAGGTAAAAAGTTTGCTGTACGCGTAAGTCATAAATCACAAATTAAGCCATGTTTCTTCCACAGTTTTTATCACAAATAAAAGAAGTATCTTCCAATGCCCTTTATGTTCGGATTTAATCAAAGGTGGGCTAATTAATATTTCACGAGACACGAAGTTAATTAGTATCTGGACCAAGTATTTCGGCAATCCGTTGCAAGATTTGGGTTCTGCATCGATTTCCAATCGTCTTAGGGCATATACAATCCGTATTCGCTACAAGTTAATACCCCTGAGGGAGCTTGTTTATTTGAAAATCGGAATCAACAAAAATTACAGGTTAATGACCACAGATTTAATTTGCACACCGTTACCTTTGTTCGTAATTTCGCGGCAGTTAGAAGTCGAATTTGGATTTTATCGAAAGTGAGGGAACTCTTCAAAATCCGACCATATGTGAAACCCGGTTCCCAGGCTGTGAGAATCTGGTTTTATAAAGTGTCTCGCTACCTTCTTATGCATGGTTGGTGCTTTCGAGGGATCCTTGTATCGTTTATTTAAATCGCAGGGAGGAAGATCCCTTGTATGTCAGAGATAATGAACTATGATTAACACGGAATCTACCCGAGGTTGCAAAGCACTAAATGTCTTCAGCTTATTTTTTTATAGAAAAAAATACATATACTTTTTAGAGGGTGTATTTTTGGCTCCCTGACGGGTCACCCCGTTTATTGTTCCCGTAGTCGGGCTTAAGATGGGGTCAGGTAGCATCCCATACCAGCTTTACAAAACATGAACATACCATAATTGTAATTCTTACATTAATTCATTGAAATGAAATTACCTAGTTTTAAAGTAATTGATTTTTATACATAGTTTGAAACACAACTTTATTTTCCGAAGTGATTTTGTTATCGCCTCGGTGTCCGTGTCCGTATGTGCAATCCAACTGTCCGTCTGTCCGTTAGCAATTTCCCTTCCGCTTGTAACTCTTGAACCCCGAACGAAATTCCAGAAACTTGACACAAATGTAACGACTGAGACCGTGCAGAAGCAATGTTCCGAATGGCTGGATTCAAGGTAAAGGTCATACCATTTTTTGGAGTTTTTGACATTTTGTACCAGGTTAGGATTTTCTGGTTGGGGACTTAGTTTTTTTATATAACTTAAATTTTTATTCTTTGTTCCTGTCCATTGGGCTTCAACAGCTTAAATTTTGCTCCCATTCCTGATACAACACTTCGGGCTTCTTGCGCGCTCTGCGGTGCTCTTGTTTTTCATTGATTTTGTTTTGCAATTCAGAGGTCAGAAAGTGCAAACCAACAATTCATTCTTCTACATGTAGATAACACAGAACTTTTAAATCTTCACCGATCTGAAATGTCATGATACTTGAAAATGTATTGAATATATCTTGACAAAGCAATGGAATATTACTATTCATTAAATTTGTAAAGCACTCAACTGAATTAATATCTTCTCTTTAATTTTCTTTAGAAATGAATCGCTTTTGTAAAAACAAACTTCGAGTACTTTTGTAGAAGCAGAATACTTGTAATCATTTCTGCATTTCCATATATGCTTTAACAAAAACTTTCAACGCACCATCTGCATTTTCCCTTCTTTAATTTAATTATCAACCCTTCCAATATCTGCCAGCTTATTTTTATCTATCGGTGCACGAAAGCTTTCTATTGACGACGGGTTGATACTTTACCTTACATGAATATTGAAATGGTCGAGTGGTACAAAAAATATGGCAAAAATTTAATGTTATCGCTTATACCTCCGTAGACTTAACATAGGTTACTGCCGTGATGCTCTTACTTTGCAAGCCCTCTCTTAAAATTCCTTTCCATATGAAATTTGAATCACCCGATAATTTTGAAAGTATCTAACACCGTCTTTATACATGCCAGACATGAAAGCTTTCGTGCATCGATAGCTAAAAGCAATTTGGGTCGATAATTAAAAAAAGATGAAAGGAAGGTAGAGCGGAGCGGTAGAAGTTTTGATTAGTATATGATTGTGTTTGTAATTGTGCTTATTGGGTCCACCATCCTCTAAAGAGGCTATAATCGGTACGACCTGTATTAGTATATGATACAATGTATGTCATTTATATACTAAAAACCAGTGTACTAATTAAACTTGCTCCTTCAACAAAATCTACTTTATGAAATCATATCAAACTTTTTCAATATAAAAGAAGATAATTATAGATGTTATCCTCGTTAATAATACAGTTTTCAGTGAAATTACATCAGTTGACATTAAAGGTCCATTACTAAGACCAAATCGAATTTTCTTTTTAATCTGAAATTTTAACAGGCATCTTCTCAGGAGGAAAAATATGACATACTGCATTTGTTATCCCATCCCTACTAGAAATACTGTCTAAAAGGTTTGCAAGTAATATTGTCTTTTTGTTTTTGTTCTATTGATCTTGCATTTATGAAGACACTGGGTAGATACTTCCGTATCATGAATTTCAGAATTTCAAAATGATCGAGTGGTACAAATCATATGGCAGAAAATTTTAATCTAGCGTGTCGTACACTCAACATGGGTTATTGCCTTGATTCTTTTCCTTAGTAAATCCACTCTTAAAATTTTTTCCCGTATGAAATTTGTATCGCTCGATCAACAGCCGCTAAGACGTTGAGGTACCAAATGCAGTCGAGGATAAATGGCGACCGAACTTCGCCCGGACATCATAATCAATTAACCAGTTCAGTGGAGATATAAATAAAGTCCTTGAATATATGTGCGTTTAGCTTTTTGTGACATTAAGAGCAAAAGTGGAGCAACAAATCTATATAAAATGAAACACACTGTCGAGATGATACATTGCTTAAATTACATAGAAATACCGAGACATACTCAAACACAAGTAATTAGATCGGATCTTTCAGTATTTAAAAACGGTTGCTTGACGACAATTGTACCCGATGCACGTTGAAATAACTAGAGCATTTATTTTTGAAAGAAGATACTTCTTAATAAGAAATAAGAAATTGATAATTTTTTATAACATGTAAGTTCAAGATTAAAGACATCGATCAATTATACAAAAATACCATTAAGAACATTATTGTGTTATCTGAGTGGATAGATTTCGTCACAGAGGAATATCATGTTGGGAAGCTGTGAGGAAAGCTCCCTAAGGTGTCATTATCAACAAGGTGATTGAAATCTTGGTTGTTATGAAAAGGCTTGAAATCAAAAATAGATGAAGAACCTAAAAATGATGTAATCTATCTCCAAACATCTCATTCGAAAACTAAGGAAAGTTTGATTAGTCGTAAAATATTTACATGTTAACGTTAGTTACATTCATACATATAGATGCCCTCAAGACGTCGTCTTTTATTTGCGACAAAACATTTACACAGAATTGTGGCTTAATTTGGAATTTATGATAACACTTATTGTTTATGCACTAATGCAAGCTACGGTTTAGATATCTCTGAAAATATTGCGTTAAAATGAAAACTGTTGTTTCAATATTTCATGTTTCTATTTTAATGACTCTTGTATTTCTAGCAAGAGCAAATACTGATCTTCAAATTTATGAATTTACTCGAAATGCTAGTTTGTCGTTCCCAGGGAAACGCTTGGTTGGTCACGTGTTCGAGGAATTTTCTACCAAAAAACAAGTGATACATTGTGCGTACGAATGCCTGAAGTCAAGTCGGTGTGGTTCCTTTAACTATGAAAGTGAATCATTTGTATGCCAGCTTAATGACGGGGACCATTTAGAATTCAACACAAGTTTAGTGAAGGGAGTGAACGGGGCGAGCCAAGAGTATCACCACCGAGAAGCCTTCTCTCTCGATCAGGTAATGGAACTGTAACCTTGCCTTTAAGTTGGCTGTGATTTTGTCTTCTGCAAAAGAGTAAATGGTGTGTTGATATTTAATTCACTATGAGCCAAGAGTATCATCACAGAAAAGCCTTCTCTCTCGATCAGGTAAAATAATGTGTTGTCAATTAAATTGACTTTAGCGACACTCAATTGTTTCGCAACATTTCGTTTTTGTTTTCTTATGTTATAACAGTCTCCATTTGTTGCTATGCCAATCTTGACATGTCAAAAGCGCCCTGTTAAAACGTGGGTCTTTAGATCACTTTAAAGGAATAGCAGGTGTACAATATTTAATTTGCCATAAAGGTAAAGTTTACAGGTGCATACAATCTAGTGGTAGAAAATGTAAGTAAGATTTTAATGTACATATATCAACATGTTAATTTAACTTAAAAAATACAGCGAACCAATATTACTTATAACAGTACTCGTCACGTTATCTTTATATTTTGTACGGTAGTTAATCCTCAACTGTGAATTAATATGTAAGACCTTAATTGCACAACCATATGTGATATCAATATGTAACAAAATCGAGTTCAAGATGTCAGTTCTACAGAAGAAATATAAACAGCGGTAAACAATACCTAATCGTTTTTTAGTTCCAGTCAGAAATCATTCTGAAATAAAATGTATTCATATTATTTTCACTGCATGTTTTTTCAGGGAATGTACTCAAGAAACACTGGTAATACTTGTTCGGACTCTCTGAGTTGCTTTGCTCTGTAACGTACTTTAGAACATTGTTGTACTACTTGGCAAGTGCAGTAGTCTACGGCATGCCGACTGATTCTATTGTTTGAATAAACACCCTCCATCAAACATACAAAGATTGCTTGAGCGTGCTCAAAATAATCACAACTGGCAGTTAAGAATGGATATTTGTTAAGGGAATACAAAAAATAGACCGTTTATATTATTAATATGTACCTGTATGTATTTCTGAGACAGGACGCTCTTGGACCATGTGCTGTCGACCCATGTGAAAATGGTGGACGTTGCTTGGATACGATGAATTGGAAAATGGAACGAACGTACTACTGTATATGTACGGGGGAATGGATGGGCCATCATTGTGAAACCCCAAGTGAGTGAAAATAAATGATTTGTGATAAGAATAGGGTTACAAGGAAATGAAATGGGTTGTGATAATTTCGATCTTTTAAATCAGATCAGAAACATCCATTGGCTTCTTGAGCAATATGTTACTTATAAGTATATTGTTGCGTTTAACCTTTTACATAAATATAATCTTTCTCCAGCTGTGAACAATCTATAATGGAATAAATACAAAAACATAAGTATTCGCTGATGGAACAGATACTAGCCTCACTTAAATGGGGTCGTACTCTTTCTTTTGTGTTTTATATTTCAGTGAACCGTATCGATTGGGACCTGTGGGAGGACTGGGGACCATGCTCAGTCACGTGTGAAACTGGATGGACTACTCGGCACAGACGATGTATTGATGTTGAGACTGGTGAAGCAATGTCGCCATCTAAATGCTACGGACGTGACGTGGAATACCAGTCATGCATCCTGCAGTCATGTCCGCGTATGTTTAAACATTCTTTAATCGCGATTTCATGTACGTAAACGTTAATGATCGTTTATTGTGGTGTGTGTTCATACGAAACTCTAGACCTCCGTGTTAGCTATGTTTTTGGCAAGAATTGGTATATATAGAAGACATCATGCAGGGTTTATATTATGCATTTATTATCACAAGTAAAGGCCTTAGACATCCATTTGCATGAAATACACATTATCGTTTAGTTTTGCACAGAGGTTTAGATACCCGCACTGGAAGCAAGGATGCAATTTGGTAAGTTAAGAGGGTGATTACCGTTTGTTCAGCTGCTTAATGGTTCAGCTGCTTAATGGTCAACATTACAGTAAGGATTCGAAAGAAATGTCTATGAAACACGTGTAGCGTTAGTAAGAAATGGCTTGCTTTTCACAATGGAGTTTCACTACACTAAATAGAACTTACTTATTTAATCAACAGGATGGTTGGGATGGTCGGAGTGGAACACGTGCAGCACAACAAATACATGTGGACCTGGAGTGATGCATCGGCACCGGAACTGCTCCAACGGAGGAACACCTGGCAAAGACAGATACTGTCTTGGCTTCATAAAGGAAACAGCTCCGTGCAAAGGCATCAACTGTCGAGGTTAGTCTTAAATAACGTGGGCACTTTTGTCGTTTCCACACTCTATCTATTTATACAGGACTCTTACTTTAAATTCAATTTTTGAATTAAACACAAACTGCCTTGCTGTCAGCAAAATAGCGCTATCAACTGCCAGATGACATTACATTTTTGCAGGAATAATAAAAATTAAAGAGACTGTGCAACATGGTGACGGCCGGATTGAAATATTTGATGACCTTGATACCATTGGTCTATCGGTATGCGCAGATGACAACTGGAACTACACGGAAATAGACATTACATGTAAACAGATTGGTTTCCAGGGTGCTTATATAGGTGAGACATGTTAAAGTTATGGTTTGCCTTTGTTAGTGGGTCCATATTTGATGCTGGTTATAGTATATGACCGTACTTGAGCATTTTTTAACTTAGCAGTATATCGGAATATGGTTAAGTATTAATCGTCTGCAATTTGTAGATAAACTCGACATTGATAAGTCGACGAGATCAATTAACCTATTTCAGACGCTGTTAACAATTACAGAGTTTCTAACAACAACCTCGATAATCCAATCTACACGCTACATTGCACGGGTAGAGAAAGAACCATTCAACAGTGTCCGCGCGAGCTCGTGCAGCAGTGTGACAAACTAGCTGGTATACAATGTCGAGGTAAGCAATTCACAAATCTTTTCGCCTTTTTCCTTATTGAGTGATAGATTAGAACAAGGAAAACATTCAATCTACGATGTTTTGTGATGAGCAATATGACGAACAAAAGCCGCGATTTCTTTCATGGCCTTCTTTGGGTTTAAGATTTCTGAAAAAATAAAAGCTGTGCTTGAGATCCAAAAACTTTTGATTTACAAGATTTTGCCGGGTATAACAATATTACATACAATTGCAACTCTTCAACTTATTGAATACGAAATTACTTGTTTGTGCGAAATGAATTTTCAACCTACGAAATAATAATAGATACTTTTTGTAACATTATATTTTGTTACTTAAAAATATAATCATAAGAACGAAATAGCTTATATCATATTTTTTTTATTAATATACATGTTTCGAATGTGTACCTTACTTTGTACATACATATATACGAAATGTAAACTCCTTAATACGAATTAATAAGTCGTTAGACGTTTTCGAACAAACGACGTACATTCTATATTCGCGAAACATTATTTATTCTGCATGCCGTAAAAAAAGAAGACATTTATATGAATTATAAAACGAAAAGTTGTTTGATGAGCAGAATGGTTTTCGAAGCCGAAAACGGAGTGCGTTAGATCATATATCATTATTGACGAATTGAATTTAAACTATAATTAAACATGAAAGTTAACATTTGCATCATTTATTGATTACCGGGAAGCATACGATTCTATCCATAGAGTCCGTCGCCGAAAGAAATTGAGCAGTACCGGTCTAGAGGGCAGAATATAATGCCATGTGTATGACCGCACATCTTCATGTATCATGCGGTTTTCACACTGATTGGTTTAAAGTCAAAACAGTTCAAGGCAAGGTTGTGGTCTCTTTCCGATCTTACGAAGTTTCATTATAAACGACTTAGTATCTGTATGCTGATGATATTGTTTTGTCATCAAGAAATGAAGAGGATTCACAGTCTTCAGTTAGAAACTGTCAATGAGTGGTCGTAAGAAAACAGCATTTTTGTCAACCTCAATAGTTGAAAATTGTAGATAGATATTTAGGTCTACATTAAGACCAATTAGTTCGGCAGAGCCATATTAAGTTCGCTTTTCCCCGCAGGTTGGTAACTTTTCAACCGCCAATTAAATGAAAAGTAAAATGTATAACATTTTTGGATTGAAAAAATAACGATATAAGGCATCTTTCAATTGGATAATACCGCATGGCTTTTTCAAGAATTGTTGTCGTGAATGGTTTTATAATTGTAGTATGTAAATAGTATAAAATATTGTTACCTCCTGTAAATAACGGTCAATGTTTCTAGTAACATATGTTTACGGAAAATAATGCTGTTCAAGCTAGACACATGTTAGAAATATTCACCATTAAAGAACATTGATATGTAAAAAGTAAAATCCTTAAAACATGTCCTAAAAGAGATGAAGACAAGATTAGGCTACTATAACAGAAAGTCATTTCTTGAAAAGGTAGTTGACCAATAAGACAAATGGTGAAATAGGTATTTTGTCAAATGAAATTACACTTACATGCAATGGCATTTGGCTTGCGGTATTAAATGGTGTTCTAGCAAGTTCAAGTCTCCAGATAAAACGGAAACCATTTTCAATAGTTAACATAGACCTGAAATATTGTAATAATAAGTTCTTGTTGATTGAAAGGTTCAATAGTTAAATTTACATTTGATAACGTTTTGTAGCATTGTTATCCCTTTCTAGAGCTCTGCCCTGTTTGAATTCGTCCGAAGAATATGCTTCGCCATTTCGTTCATTAGTAGTGATCAGATATCCCACGGTATTGAAGATCTTTTCCAAATATGGCCTTCAATGCTGATTGAGAATCAGTTACTTCGATGATCAACGAATCTAAACCAACGTCGTGTTTCTATAACATTCTTAACAAACCGTCTGGCAACTTGTTGCGTTTTCTTCAAATATGTCTTAGCTGAAGGTTTCCAAAGGGGAGTCGGCATTATTAATTTGCTACCAATCATGCAACAATTCGGCCGTCGGATTAAACTTGTGTGTGAGGTCTTGCGGGCAATTGAGCATTTATAGTCCACAAGACTTATTAATTGCAAAACTTTATCGGAAATGTAATTTGAATCTGAGAAATAATTAACAAAGACGATAGAAATCGTTGAGAAGCACCAATATTCTGTGAACTTTAACTGTTTTCTTTTTGTGGGTGAATAACCTGGCACACAGTCGCACGAATGGCATATTGGTTCACTCGATGTTTCTTCATCAACATTCTTAACTTTAAGATAAGAAGAGAAAGTACTACACCCGCTCTTTCACAGCCTTTACCGGTAGATCTGTGAAGTATATGCGGATAGCCTGGCCGTGACTTTTACGCGAATTATTGACGAAACGGCTAAATATTTAGACAGTTGTTAACATTCCTTCAATCTAAGAAAGCCAGGAGACTTCGTTCATGCATAATTTATAACAAAAAAAACAAACCTGAAACAATAGTTATTTCTTAGAAATTAATTAAAATTGCATAATTAATGCAGAAGAGCTGTTTATTCCGATGAAGTCAAGATATATACAGCGATGGGTTTTATCTGATCCACAATTTTCAGGTAAATTAATAAAATTGCTGGTAAGCACATCATAAAGTTCTACAACTGATGTTTCCTTGTTAACACCGGCTAACTTGTTGGAAGAGGGTCGAACTCTGAATTTAGTAGTCCATGATTTTAGATCAAACGACAATAATTCCATCGCAGATTTTTATGAGAACTGTTTGTCTACACAGATGTTCTTGTGAAAGTTTTGAGTTGCAATACCTTTGTTAGTTTATGATAGTTCTCTTTTCTATATTAACCATCTTCTCTACATGTTCTAGGGGCCATGACCATGCGTACTTGCCCTTGCCCAAGCGACTTACCCGGACTTTGTTTACTTTACTAATTGAGCAAATGTCAATAATCAAATGTCAATTAACAATGAGAAGGTGTGTTCTATCGTTCTATTGGTTTCTGAAAAACCTAGAGCGCGGCTTATTAATATAGTACTAACCTTGGTTATTTTGGAAATGAATTGCATTCTCTTTTAACAAACACCGCGTTGGGGTTTTGATACGCATCTATAAACCATTTGAGTGGTTTTTTAAATGAGCATCAAGGCCACAAACAGTTATTAGTTAGACGTAAACAACACTTAAAATGATAGTATTTAGATTCTGACATGACCAATTATCACAAAAAAGATTGAATGCAGATATTTACACATTGATTCTGTTTACTGATTCTGGATATTAACATTGTAAAATAGATTGTTAATTATCTGAATATAGTGTAAACAGTTGAATGGTTTACCGTGTAAGTACTCCTGTGCCGTGTACATATCTCCGAAATGAATTTTACTAAGAACCAGGAAAGATACTCCCGACTGGCGTTTGCAAGTCCGTACAAATTAAGTTGGCGGATACACCGACTTTCATATAGTAACATTGAAGTGTAACTTTGCCAAAATTCGTGCATCGTAAAGAGTCAACTGACCAAGGATTTATAATTGCTTTTTATCCGCACCATGACATGGTTATGCTCTCAAGTTGTAGCTGTGACAAAGACGGACGCATCCATGTATCCTACATGACTTGCTTTTAATAGTCGAAATTATGAACGAAAAGTCTAATTCGTGACCTTTAGTTATGAAACCCATCAGAATTTAAAGTTCAGGGATAAGTAGTTCTTTGAAGTTGTTAGTTACGTAACCATTGAATATCGATACTTCTTAAATATTGGCTTGAACAAACCATCTGTATTGATATACACGAGAAGGTGAAAGCAGTGAATAGAGACCAATGAGTTAAGATTTTGCACGTCAAGAATTGAAAAAGGGTTTATATGTAATGAAAGTGTACGCTTACACTAACTTGTTACGTCCTTGTCTGGTCAAAACGTCCAAACGTTGAAATACCATGAAGTTTCACTGCTTCCCCGATATCGCTGTATTGTTTATTTAACAGACAGATCGGGTTCTTTACCCCAAAATGGTAAATTTCAGTGTAAGGCTTCCATTCATGTTTAATTAAGCGATATATGTTCTGTACACGCTTCCGTGATCATATTATAATTAGAACCAATAACGACTGTGCATGAGTTAAAATATGGCGGATGGAGGCTTTTCATTAAGGTTTAATAACTGTGCATTAGATTACGTACAAATTTATACTAGTTTTTGAAACAAAATGAGCAATCAACGCTCGTAATCTTACTAAATTGGAAGTACCATTTCTGTTTTAATGGCCAAGTTTAAAAAACAACAGACGTGATCAAAGTACATCAGCGATTCGTGCCTTTAGTTACCATACGGCACTTTTGGCGCCATAATATTCTTTTACCGATATGCGTAGAACAGTGTTTGTTGCAGAATTTACAATGATTTATCTTTCTGTCGTAATTGCTATACAGATCAAGCCACGTAAGTATTATATTTACATATTTTGAAATATTTTGACAAATACAATACTTATTGTTGATTTTTCAGTCAGAGGTGGTTGGAGCTTATGGGGCAGTTGGGGCGAATGTTCGGTCACATGTGAAAATGGAAAACGCTCAAGAACACGTAAATGTAACCACCCGCCGCCTAATTATGGTGGAACGGAATGTCCAGGGGAAGACACCCAGTTCAAACCATGTACTAAAGGCATGTGTCCAAGTAAGTCAGTGTGTACACTTTATCCCTGTTGTATCATATTGCTTTACCAAGCATAGCTACGCAAACTTTTATTACATATTACCTCTAAGAATGGTGACCCACTTATAGATCATTACGTATAGGATGGAAGTTTTAATCATCGGGGATTTCGACATGTTCTGCAACTAAAGAGATGCCTCGACCGAGGTGATCAGTCTCTGCAAGGACTTGATCATCTAGCACACTTTTATTCTCTGTTGTAACCACTACAAAACCTATTCTTCCAGCAGACAAATGTCTGTGTTGTCCTTTTACTTCGTTTTGATAGTGGTTCCAGCAAGATCTACTTGTTCAAGCTCTGGAATTTTCCTTCGCTTTGTCACTCCTACACTTGCGACAGGTTCTAACTTTCGCTTCTACACCGTTTCTCGTATCTTGACTTGGCTAAGCTTGGTAACTTGAAATCATCGGTTATAGCGGTGAATGATAGTTGCAGAGGCTAAATAGACTGATGCTCTTCAATACTTTTAAAATAGCAATTTCATAAACGCTCTGTAGATCCCTTGTGCGCCACCCCGGTATCATCTTGACGTCCACGACTGCAAACCAAATATTAGTACTCGATTTCATCAGTTTCTCCCGATGTATTTTCATTAGTCCTGTCTTCATTTAATATCTGATCTGGTTGTTTGTCGTATCATTCTCCTCTGTTTGCCTATGGCCCTGTGTGATTATATTTGCATTTCTGTCCAATGGGGTCAGATTCCTTCTCGCACTGAATCTTGCAGTCAAAGAACACTGACAGACTGCGTTAGTGTTGGTCTTTCCCGTCTGTAAAGTCACTATTCCATTCATAGTGTGTCGGTCAGTCTTCCCTAGTAGTCAGATTGTTATCACCTTAAAACAGTGCTGTTCTACTGTGAACCGGTAAGATAATTTCCCTCACCGGACGTGTCAATGCCTTCGTCGACATCCTTAAAATTAGAAAGTACTTAGTCATGCAGAGAATGTTGAACATAGAGGAAAACAGTTTTTACATCATTGAAATATCTATGTTTTAATGTCATAATGTTAACAAACACTATTGTTTTGACACGTGTTGCATACGACACTATATATGCTGTGTATCATAGCAATTAATGATATTTGTGTAGTCTGATTATGTTCAATAATTGTATAAAAATGGCACATATTACGGGCTTATTTAAGTCACTGATTTTACCACTTTGCACCACGAAATTGGCACAGCAAAATGTACGCTTGCCCTTTCACAGAAAAGCTTAATTGGGTATATATTTATAACCGTTAAACCACCTACATTTTGTACTTTAAGACAGTTCTACATAGCTTCACGTACCTGCAAGGGTAGACTGAAATTTAGCTGACATGAACATGTTCAGTGCTCATGTCTTCGTCAATGGTGTGTCGTGCGTTGTGTGTCGTCAACATTTTTATTCAAACGACTTCTCTTCTGAAGCCGATGAGAAAGTTTTTTTCCAAACTTTAAAGCAATCCTCCTGGCATGGTCTTCTATCAGATCTTGCCCAAGATTTTAAGTTAATTTCTTTATATTAACATACCGCTTCACATATATTAATAAATTTCTTGAATGGCTTTACAAGAAATTTTAAGAAATTGTAACAGCTTACATTACATGGTTATATTGGAACATAGCGCATGGTTTTTTTAGCTTTTACACACGAAATGGGGCATCGTGTTTGCTTCAAATATTTATTGCCGTTGTCTCCTTTCTTGCTATAACTTTTTATAGTCGATGGAGTTTGGGCTACATGGTCGCCATGGAGTGAGTGTGACGTCACATGTGAGAATGGTACCCGCTTTAGGACAAGAAAATGCAGCGGTCTATTATACAACGGTGCTGAATGTTCTGGATCAGACAGTGAGGATGGGGCCTGTTTCCCAAAAATGTGCCCAGGTAATTATAAGGCCATGCTAAGGCAACAGTGTATATTATGTGAAAGAATACATAAAAAGAAATTTGTTAAAAGTATTTAAGTTGTTAAAGAGACAGAATTAAATAATGTATTCTATTGTTACCAATTGTCAAAGATATTAAAAGAAATATATTTCCATTTTCAGTGGATGGAGTTTGGAATGCCTGGGTTCCATGGACGGAGTGTTCACATACATGTGGCTATGGCAACAGGAACAGGTCTCGAACTTGTGACGGTCCGTTCTATGACGGACTAGGTTGTCAAGGAAGTCCGGACGACGTTGAAACTTGCAATGCTTTTTCCTGTCCAGGTTACATTTCATTGTGTTATAAGCATATAGACAATACTAAGAGATATTAAAAATTATAGTAATGACCATACAAGCGTTTTAGGTACGTTTAAAGTTTTAGAATGCAGGCTACTGCAGTTTGATTAATTATTTAAGAATTCAGTAGTTTAAAACACTATAAAAATCAAAATGCAATTGTTTATACGCAGTGATTCTTTCGGCATACAAACATCTTAAACATGGGAAATCGTGAACACAAGCATCTTCAAGTGAACGCAACCACATTATCCTGTACCTGCATGCACATTATCTAAGATGCAAACTTTATTATGGCATGCACGCTACTTAATAGTTCGGACTAGTATACTAAGTATTTTGTGTTGTGTTTTTGTATAAATTAAGTGTCTGGCGTCTTTGCTATTAAAAATTCTATAAAACTTTGTTATGTACAAAAAAACTACAAATATAAATTTTTGTTATATGCAAATGCAACGAACGAAATATGCTGACGTTCAATGTTCTGCCTTAAGTTGACGGATCTTGGAAATTCTGGACGAGCTGGGGAAACTGTAGTGTCAGTTGTGGTGGTGGACTGCGAAACAGAACTCGTGAGTGTGCGGAACCGGAACATGGAGGAGCAACATGCACTGGTCCGTCCGAAGAAGCAGAGGAATGCAATCTCCATAATTGTCCTAGTATGATTAATTGTGGACTCACATTTTCAAAATGAGTTTTCAGAAACGCTTAAGAAATTCGACTATCACATATTTATTATATTTCTATAACTTATGACGAGCAATATTTTTGCAGTTAAGGTCATCAAAAATCATATATGTAACGCCAGTTGGTATATGACTATTAAAAATCAAAAGATACTAACTTTGAAAATTATGTTTTTAAATAGTTTGAAATATTCAAAAGTGCATGCATATTTTTCACACTAAATGACAGAATATAAGTAAATATAGATATTATTTTGCGGCTTGTTTTTTTCACGCATACATGTGCATGCAGTTCTTGATGTTACAATAATGTTATATGCACAGTCACATCCGCGGATCCTCTACACCAACTATATGTTATATACCCCCATTTTAATGTGTAAATGAAAATACATAGACCCCATGCTTATAAAAGCACAATATCATGCTAAGCACAAAATTAGCTCAAGTAATTTGAAGTAATGTTGAGTTACATCTTTTTACAAAGTCAGGTTCCATAACAACAATCAGAAGCTCTGTTCTTGAGCTTATATATCTTCATTATAAACCAGACTTTGTAAATAAGTAGCGGGGATAGCTTGTCTTTGCTTCATATTACATAAGCATGATTTCGTGCTGAGCATGAGATTGTGCTCAAGAAACAATTATAAGCACGGGTCCCGATGGCTGATTTCAGTCGACGGAGTGGTAGCGGAGTGGGAACAATGGAGCGATTGTTCTGTTACATGTGCGAATGGTACCCGGTTTCGTATCCGAGAGTGTTTGGGGCCATACTTTGGCGGGTCTAGCTGCACGGAGCCGTTAAGTAAGGAGGAGATCTGTGTGGCGGCAGACTGTCCAGGTATTTAAAATTCTGTATACAAAAGAAAATATTACATCGATGTTATTACAGTACGGCTGAAAAGTGCACATACATGTAATATATCGATTTACCGGTAGCAAAAGAATCCATATATAAACAGCTGTTTCTTTTTCCCGAAATGAATTCGAACTTAGGACCTTTAGCTTCATTAAACGGACACTACCAGCTAGTTGGTAATAGAAATTACTGCATAGTCATAAGCCTGTGTAACTCACATTATAGAGAGGTAGCTGCGATGTCAGTGCTAACATTTGCAAAATTTGGACTCGATAAAGATAGGGGGCTCTAAAATAAAAGATCTGGTACAGTTTGTTTGCAAATACTAGAAGGGTTGGAAGTCCAATATGAACATCAACTAAGAAAAGATACCAAACCAATGACAAGCTAACGCTATTTAATTATCGAAGGTATACCTTTAGCTATGGTTGTGAAGCGATGTTTAGTGTTATGTTTCGTTTTGTTCTCAGAGTATTAAATGTATAGGAAAAACATACGCAAATACAGATTTGTGTAGATTATCTAGATCTATAAACGAAATTAAACTTAAATTTCTTTTCAGTAGAAACAAAACCACATAATGGTTATAAACGAGTGATAAGTACAAAAATTAAAGACAGTAACTACGGGTCCATCTGTAAACATTTTTTTAATGTACTGGGGTTTTATTTCAAGAAGAATTTATATTGTCATTTAGTGGATGGTGTATGGGACGCCTGGCAGCCATGGCAAGAATGCAACGTCACGTGTGGCGGTGGAAGGAAATTACGTCAGAGGTCGTGTATTGGCCCATATTATGGCGGACTTGAATGCGAGGGATCAGCAGACAATGCGGAGGATTGTAACACACAAGATTGTCCAGGTAAGTTGTTAAATCTAACTAATATGTAGCACAAGATCTTAACTTAATTTCACATACGTATAGAGTCACTAGTTTAAAGGTCAACTACTAAGCGAAAATTAAGTGACAGTTATTTTAATGGCAAGTACATTACCTTATGCAAGACACTAAATAATGAAGATTTGCAGGTTAAAATTTACAGAAAGTGTTTGTAACACGAAGAAAAGTATGTGTATTATGTTGAAATATCAGTGATTCGACAAAATGACTACCCAGGTCTTTTTACTTTGTTCATAATGCATAGAAATAATTGTACATACTGTGGTTTATTTAGAATTTCTACATACCAATTTCCATTTTTTATTAAAAATAACTTATTTCTGTGTTTTTTAAAGTATATTTGAATTTTCGCTTTCGTTAGTATTGGACCTTTAAAGGGACATACCCTATAACTGATGCAAAACTAAATAACCTCCAAAACATAAGTAATATAATCTTTGAAGGTATAATAACTTAACCTAAAAGTTTCAGTTATGCATTGCCAGTCATTAGGTTTGAAATATACTGCAGTACCGTAAACCATTCGATAATCTATGTAGAGTTGTTTTGTACAGTTGTTTATTGGGTAGATGCGATTTATTACAGTGAGGCTTTTTTCGCCATAGGTTCTTCTTTGAAATTGTATTTATTTATCCATTTACGTTCATTGAACACATAATCTATGTGTCGAGAATATTCTCTGCTAGATGTAGGGAGTGCCTCTTTAATCGTTGTTGTGTGCAATTTGACTTTTTAATGTCAGTCAAAAACTGTTGACCTGTGCCAAAAAATAACGTATAGCCTATGACCGAATGGAAAGGTGACAACGGATTATCCTAACTTCAATGGAAACAGTATTTTAGTAGAATATCAATGTTGAATGACTGCGTTATCTTTTAGTCATTTACCTGTTTCTTATGTGCTCCAGAATTTAAAGCGCTTCAGCAGTTAATTACAAAAATGTTAAATTGTTTTGTTTTTTTACTTTTTCTATGACAAAGTCGACGTAGTGTTTCTTCGGTATCTAGTTACTGAGTTCGAAGGCAGCACCTAATATCAATATACGTCGATGTCCTGTAATATCGAAATACAAATTAATGAAGCAGAAAGAATTGAAGAACTAAAATTACTTTCAAGTGTTCAAACCTCAACCTTAACACCATCTAGATAATTTCAGTGGATGGAGAATGGAAACCGTGGTCGTCATGGGAGACTTGCAATGTCACATGTGGCGGAGGGTCCCAACGCCGCACCCGGGATTGTGTCTCACCGCAACATGGAGGAGATAATTGCACTGGAAGTGGCGAGGAATGGCAGGAATGCAATACCAACGCTTGTCCAGGTTAGCTCTGATGCTTGGTTTTTGCGTTTTCACTTCTAAGCATTAATGCCAGTCAGACTAGTAATACCTTGCCTCGTTTTTATTTACAGGACATCGGTAATATAAAATGGTGTCATTCAGTAGATGCTTTTGCTGCATCCCCCAATGATTGGTAACGGATTTCATGGCGTCTAGGGACTGTATGTCTTATTTCAAATTCTTTCAGTGTTTCGACCAGAGATTCAAAAAAGGTCCCAAAGTTACAAAACACTTAGGTACGTTCAAATTTAATACCTATTTAGAATTGCAAATATCGAAGGAAATTCGGAGAAACATACCTTTAACAGTTGCTCTATCTTTTACATTACGTTTTACAGTTGATGGTGATTGGGAACCATGGATGTCATGGTCCAGTTGTAATGTGTCGTGTGGAGGAGGAGTATCCTTCCGTCAGCGGATGTGTGACGAACCCAAGTTTGGTGGCGCAGACTGTGAGGGAAATAGTGAGGAGACGCGAAGTTGTGGCACGCAAGAATGTCCTGGTATCTCCGTTCTAGTTATACCTTATCATGATCACTCATTAGTTTTATAATATGTCAAATAAATACATAAACTAATTCTAGAAGGTTACTTTATGTTTTGTTTTGTTTTACTTTCAATTTGTTTATAGAAAGTTTATCAATTATGTAGCAGAAGGACTTTAAGAAACCATAGATATACTACGGCAAGTTTAGCATCGAGAATAGCAGTATATATACTTGCTGTAGAGAACTTGCACTTATCCGTCTTAAGGCGGGGCCTGCCTTGCAGAACTAGAACGATTGCGACGTTTGCCATTGCTCCAGTCACAATGCCATTGAAACAAAATACTTTCACGCGTTGCATACTTTTATAAGCCATAAGAAGCTCATATAATTTGTATGTATGATGATTTGACACCAACAGACTGTCGTGGACATAAAGCCGGGTAGTGAATGCCAGTATGTCCCAAAAGCTTCACCATCGTTTTTGTGCTTTATTTCCTAACACGAGTTTCACTACCACACAATACTTTTTTTTAGCTTTTTGTCACTTCAAACTCACTATGCTTTATTAGTTTTATGTTTCAGTTTAACCTCGGAGATCATTTACAGGCAACATGATGTTAAAAAAACACAATAGGTGTAAAACAGTTTGAAACAATAATTCTTTTTTTTTACTTTGCTCCTGAAAATAAAATTATAATTTAAAAATAGCGCTAACACTTTCTCTATAAACGCGCTAACACTCGGTATAAATTAAGACTTAAAAGCTGTTTTACTAGACAACAAGACTAGCGCTAACACTCGGTATAAATTAAGACTTAAAAGCTCTTTTACTAGACAACAAGACTAGCGCTAACACTCGCTATAAATTAAGACTTAAAAGCTCTTTTACTAGACATCAAGACTAGCGCTAACACTCGCTATAAATTAAGACTTAAAAGCTCTTTTACTAGACAACAAGACTAGCGCTAACACTCGCTATAAATTAAGACTTAAAAGCTCTTTTACTAGAAACAAGACTAGCGCTAACACTCGCTATAAATTAAGACTTAAAAGCTCTTTTACTAGACAACAAGACTAGCGCTAACACTCGCTATAAATTAAGACTTAAAAGCTCTTTTACTAGACAACAAGACTAGCGCTAACACTCGCTATAAATTAAGACTTAAAAGCTCTTTTACTAGACAACAAGACTAGCGCTAACACTCGCTATAAATTAAGACTTAAAAGCTCTTTTACTAGACAACAAGACTAACGCTAACACTTTCACTATAAACTCAATTTCAGTTGATGGCGTATTTAATGGGTGGGCTCCGTGGTATGAGTGTGACGTTACATGTGGTGGGGGAATACAGTGGAGAAATAGGTCATGTGAAGGACCATTCTATGGTGGCGCTGACTGTGTTGGACCACATAACGACTCTCAATCATGTAATACACATGAATGTCCAAGTAGGTATATTTTTATGGGTAAATGCAATCTTCAGAACATCATAACTAAGACTGCGACAACAATCCCAATTTAATATTGTATTTAGTACATTTAAAATGAATCTAGGTCACACATACATTGGTGAAGGTACGGCTACCCGCCATGCTGCATCCAGCTAAACTGAGGTCACATAAAAAAAGTTTACAGCAATATATAATAAACTAATAATTAGTCTATTATAACATAGCCGTATAATTTTACAGCGATATATAGCAAACTAATATTAGTTTCTTATATGAGCACGAGGTTCAGATCGAAATATCCGTCACTGAGGGTGACTGTTTTGGCGGGAACGAGGCTCTTGCATACCGTCTTGCACTTTGAAACAGATATTTAAAAACAAACTTATCGAAATGATGCATTTTAATATAAAAACAAACGTTCTTTAGATGCATGTTTGGGAAAGTGACGTCCTTGTTTATACGTTCGTAAAGTAATTCACGTAGTCGTCTTACAGGGGGGAGATGTTTCCAGCCTGGTAGCGCCCCTTGTTAGTTTATCAACACTTCTGTATAATTCTCTTTTTACTTGCAGACAGTCACACCTATGAACTAGATCTATAAGCAATCATTTTTATTTGTTTCTGATCAGTAAATACATGTTTCTCATTAGGGACACGTAAATCATCTGCCAAATCACCCGCGATATGTCTTATTATCTAATGTTTCATTCCTAGTTGATGGCTTCTGGCTGGAGTGGCAACCCTGGCAAGAGTGCAGTGTCACATGTGGTGGAGGTCAATGGTTGAGAGACAGAGACTGTGAAGGCCCTTTCTACGGCGGCGCAGAATGTGACGGTCCTGAACAAGATTCTGATATTTGTGGAACTGCAGCTTGTCCAAGTAAGACAAAGGTTTATATAAGATCTGAAAATGAAAGAATATCAGTATACTAACAGTTACCTCTATGATAATGATTTAAGTACAAAATATAGATATGTTTCAAAACGTTAGTTAAGAAATGTGTCGGCTCTTGTTTTAACTTACATTTTTTTAAACACGATTGAGATCCGTATAACCTAGTCAGTATGTCTCTGCTAATAAAATGGTGTTTTCATATAAATGTCACCATCAGACGATCTGTATCAAACTGTTCAATTAGAAACAATTTCAGGGGTTGGAGCGCTCTTGTGAAATAATAAGCAAAGCATTTTGTACATGTTTGTTGACCAAAAAACTTTATATTCTTCTGTGCATACAATTTGTTTACCATATGGTTTTTAATGCTTTTTCAGTGTTTGTTACAGACAAATCGGTTCACACAAATTGGCTTCACTGAATTATAACTGCTCATTTAAACTATGTCTAAATGATACGCGACATTATTTATTAATATTGTTCACAAAGAACTTTTGTAACTATATTTTAAACAGCGTGTATTGACTGTTATAAGATTTATTTGTTTTAAAATTCTTTTTCAGGTGAAGAAGTTTTACGTCATTTATTAAATTAATAAAAATAATTATGCATGTCACTCCTTGTAATTAGAATTTCACGCTTTCTAGATCTGCTTTTGACCTTTTCGCAAACATATTTTTTCTCGTTTAATTTTATAAGCTATTTCATGTATATGAAGTTACATGTATATATTTCAGACTATTAAACAGGTTTGAGGTAATTTTTAAAAAAACAACGTAGTACCTCTTGATGAGATAGATTTTATGTCATATGTAATCATAATAAGAAATGAATTATAAATCATGATTATTGTAATGCATTACTTTGTCTCATTTAGTGTAATGCTTCTATTCGCTTTTATAACCAAATACATTCATTACTTTTGCATGCTGTCTTAAACAAAAGAATAGATTATAATAAATAAATAAGTATATGTAAATAGATAATTTCCTATCTTCAAAAGATAATTCGAGGGTTGGCCGCAAAGCTGTTGTAAGTCCTTTATTTGATATAAGTTACTGCAATTTTGCGGTCAACCCCCCATATTTAAATATAGATGTTGTAGATTTGAATCGCCTGTTGTCATTTAGAAATCCACTGTGTTAAACTTATCAACAATAAACAATAACGTTCCATATTTTTCTAACAGTTCCGGGCGACTGGCATCCCTGGGCAGTATGGACTCTATGTTCTGTTACGTGTGGTGGTGGCACCAGGTACCGTAATCGAACCTGTGACTGGGAGTCATACGGGAATCTTACAGCAGACTGCGAAGGTGACGATGAAGAAGTTGGTAACTGTCACACGTTCGAGTGTGAACCACTCGGTAATAAGAATGTACATGTAATGTCTATTTTCAAGTCAAACTTTCTACAGTTTATTTGAAAGTTCTTTGTACAGTAAGAGTAGAAGAAGTTTCCGATCTTAACCCAGTTTTTAAGAAATTGAAAGTTTATCGAGTTGTTCAGTAAGCCTTCTTGTAAAAGCCAGTACATATCAGTTTAGTATAATCAAGCTTGTATGCTAGGATAAACGCCGAGGGTAACTGTTAGTGGCGCTCCATTTTTATGCCCCCACAATGTGGGAGCATATAGCGTTGCACTTGTCCGTCCGTCCGTCCGTCAGTCCGTACGTCCCGAAATCTTGTGAACGCAACTCCTCTTAAACCGGATGGCAGATTTTGCTTAAACTTACAGGGATGAACAACCTTAATGTGTAGATGGTAGTAAAGGAAGGAATTTTTGCTGCGACCAAATTTAAGAGAATTATGGCCCTTTGTTGATTTTTTCACTAGATACTATGTAGAAATTTTGTGAACGCAACTCCTCTTAAACCGGATGGCAGATTTTGCTTAAACTTATAGGGATGAACAACCTTAATGTGTAGATGGTAGTAAAGGAAGGAATTTTTGCTGTGACCAAATTTAACAGAATTATGGCCCTTTTGTTGATTTTTTCACTATATCTATGTAGAAATTTTGTGGACGCAACTCCTCTTAAACCGGATGGCAGATTTTGCTTAAACTTACAGGGATGAACAACGTTAAGGTGTAGATGGTAGTAAAGGAAAGAATTTCGCTGCGACCAAATTTTACAGATTATGGCCCTTTGTTGATTTTTTTCACTATATACTATGTAGAAATTTTGTGAATGCAACTCCTCTTAAACCGGATGGCAGATTTTGCTTAAACTTCCAGGGATGAACAACCTTAATGTGTAGATGGCAGTAAAGGAAGGAATTTTTGCTGCAACCAAATTTAACAGAATTATGGCCCTTTGTTGATTTTTTCATTATATACTATGTAGAAATTTTGTGAATGCAACTCCCCTTAAACCGGATGGCAGATTTTGCTTAAACTTCCAGGGAAGAACACCTTAATGTGTAGATGGTAGTAAAGGAAGGAATTTTTGCTGCGACCAATTTAACGATTATGGCCCTTTGTTGATTTTTGTTTTCACTTGTGGCACATGTAGTCCAAAAATATTTGACCTAGAGTCATGGATTGACGAACTGGCGTGGGGGGCCCGTGTCCATCGTTGTCTTTGGCTTATACTGCTGTCTTGTGATCCGAAATGTGGCTAGAACCAACGGTCTCCCTGTTTAGCAGCCACATCCTTAACCTCTATTATTTCGT
This sequence comes from Saxidomus purpurata, assembly GCA_022818135.1. Lineage (NCBI taxonomy): Eukaryota > Metazoa > Mollusca > Bivalvia > Venerida > Veneridae > Saxidomus > Saxidomus purpurata. The sequence goes on along the minus strand of JAFMSR010000005.1, from coordinate 56,060,791 downwards.
CCCTCTTTTATCAAAGCCTCTTAGAAGTCAAGTTTTAAAGCAATGTTGACTGGGAGACATTATTTTGCAAATCTTTTCATAGGGCTTCGAGATCGAGAAATATGGTCCCTTTTTATTTGTCTAAGGCTGTGTTCAATTTTCAGAGAGAAAATAAACTTCCAAAGTAACAATATCTATAGGCTATTTCTGTGAGATTTCATTTGCACCTGGGAATTTGTTAGTACAATGTACATGTTTTATATTTGAATATTTAAAATCTATTCATACATTTATTCGTTCGAACACTTTCTACAATACAAATGTATCATTCTTGTCTTAAGCAAAGCACTGTGCGGACTGGGCATCAAGAGGCTTGAGTCAGAGTTGTGTTGCGGATGTATCACCTTTGAATACACCAAGACAGGTAGAATGCGACTTTGAATCCGAACCTGGAGAAGCCATAACTATAATACGTGAGTAATATGCAATTTATTACTTGTTTAACGTTCAACAAGAAATGTATGTCTGGCTTGCATAATTTCAGGTGATAATGTCCGAAACCAACTGGCAAGTTTGCACCATTTTTTGCCACGTGACATTGTTAGCTCGTTTTACCAGATGTCAAATGTTGCCACCAATTGATATGTGTAAACAAAAGGGTCAACACAATTTACGGTTTCTAAGACGTACATGGTTGCAACTGGTCTCGCTATGACATAAATTCTTACAGCTTATTACTCTTAACGTGCTCACTCATTTCGAAAACAGGGCTTCAACGTAAGTTAAGTTACATTTGTTTACAAAGTGATTTGTGTTGAAATATCAAGAGCAGGTACTAATTCTGACAATACTCATCAGACTATGGAAAAGAAAACAGTCTTTGGAACGTAGCATTCAAAATTCTAAACTTGTTCAATATGTAAATATATGACGCTGAAGTCTGTATATAAAATAAGAAGTATGTAAAAAGTAGTACTCATGCTGTGGAATCAAAGTTCATACTGTTGGAGATAAAAAATACTTTATTCCAAATTCCATAAAATTGTTACAGACCATAATCAAGAAAACCAAACCAGAGTCAATGGATTTGAAGGCGCCGGAATGTTCGAGGCACTTTTGACTTACAACATGAGTTGGGGAGAAACTATCACAGTTGTTGATTCATCCAAAGAATGTGCGCAGTTTATCCGCTGGGATTGTTTTGCGGCAAGTATCCACAATCCGTTTAGTCAGGCAACGTTGATTACTTTCTGGGTAAACCGGACGGAACATGCGGCAACTTACTTTGGCGGTGCTACGCCCGGAAGTGGAAACTGCGCACGCGGGGAAACGAAATCATGTTTCAATACGTCCTTGCCTTGCAACTGTGATGTAAATGATGAGATTTGGAGATTCGACGAGGGCTTCGTTACAAGTAAAGCAGAATTGCCGATCCACTCATTTGGTGCAGGAGACACTGGTGCGTAAACACTTCCAGCTTTCAGAGATCTCTTTTAAAAGCTGTTAAAACTGTATAAAAGCAGATGAATAGATGGGCATTTTGGTCACCTTTTTAAGTATACAACCCAAAGAATGTCCCACAACCCTGACATGTATAGAAATACCCTGGGCATAGTACATAAGTAAAGTATTATATGATTCCACTTACTTTGGCATGAAAAAGATATACAACATAATAGTTCCTATTAATGCCTTAAGCATATGTGTCTGGGGTTACGATTAGGGGTAATGAGTCTTGGGCTATGCTCCCTACAGTAGTGTTTTTAAGTTGTTGTTGTTGTTGTTTTGAGTCCTTGGAAAAGTGAGGTTAATATGCTACAAACCAGCTGAAACGCCCAGTTACCAACATATTGGGTAACTGATCGTTCCAATGCAGCCTTGTCCGTTTGTCTGTAAACAAAATTTGTCAGGGCTGTTTTTTCGGCAACCACTTGTTGGAATTTAATGAAACATCAAAGAAGTGTTAAGTACCAAGCCTAGTAGGTGATTTATTTTTCAATGGGTTCTTGCCCTTTGATATTTTCAAACTTATAGTTTACTGTAGAGAGATGTTTGTCCATACTATTTTTCAGCAACCTCTGTGGGCAATTCATTGAATCGTCACAGAAGTGTTAAGTACCAAGCATTGTGGCGCATAGCTGATAATTCTTAATTGAGTTATTGCCCTTCGATTGATTCATACATATAGTGTTTATAGAGCTGTATGACCGCGCCATATTCAATTACCACTGGCCAGAATACAATACAACTTCACAGGAATGATAGTCCCAAGCTTAGAAGTTCAAATTGCCAGTGTGTTACACCTGGATAGATTTTATTGAATTATTGCCCTTTTGAATTGTTCATACATATAGTGTACAGTAAAATGTTTTTGGGCACACTATTTTTCAGCAATCACTATCTAAAAACCAGTTAAATTTCACATGAGTGATAGATACCAAGCTGCTAGCGTTTTGTGCTTGATAATATTTTGGCTGGAAATATGTGAAACTCCTTAAAACAACTTCAACAATCAGAACGCAGCACCCATACGTTGTGCTCTTATTTATCCCCCCGCCGAAGGCGAAGGGGATATTAGAAATGGTCTTCGTCCGTCCGTCCGTCCGTCCTAATTTTGTCCGGAGCATAACTCCAAAAGTACTTGAGGGATTTTCTTCAAACTTCATACACTGACAGAGCACATTGGGAGGAAGTGCAGTGTGTAAGAACAATAACTCTATCTTGCCTACTTTTTAGAGTTATTTCCCTTTATCAGATTTCTTTTAAAAGTTTTGTCCAGAGCATAACTCCAAAAGTACTTAAGGGATTTACTTCAAACTTAATACACTGACATAGCACATTGGTAGGAAGTGCAGGGAAGTGCAGTGTGCAAGAACAATAAATCTACCTTGCCTAATTTTAGAGTTATTCCCCTTTATCAGATTTACTTGTCCGAAGCATAACTCCAAAAGTACTTGAGGGATTTTCTTCAAACTTAATACACTGACATAGCCTTGGTAGGAAGTGCGTGTACAAGAACAATAACTCTACCTTGCCTACTTTTAGAGTTATTCCCTTTATCGGATTTACTGTAAAAGTTTTGTCCAGAGCATAACTCCAAAAAAGTACTTGAGGGATTTTCTTCAAACTTAATACACTGACATAGACTTGGTAGGAAGTGCTGTGTGTAGAACAATCTCTACCTTGCCTACTTTTAGAGTTATTCCCTTCATCAGATTTAAAAATATCATACCTATACTGATAATGAACATTAATATAATTTTGCAAACCTCTTCATTGCCTTTATTCTTTTTCAATTACTTGAAAACTGTACTCAGCATGACCATAACTATACAGCTTTTTAAGGTTTCCTCTCACTTAGTAAAATGTCGAAAGTACCCTTCAGGTAACTTCTTCCTGGCGGGGGGATTAACCATGTGTAACATGGCTTTTGTTCCTTTACTGTGTCCAAGCAGCTTGAAGCGGCTAGTAAAAGGGTAGAATAACTGTGTCAAAGCGGTATCTGGTGGTATTCATCACCTTTGGTGATAGTTCTAGTTGTGTTTGTTCAATGTTTTATGATGTAATTAGCGTTATTAAGGTGTGGTTATGATGTCCTTTACTTTTTGCAACTGGCGAAAGCATTGTCTTTACATTTTGGGCATATCCCTTGTCTGCTGCCATTCTCATAGTTGGTGATTCATTTTTCTGTGTGCGGGTCTGGTTGTTGGTAGGTGATATATCTGATAGATTTTAGGCTATACTTTCGTATATTGTTTTGCATGGCCCTTTTGTACGTACCCTTTCTCGTTTTTATGCCCCCACCATAATAACGCCGGAATGGCATATAGTGTTGCCTGTTTGTTCGTTTGTTTGTGCGTCCGTCCGGAAAATCATTCCGGTCAATAACTTTGTTATGCATGAGGGTACTTTAAATCAATTTGGCACAAGTGGTTTCCATAACAAGACGATGTGTCATGCCCCTCGTCACAGCAAAGGATTGTATGAAAGTCGTTTCCGGTCTATAACTTTGTTATACAGGATATGATTTCGAAATAATTTGGCGCAAATGTATGGAAGCCTTGGAGGGCCACTTTTGAGTTTCGACTTACGGGTGTTTTTGACTTTTAAGTTATGACTTTCAACTTTTGACTTTTGACTTATGACTGCTACTTTCAGACACTTTAAGAGGAATGGTACTGCATAAAAAGCATAATGATCTGCTGTGACAATATAAACTGGGATTCGAACCTGTATTAAGGTTTTAAAATGATGTTTGTGCGTAGCACTGTAAACTTGTTTGCTGTAAATAAATGAACTAAGTTACTTTTGTCTTTGTCATTTATTTTAGTATCAATGAGCCGTGACGGCGCGTCAGGAGGCGACCTTGGGAGCCTCCGCAGTGAGCGGCGACGCAACTCTCGGCTCGGGAGGCCTTGTGGGTGTCCTCTTTCTTAAAATAATAATAATAATAATAATAATAATAATAATCTCTTTATTTAAAGAAGCTAGCTCATTAAGCATAATGTACATAAAGCAACATATTTCTTATCTACCATGAGACCTTCTTTTAACAATGATAATATACAATTGAGAATTTTCTTTAAGCGGGGGGTTGGGGGACTTGCCCCCAGGCGTCAAGCCAACTATGAAGGAACAGTAAAAAAAAATTGAATTTTTTTTGTTGCTATGGTAGCATTTTTAAAAAATTACTTTTTATGTTTTTATGTATCTATATGTTAATATCACAAGGTATACCGAAGGAAATTAAAGTGCTGTAATATGTATAAGTATATTGTTATATTGTTGGGTCCTCAGTAGCAGGTTCCTAGTATTACCTGAACCTGCCGCTGGAGGTCCTCAGTGAGGACCGTGTATAGGGTTAGGGTTAGGGTTAGGATTAGGGTTTCTTTTTTCATAAGTGATAAGTAATAAGTCAAAAGTCAAAAGTCAAAAGTAATAAGTCAATAAGTCAAAAGTAATAAGTCAAAAGTAATAAGTCATAAATCATAAGTAATAAGTCAAAAGTCAAAACAAAAAGCGTGTTAAAACACGTTTTATTTTGTTACTATTGACACAAATGATGTAACTTATATATATATATATAATTGATTTTATTAAAATCTTTTAAATAAAAATTGTATTTATTGAGTGTTGACGTGTTTATAATTGTTTTAATAAAAACGCCAAAGAGGCAATACAGTAGTTCTAGTCATAAGTCAAAAGTACGGCGTACAAAAGTCATAAGTCAAAAGTAAAAAAAACACCCGCAAGTCGAAACTCAAAAGTGGCCCTCCAAGGCTTCCATACAAATGTTATCCATTACAAGATGATTTGTCATGCGGAAGTACCAGGTCCTAAGTTCAACGGTCAAGGTCACAGCATAATTTCTGATTGTTTGAAAATTGTTTACATTTGTTATACATAATGGTATTTTATAGTTTGGCACAAGTGATTACAAAACGATTGTTTTTCCGGTGCTTAACTTTGTTATACATAATAGTGTTTTGAAATAATTTGGCACAAGTGTTAACAAAAACATGACGATGTGTCATACGCAAAATAAGGTCACTGCAAATGAGTGTTTGAAAATCGTTTCTGGTCAGTAACTGTATTATACAGGTATTTCGAAATATTTTGGCAAAAGCGTTAACCATATCAAGATAATGTGCCATGCACAAGGAACACATCCCTAGATCAAAGAACAAGGTCATTGCAAACTATCGTTTGAATATCGTTTTCGGTCCGCAACTTTGTTATACCTGATGGTATTTGGAAATGATTTGGCACACGTGTTGACGATAACAAGACGATGTGTAAGAACTACAAAAATCGCATGCGCACAACAGAGACTTCCGCCTTTGCAGCTATATTAAGAGATTGTATGCTAAAGATAAATGCTTGTGATAATCAAAATCCTATTACAAGCAAACTATACATTCCTGTGTCTAAAATCACATAGTAGGGTCATCCGTGTCCTGTGAACAAATTTCTAGACCCTTTAATATTTTTTTCTGAAACATGTCTTTCTTAAACAAGAAAATACCATTTTGCATACTAGTATTTCATACTTATACTGCGTATCATGTATTTCTAGGTGGCGATAAGGAGGACGGCTACATGACTGTTGGTCCACTTCTCTGCTTCGGACTTGCTTGACGCCGTAAGGGAAGCTGACAGCTTGATCATAACATTGTGATCATTTGTTTATAAGCTCAACCTGTCAAAAAAAATTCACCATGTTGAGTGCTGAAATGAATCTTCGAAATCCTTTTCGAATAAACGTTATCCTCTATTATCTTTAATTTCGGCGAATTTCCAACGCAAGGAAAATGCCTTCTTTTGTGATGAAATAAGCACAATAACTCACTGCTTATGGTGGACAGCTGAGAGCATATGACACTACAATAATGGTGTATATTCACAACCTGTCTTTATATGTACTTCTTCGAAATTTTACAAAGGAAGATAGTGACTGCTTACCATTGCAAAACTTGTTGATTTCAATATGTATGTGGGTTTGTCACTTCACTGACTAAAATAAAGTAAGATTGAGGTTAAGTTCAAGCTTGATAAAAGGTATAACCAAAACATCGAATATTCGAACACAAAAGTCGCATTCGAAAATGGCAATTTCGCGCAAATATGCGCCATTCCATGAATAATCGGATAATTGTTTAAGCCATAAAACTAGCACATTCACTTGTTAATTACATTGCTAACGATAGTGTCTGTTATCTACTACATTGTACTTTCACCGGTGTTTTCGTTTTTCTCAATTTCACCTGTATGACCTGACCCTCTTCCAGTTTCACATTGGTTTCCCCCTTTTCTCTAGTTCTTGTACATACCCTTTATTATTCATCCTTTTCCGCCAGTGTCATTTACAGCACGGCTACGTTAATTGTTAAAAACCTCTTACACTTAGTCCCTATCTTATTTTCATTATTCTATGATTCAATACGAGAGTAAGTCAGTAAGATACAAGTATTGCCAGCACTGATATTAGAAATATTTCGAGTAAAGAGAGGTGAAGAGAGTGCTTTGAATTAAAGTGTTGCTGTGCAATATAATTCCGTTAGTAACGCATTATTCATAATTTAAAACCCTATGTTTTTAAGCAACCCCCGGAATTATAATAGTTTCCAACTGTGATTTGACAATATATTATAAAATTGACGAGTGTGTTCCCTGTAAACTAGGCTCACTTAGTGCGGGTCTTATGAGTGCTTTGCTTCTGAATTTAATGGAATTAAAACAGTCCAATATTTTCAGCGAAATGTTGAACAGTTGTTTCTCCCTAACTCTTGTGTTTCATAGATTTAGTGTCTTTATATCATTCGTACGAATAAAAATACTTTGCATTTACTTGCAAATTGCATGCTTATTTCTGCTTATAAATACAACCGTATGTTATGATTCCATTCGGAACAGAACTGCTTGAACTCACGACAGAAGGTACAGCTTTGCGGAGGCTTACACGAAGTTAAAAAAAACACAACCCTTGCAAAATACAAGGTAGAGTTTTGTAAATTTCTGATTGGAAAATCAGCTTGTAATTCCAAGTTTCACAGCAACAGCTTTGTGAAATTAAAGTTCAAAATTTACCGAAAGAAATAAACTTAATCCAGAAATAGCTTTTATCGTAGTTCTAACATAAACATAAATACAAGGTAGATTTATGTGACTTGTGCTACAGCCATCATATGCTGGTGAATAGTAGGTGTTAGTTTTCAAGCAATAGCTTCGAACGGTCAACAAAAAGGGTTTGCTAAATACTAATACTTCCGTCTAATTCAACGCTGACGGCGCTTTGGGGATAACAATAGCTCAATTATTTTGTATTGAACTTGTCATAAAACATGTGCTTATTTATTTTTAAAATGCTGCTGATGAAGGTATGTTACTGTGGCGCGAATGAGCAGAAAGAGTCCGTATTAGTTCTCTTTCTTTATAAAAGAATTTGGACATTCGACTATTCAAATTTGCCATTTGTACAATGAATTATGTTGTTGCGGCTTTAGATTGCTTTAATCACACATAGCTAGTATGGATTTATCCTTTCAAGGAGTGAAACGGTCAAGAACAGGATGGAAATTGTTGATTATTATAGTTTTGTTTGATATTTTACAGTTGAACCTGTGTTTTTGGCAGACAGACAGCTATTGGTTGCTTAATACAGGTGTAACGGTTAACACTTTTAGATTTCGTGTTTGCGATATAGCAATATTTACTACCTAAAGAATGTTGCTGCTAACCTGAGGTGTCCATTAACACAGGTTCAACTGTGTATCAGTATCTCTCTGTTTAGTCCAGTATGTTTATCTAATTTGAATTGATTGTTTTTATGTATGTGATATCATCTGGCCATTCTTTGATTTGTTGATGTTTTTTTCTTGGTAAAAACAGAACTCTGTTGAAAATACATAAATATACATCATTCATAACTGCACGGATAATGTCTCAGAATACATGATATTGTGGTTTAATTATAACTGTATTTCATACGCCTGAGAGAGCCATTATTCGGTATATTAATACATTTCAACTAAGTGTTTTGCTCTCAGAACAACTACATATCTCGTTACGCCAAAATTTGCGCAGGAGGGAACAACGGATTTGGCGAGTTAGACTGTATTAATGCTTGTTTAATATACAAAACATTATCCTAAGGTGCTGTGTTGAACCGTATATGTCCCGGAACGTATATATCACACGAGAGAAAAATTCGACCGCATATGTCACACGTGTGATATATTCGGTCGAAAATAGTCTTCGCGTGAAACGTATATGGCACATAATATGTGATGTATACGTTTGACTTCGAATTTTATAGGAACACGAAAACGAATATCTCACATGCAGAAAAAGGCAAATAAAAACGAAATTTTCAACGAATACGTCACATTTTGATCAATTTGAAAAAAAAACATATTTAAAACAATCAAATATGGTTGATTAAGTTATGCCGCATAGATTCTGCTTAACACAACCAAGTCGATCCGATCGGTCCCAACACATTGTATGGGAACTAGACATTCCCACTCGAAGGTGTGGTCTGTATTATGTCTTTAATTTGTATATATAATTGTTTTCGTCAAATTTCGATTGGGTGTTCTTGAAAGTTATCGACTGCGTTCGTGTGGTCCTTGAGTGGTGATTATTAACAGGAAATTATCTCAGAACAGCATTGATTTTAAAACATCACTATACATTTTTTTTCTGTATAACACAATACATTTATCACATATTAAACACATATCAAACTTGATATATTTGATGGCCAGTGAAACAATGTAAAGTAACCGTAAGATGGTAATGACCCTCGATCATTTTTGTCGAGCCCACTTGCGGTGAGCTCGACATAGTCGCCGCATTTGGCAGTCGGTGTATGTGCATCCGTGCGTCTGTGAGCCCGTGCGTCCGTCCAGACTGATTTTATCCGCACCATAACTTTGACATGCAAGGAGCAATCTGTTTATATTTGGCATAAATGCTAACCTCAATGAGGAGTGTCATTTGTCGAATTAAGAATGACTTTGTCCGGAGCATTTCTTCTATATACTTGAAGGGATATTTATGTAACAATGCATAAATGTTTACGTTAATGAGACGAAGAGTCATATAGATTAGCAAATCCCTATGTCTACGGTCAAGGTCATAGTTTGAGGTTAAAGGTCAAATTGAAGAATGAGATTTTGTACTGAAGGATGTACTGAAGGATTTTCATACCATTATAAGACAGGGTGTATTGTGCAAGAACCAGGTCCTTAGGTCTAAGGTCAAGGTCACACTAAGAGGTTAAAGGTCAAACACAGGATTGAAAATTGTGAATAAACAATAGTATCTCTTTTTATTTCCCTGCAGCTACAATATCCTTTGTGTAACATTTAGTTTCTTCGATTCAAATCCACCTAAAATCAGTCATAGTTCCTGGGGGGTCACTATTCTTCAAAAAAATAATGACCGGGGTTATTATTCTATGGGGTTCCTAAACATTGTTACAACGGCTCCGGCAAACGGCCCAGGGACGGGTGCCTTGCCATCCACTTCCTACAAAAGTATAATTAGTAGTTTTATACACTAAAGTATCACAAATAAGTTTCGGTGTAAACTGTCAAAATGACCAGAATGAATATATCAAACGTGTGAAAGATTCGACCGAATATATCACGTGTGTGAAAAATTCGACCGAATATATCACACGTGTGAAAAAGACATATACGTTCGGTGTAAACTGTCAAAAATGACCAAACGAATATGTCACATTAAACACGTGTTATATTTACGGTCGAATATATCACACACGTGTGATATATACGTTCCGGGACATATACGGTTCAACAGTGCTGTACTAGTACTCGAAATGCAACTCTTACTAACCAAAAGAATACACATACGATATCAACCTTTTTTATAATTACGTGTCATGAAGTAAACGATTACAAGACCAGCAAAGTCGAATCATAACATTTTCAATCCTGAAAAAAGCTCCCTCAGCGAACCACGGTAACAGAATTTATTAATTTGTGCAACGGCTTGCTGTTTTTTTACTGTCTAATGCTTATGCACTTACTAATATGTACACATGTTTTGGAACATATTATTAGTTCTTATCGTGCATTTTTAGCAGAGTTCTTGAAAAAAAAGTTTGTGTCTTGAATTTATGTAGAGTTGTTTAATTTTATAAATTTTCTTGTAAGGATAAATTTCAAATAAAAATATTCACTTAACAAGTGTGTTTTATCATGTTTCGATTTCTTCAAATAACCTGTAAGGATGCTTTAACTTACAATTTTGAGCAGACGATGATAATAAAAATGATGATGATCGCAGTGGCCGACCTGTGAGTAGGAGATTTGTGATGGTCTGGTGAGCTTTTTTAATGTAAAAGCAATTTACATTTAATATTTTCTGGGTGGTACATACATGATACGTTGAACCGTTAATGATGATGTTGATACTGTTGTTGTTGTTGTTGTTGATGATGACGGGGATGGTAGTGGTGGTGGTGATTGTCATAGGTTTTAAGCAAATAAATCATGTAAACCTACTTGTGACACGCATTGTTTTAAAAACAGAGGATGATAATATTCAGAGACTATACAGCACTATTTTAATCTTGTATCCTGAAATATCCCCTGTGGCAGTAACTTTGTCATTCCAAATACAATTCATTGGCCACTTATCTTACAAACATAGATAATGTAAAACACTTTGCATTATATATTGTCATCGTGAGTAATATGTGTCTGGAATTTTGGTACCAATTTATTTCTGTTGACTAATCGCTGATGTAGCTCTTTTCTACCTGGCACCTTGGCGATTTTAAAGCAAAATTAAATTGTGGAAAACTCAGTAGCTATAGGTTAAACCTTAATCTTTAAGAAAATGTAAGAGTTGTGTGTGAAAAAATTGATAGTTTGAGCTGCTACAAAATCGTCATTTTTCGAAAGTTTCCATAGTCATGCATGATGTCCCGAGGTAAAAAGTTATATTTTTGAATGCGCAGTAAATTGTGCAAATGGAGGTTGTGATTGTGAATTTGTTGCAGTTTTTAACCATCCAGTACATTTCCCTTGTCGGCGTAGAAAGCGCAAGTGCCCAACCAGCGTTGATCGTCCGTTGGCGTACTTTCCTTGTGTTTTCCGGATTCCGGGTTACAACTTATGACTAAAGAAAAGTAAAAGTAAAATGTAAATGATCAACGTACATTAGGCGGCAATTAACGAATCGGTAAATGCGTCAATAAATGTCATGGGCGAACAACCTTATAAGTTTGAATCCTATAAATACGGATTCTACTGTTTTCTATACAAAGTCGCTTAAATACAGCGTCTTTTTGTTATGAGTTTCAGTCTTTCACGTGTTGCACGGCTATCCTTATTTTGAAGATATATCTTTATACAAACAAAAAATAGCAAAAAAACAGCATGTTAACCACGATGCAAGAAAATCCTGGTCAAGTGACTGGAACATCTTCTGTAAACAACATATTATGTCAGTAGAAGCGCAAGAATACCCCAAATCAAACTTCAGATTTGGTCATAGAAAGTGTAGTTTGGATTACAATCACATACAGTTGGTCCTTTTAACGACTGAACATCAAACAAAAGACAATCTGCCATTAAAGTGGCTCTTAAACACGGAGGAAACGGCACTTTATCTTAACAGGGACTACGCCTATTTGTAGGTTTCATAATACCTCTAGGTCACGAGACTGCTCAAAAACGTGCATTTGATATTTTCTAAGAAATTTTTTCTACTTTTATTTTATATTCAAGTGAAGATATAAACATATAGATCTCCTGACAAAATAAACGGCCATGATTCGCTAAATATGTCCTTTTATTGGACAATTTATTGCAAAAATGAAAATGTAAAATGTCATTCACTATTTGTAAATAAAATAACTCGGCTTTGACAGACATCAAGTCTGTAGAGTTCAAATAATTCCACTTTCTACCACTTATGTTTACCATTAATGAATAATTTGTCTTTGTTATTCAATATAAATACGTAGATGTTATCCTTGGAATGCATTTATGTCTAATTTAAATCAATATCTGGGGTCCCTGTCCCACATAAAAAAGCTGATCTGTCTACTGCAAAATAAAAACTTGCAAAAGTCGAATGAACTTGTCGCTTTTTAATAAGCGAAATCCCGTCTTAACCTTGCACATTCCCTAATTTATCGGATGTGGAAATCTTCTTTCACTGCAGCGAAATATTTGGCAAGAGCATCCTAGACTAACCCGTCTGGCCTAAACTATTCAGACAAAAACAAAAACAGAACATACTCGCACAATAAATTCATAATCAATGTATCAAAGTTAGCGGAACACTGCATGATTTTACAAGAATTTTACATTTTAGGAAATGATTGACAGTTGACGGATAATACCAACATGTTATCATTCTGATTGCAATACAAGACAGTCTGAAAGACAGATATTTCCCCTGCTGCATGAAGGGGTAGCCTTTGATCCCTAAAGGTGACCTTCACCTTAAGTCGGTTAAGTTCGAATATGCATTCTGCAAATCATCTTGAGGAAATGACTCTTCAAGAAAAAAACCATCCGGGGGTGTACGGAGTTACGGAGGAGATACGAAAAACTTCTAAACACTAAATGCGACCTTGACCTTGAGTCGGTGGGATTAGAACATATGTTCGTACTGATAAAATAACCTATAATTCATGAAAATCCTGCTGGTGGTTTAGGAGCTACGGAAAGACAGGAAAACCAATGACCCCTTCGTGTGTCCTTCACATTGATTGGGCGGAGTTGGGACATAGGTTCAGCATGTCATCTCGATGAGATGGACATTTGACAAAATCTGTCCAGGAGTTTAGGGGTTACTGGGCAGACACAACCAATGGCATAACGTATGTCCCAAAACCTCAAGGCCACATTTAGCATCATTGGTCTCATCTTGATGAGACGAACATTTGAATAAAGTAATATGAAAATTTGAAAGGGGTGTAGGCGATATGGAGCGGACACGAATGTAACGGACGGACGGACGAAGACCATTCCTATATCCCCGTCCTGCTTTGCGGCGGGAGATAAATGCAGAAAAACAACCTTTTTTCGCAGACATATCGATGTAAAATACGGAATCCTGTAAAGAACATTGTATCTATTTAGATTACTGGAACGAGCAAGTCATAAGGCATAATATGACGGTGTGCTGTTTCCAAAATGGTGCAGTATTTTTGAAAATCGCGTTTTCAAAGTCCGAAGGGATAAATGCGTGCTGACCCTGATAGGGTTCCGTAATTACAACATGCATCAAAGTAATTAGTGTCTTTCAGTATAACATTTCAGTACATGTAGAAGTTTGCTTCTAAATGTATTGCCAATCAGTGCGTCCGCTTCAGAAATGTCTGCCACTGAATGTTGAGGGTCTAAATTCTTATTGACAATTGCACTTGACTTTTGTAAGGACCTTGGGTACGTCTCAACCGAACTCTTAACACTCGATCTTTTTACAGAATTTCGGTACACATTGTCCGGTCCCTTCACCATTGATTTTTGTCTAGCTAAGCTTTTCGTTTTCGTTACACGGTGTTTATGCTTGGAATGTAGGTTTGCATTGTTTGCATTGCTTCCAGATTTCGACATGTCCTCAGAATTAAGGCCTGCATTAATAGAACTTCCAAGCACTTGTTGTCGCAAAGAATACGGGTTTGTATCCGATCTTGTAATAGTTAGCTTTTTCAAAGAATTTACTAGTACATTTGAATCCAATGTACCACTACCACTGAACTTTGATAAGGGATATTCACCAATGGTATCTATGGGTCTGTTTTTTCGTTTCGAAGTTGATTTTGATTTGCTGTCGTTGTTTAGAATTTCTTCATAGTTTTTACCGAAGTCCCTTTTCTGCACGATATCACGTATCACGGAAAGGAGTGTGTCGTCTGTGCTGATGTCGTCATCCAGCAACCTGAAGAGAAAAAAATCACTCAAACTGCATATCTTATGATACAATTGTATACGAATTATTGAATAATAAAATGGGATGTAAGGATAATGAGTATAGTTTATACTAATGTTTTATACTAGATAGCGGAAAAAGAATTACAACTTAAAATAATCTATCTAACGAGAGACGGGGGCAGTGTTGGGGTAATTAGTCTTTCCTACGAATACTACCATAATGCTGGTGTTTAAGAATCGATAATTTTTTCAAATATTTCTTTAAGCCTTAAAATGACTGTCAGTAAATCCGAAACGCGTTTTTGGTATTTCTAGTTTAAACACATTTTATTTCGGCAAAATAATATACATGTTCAATAAGAAAGCACTCATTTCAAATTTTGCTAATTTGAGCCACATGTTTTACCAACATTATAAATTGGCCTTCCTCAAACACGGTGTATTTACATACATTTGGTGACATATCAATTTAGTTTAGCAATATAATTATGAACTATCATTATAATGCTAATAAATCTGTATTTTTACAGAGCAAAGTAAAGTAAATATTTTGAAAATAATGACGCAAATAGTGGTTCCCAAAAATGTATACGGTGAACAATTTGTCATTACTCATTATGAACATGATTAAATATAAAAGAGAAAAAAACATTCTTGTCCCGGAGGAAAATCAATAAAATAATTATATGTAAGTTTCATAATAATAATAATAATAACAAGTGACAGGAAATTGTCACAAAACCAGGTTTTCATTTTCCAGTCTGCTGGCCGAGCGCAAATGTGTTTTTAAAGTCAGTAGATATACATAATGTGAAAAAGAAACAAAGGTCTTCTTCTATATATTACATGTGTAAAAAAAGCAAAGGGCCATAATTCAGGCAAAATTGATCCAAACACAAAACCCAGACAATATGCCCAAGGGCACTTGATAACAATACTTCTGTGAGAGTTTGGTTGAAATCCCTTGAGAAATGTAAGAGGAGTTGTGCACAGAAGGAATTGTTTACACCGGCCCACCACCGACGTACCTCAATCTAATCACCAGGATTTTGTTTTCAAAAAACCTGGTTAGTAAGTATTTTTTCCATATCAAGGAAATATAGAGGATAATTGTTTGCTTCTGTGTAATATGGAATACGACGTCACAATGTCATAAACGCCTGGATGTCTTTGACGTTGCATTTGTTGAAATCATTCAATGTAGTGACTGGGAACCAAATGTGAAAAAACTGTGAAAAATAAAGTTGATACTTTCAACAATTCATTTCACTTCAACAAAAAGCTGTAAATCCAAAAATTTTAGTTGAGTATGAACTGGCGGATCTGGTATACAGGACTGGTAATCTATTCTAAAAATAGACAGTAATAACAGAGTATTCTCCCTTTTATAATAACAGAGTATTCTCCCTTTTATATATACTTAAATAAGGAGACACAAAATTGCTAACGGACGGACGGACGGACGACCAGGGGCATAGCATTATATATTCAAAATTCTTTAGTTCACAATTATAGTTCTGTGAAAGTTTGGTTGAAATCCCTTGAGAAATGTAGGAGTTGCACACAGAAGAGTATTTCTCTATATATATTACATTATGTGGAAAAAAACAAAGGCCCATAATTCTGTCAAAAATGATCAAATCACAAAACCCCGAAAACATGCGCCAGGGCACTTGGTGACAATAATTCTGTGAAAGTTTGGTTGAAATCCCTTGAGAAGTGTAGAAGGAGTTGCGCACAGAAGAATTACATATGTGAAAAAAAACAAAGGGCCATAATTAGGTCAAAAATGACCAAATCACAAAACCCCGACAATATGCACCAGGGCACTTCATGAAAATTCTTCTGTGAAAGTTTGGTTGAAATCCGTTGAGAAATGTAGGAGGAGTTGCGCACAGAAGAAATTGTTTACGCCCGCCCGCCGACATACCTCAATCTAATAACCAGGATTTTTTCTTCGGAAAACCTGGTTAATAATAATCCTAATAATAATGATGATGATGATGATGATGATAATAACAAGAGCTTTCTCATGACAGCACGCTCGACCATTCGAAAGCTTGTCAGTATAATGTTGTTGTTTTTTTTCTAAGAACAGGACTGGTGCATTGTGTGATTGTCTATAAGAATTAAGGTCAAAGATATGAAACTTGTTCAAAGACCTCTATAAATGTACATTATGTTCAAAGCCTTACCCTGGATTACGTAAGCCAACTGGATGGAGGAGGTGGGGCGATAATTTAAAAAAATACATGACCTTGTATATTTGATCATGAATAAATTTGTAACATTGCAAATTTGATATGCATAAAACTAAAAAAAAAACATTACTGCTGCATGCTGCATAATTATTTTATGACATTTCAAAAATAAGCCATTTTGAGTATTTCAGTCTGGTAAAAACTGTGAAAAAATGCTAAGTTAAAAAGGGGCATAAATACGTCAAAAATCAAAAACAGTGTTAAAGATGTTGATAGTAAACATACATTTTAAGTTTCAAGTCAATATGTTTAATAGTATTCAAGATATTAGACTTTAAATAATTCTTTAACTAAAATTCTAAGTAAAAAAGGGGCATACATCTGTCAAAAATCAAAACAGAGTTATGGGGATTGTTTCCAAGGTGTAGATGATGATGGTAAAGATATATTTTGAGTTTCAAGTCAATACCTTTGATAGTATTGAAGATATTTGACTTTATAGAAAAATTTTAACCAAAAGTTCTAAGTTAAAAAGGGGCATAAATCTATCAAAAATCAAAACAGAGTTAAAGGGATTGTTTCCTCAGGTGTAGATGTTGATGGTAGAGATATATTTTGAGTTTAAAGCCAATACCTTAGATAATATTCAAGATATTTGACTCTATAAAAAAACTTTAACCAAAAATTCTAAGTTAAAAAGGGACATGAATCTGTCAAAAATCAACACAGAGTTATGGGGATTGTTTCCTCAGGTGTAGATGTTGATGGTTAAGATATATTTTGAGTTTCATGTGAATACCTTTGATAGTATTGAAGATATTTGACTTTATAAAAAACTTTAAACAAAAAATTTTAAGTTAAAAAGGGGCATAAATCTGTCAAAAATCATCACAGAGTTATGGGGATTGCTTCCTTAGGTGTAGATGATGATTGTAAAGATATATTTTGAGTTTCAAGTCAATACCTTTGATAATATTCAAGATATTTGACTTTATAGAAAACTTTAACCAACGCCGACGCCGACGCCGACGCCGACGCCGACGCCGACGCCGGGGCGAGTGCAATAGCCTCCTTATTCTTCGAATAGTCGAGCTAATAATAATAATAATAATAATAATGATAACAACTTTATTTTGTGAAGGTAACATATAAGACAAATAAAGAATTTCAACGTAAATCAAAACATACATGTATATTTGTATGACACTATGAGTATTATAACATAGTTAAATCCTTTTATCCGTGAATTCGTCATCAGTTTAAAAGTAGTGTTTAACAAAGAGCAGAGTTCGGGCGTAACGTGGGTGAAATTGTCTCGTCATACTAATTAATGTCTCTTGTAATTCTTTTTGTAAACTTTTTATGCATGTGTTTGATTATTATATTATGTAAATGGATGAGTCAGAAATAAATAAATACTACATATTCTGCTTCTTTGAAGTGAAAATAACGGACATTTGAAAAAAAATAGTGCGTTTTGGTGTTTCTGTTCATTATACGCCATATCTTCACAGGGGACGTTAATCAATACCATGTTCCATTGTTATTGCTGATATTTAGACTCTTATCCGAAAATGACAAGGGTTGTATCTTCTGTTTGCTTCTAATTGTGTCGTAAACTCCATAAAAAGCGGTAATCACACCGGCTATCTTTTATCATACTGGTTATGTATGATATGCACAGCGTGCTGTTTAATTAACAGATTAACAGAAAATGATACTGATACGTTACAGGTTTCAAATTATTCCTGTATCAGAAGATGACAAGATACTGAAGTGAAAATATGATGAAACTTTTACAGTGCATTACACTCTGAAAGCCTCGTTTTCACGGTTCTTTTGTTCAGCAGTGCTTTGGGGAAATAGTCTGTCTTTAAGTATATACCGTGCTGCTGTGAGCCCCGGACACTCTGTATCAGCTGGTCAGAAACAGAAATACTAACTATTACCTTGGCGTCTTTGAGCGTTTCTTTCCGGTTTTACAGCATACAGGCTCACTCACTCCCCATACATAGGCCATCCTGCAACATGCAAGATAATAAATTAGCATGTGGTAGTTACATTGTATCATACAATAAAGTCAGTTTATAACGAGCTCCTTGGCGTGTCAATGTATCCATTTTGTCGTTAGATACGGAGTTTACTGTAGTTGAATAGTAGTTTTAACTATCCGGAAGGTTCTCGTGTCTGGTATTCAAACTGCATGAGGGATCCCTTACTCTTACCAAACAAAACTTAAACGTCAGACTTGACGTCAATCTTTAAGTTTTGACAGCTATGTAAACGTTACTCATTGACCAGTTCTTTGATTAGCATAAAACTATCTGATCAGTTAAATATCGATGTCCACTTTATTCCAATTATCACTACAGACCTATTACGTTTCTTCACAGGTCATTACTTCAGTTAGTTATTTCAGTAGAACAATTGTAAATATTCTACAAGCGTGCAAAATGCGATTTGGTTCCGAGACAGGAAATACATTCCCAAAGAAATTGAGCGGAAAAATGTCAATGTCTGCATAGTTAAGCAAACAAGAGCATCGTCTGCTGCGTACACTGTGCTCATATACATGATGTCGTAATGATCCCTGCTTTTGCATACACAACTATGATTGTTTCAAAAGGAAAATGTAAAAACATAAGTTGATGAATGTAAAACTGACCCAAATTTATCAATCAAAAGAATTAATTTATCCCAATTAAGACTAACGGCTATATTCAGAAACTTACCTCGACTCGACCTCCACAAAGGAGGGGTCCGTAACTTGCCGTCCGCTTATCAACTGATCAAATTAATTAGATGTTTTTGACTTATTGCTTTAAACATTCACTGGCCAATCACATCTGCTTAACGAGGTAGTGTCGACGAACGTTTCTGAATATAGCCATTAGCATATCTAAGTTAGGACTGCGGTTTAGTAAATTATCTCGTTATTATCTCTTAATCAGGACAGATTATCTCCTAATAAGTACAAATGTACAAATTATCATCATATAAATAGGAGGTATTTTCCTCTTGCTATGATTTATAAGGACGGACTACCTCCTAATTACGACATGATGTCTCCTTATTAGGAGATAACAATAATAATAATAATAATAATAAAAGCTTTCTTTACCGAAGGTTACACTTTTAGACATATGAAAACATATATTCTAATTTTCAATATGGCCTTCAAAGTAAAGAAACAAAAGAAAAAGCGTTATACTTAAACTAAATCACCTGGCAAAGTTAACACTAGAAAGACACATTTTCATATAAGACTATTAAACATTCTGTTAATAAATGCATTCATACATAAACATTCACTGACAGACACTCAAAGACCATGAAAATAAATTAAACATATAAATATGTTAAAGAAAATGTAGATTAACTTATCATTCACACAATAAATAATGCTTATAATTTCCTTTGAACGTTTTTAGAGTTTTCGAAGTACGTATGTTTAAAGGAATGTCATTCCATATATTTTTGCTATAATTTGTGAATGATGTTTCCATGTATTTAGTACCAGATGTTATCTTTGTTTGATACTGATCTTAACTGGTATGTTTTATTGTCAGAAAACGTTACAATATCTGCCAAATATCAGTGGGCCTTGTTATTCATAATTTTATATATCAGGACAGCACAGTGGTATTTGCATCGGTCTGAAAAACTCAGCCATTTTAATTCTTGGAATAGCTCTGCCGATGGTGTTCGCATTGCTTTATTAAGTATTGTTTTTGCAACTCGTTTCTGTAATATATTTATCTTATTCACATAATTACTTGTTTCTTTGCCCCAGACCGTACAACAGTAGTCAAATATGGGCAATATATGCGTTAAAACATGACTTTCATTTCAGGTGTGAGGTAATATAGTATGTTCTTTAACAGGGCAATGTTGTTATTCAATTTTTTATAAACTAATATATGTGTCGAGAAGAAAAGTATAATGACGAACGAACAGCTTCCTATGTATTTTGAATTATACTAAAGGACGCAACTCATGTAGGGCTCGAACCGAGGTTGCAAAACAAACACCACATCTACAAGACCATGATTTAAGAAATTGTTCTTTGCTTCGATATTCTTCGAGCAATTGTCGTTTAACCTGGTCACGGTCTGCACGGGCATAATATCTCAGCTAAATTCGAAAACCAGTCAAAATGTCTCTAGCCGGTTAGAGATGTGTCCACTAAATTACAGTTACATTGCAAATCTTTACAATGTCCACTCTTTGTCTCGTAATTGAGTTGTGTTGTAATCAAGAAACATGGTCAAAATATTGATGAGCATAATATCGTACATGAAGAATTGGATAATTATCCAGATTGTCCTAGAAACCGTGAGTTATTGCCCCTTTAGGCAAATTAAAACTTGCGACTAAAAGCTCTACCATAATGTTCAATCATCACCAAATCTGGTCCAATACTTATTTGCATACTATCTCGGCCAAGTCGGATTACTTAAGACATTCTGGAGCTATAGCCAGTGACTTAATAAAAGTTCACCACATTTTCACACTTAGTTCTCTTGAAAGCATTGATCCAATCTTGATCAAACATAGTTACAATGTTTATGAGAATGATGTCTTTTGTAATCTGACACAGCGCCCCTGTGCAACCTATTACCAGATTTGATCAAGTGATTTGATTACCATTGCAATTACGTCATGATTAGCGTCAAGCGTGACCGGCGCCTTCTGTGACAGTGTGGCACACTTGTTATTAATTAGTAAAAATCGTGTAACGACACCTGTCCAAAAATACCAGTCTCTCTCTTTATTGGAAGTTACATATATTTTGGATGATGCTGCATCATGGGAAATGTGATATTGCCAAGAACACAGGAAATTTGCAACTCTAGCAAGATAACCTGATATTTATTATGTCACAATGGTCTCGGAAGACCTGAGTTTTGTTAGTTGTTCATTATCTTTCATATCAAATATCTTCTTTAGTAAAGCAATTTAATCAGAAACGAGCACGCTATGTAATTTAAATTGGCGACTGCTACAGGAATATGGCTACGTTAGCATATTCCAACATCAATTAGCATTTGTATTTTTTTATATCTTGGTGATAGGGTGTATTGATGATCGTTAGTTGTCATACATCCAGGACTGGCAAGGTTAATACATGTACGACTGAATGTTACATCAAAGAGGGTCAATGCCGATAGCATCTTGTTTGTGGGAAAACTAACAAGAAACCTAAAAAATGGAAGATGTCCGTATAAAAATAGCTGTGGTAATGTGACCAAATCACGTGACGTCTTGGTCTGGAAATGGGAGTGGGACATAGCTATACAATACGGTGTCAAAATTAAAGTGTTTACGAAGTAAATAATGGGAATAAAACACACCGTATGTTATTAACATACTCTTTGACAGCAAAATTGAAAATAAATGTACTACATGTACATGTAATTTCAATTTTAAAAGCATGTGTTTGTTACTATAAACTGACTGCAATGGTCAGTGAATGTTATGTTATGAAAGTTTATGTTTAAGGATACTGTAAGTATCATTATGTCTAATGGAACGTTCGTACCAGATTCATCGGTTATTAATCAAATACATTAGAACCTTCACATTAAAGACACCAGGACCCAGTTGTACGAAACTTTGATAAACGATTAAGCCAACAGTCGGTTAATTTTAAAGGGACAAAACCTATAATAGATGCGAAATAAATAACCTCCAAAATATAAATAATATAATCTTTGGAAGTATTATAACTTAACTTAAAAGTTACCGCTCTGCATTCCAATCATAATCGATAAAATCAGCGGTTTAAAATATGCTATAGTACCGTAAATCATTCATTATTCTATGTAATGTTGTTGTTGTACAATCAATGGGTGGATATGATTTATTACAGAAGGCCTCTATACAGATTAATTGTGCTAAAATGGGATGAGGAATTTTTCGATAGATGTTCTTTTTTAAAAGTGTATTTAATTATTATTTTGCGTTCATTGAACACATTATTTATGTTTCGAGAAAATAATCTGCCAGATGTAGGGAGTGCCCCTTTAAGCTAAACACTTTTCAAAGTAAATTAAAAATTTTCGACAAGTGTTGCCCTCCAAGAATATTTGTTTCAGTCAAAATTTTAATAGGTGGTTGGATAAACAGCCGGTTAACTGTAAAACATGTGGGGAAAAACGGCCTTTATAAACTAACGAACCAAACAGTGAATATGTCAACAGGCCAGTAAATTACTGAGTATTACCTGTCCTTATACCAACCGTGGCTATCTCCGTTGGTTAAACTTAAAAAAATATGTATATTTATTTCTTACAAATCTTTTTATAGAAATTTTAAATGTCCATTACTAAGACCAAATCGAAATTTCTTTTTAATCTGGAACTGTATCAGGGGAATACAGTTTGAAACTTGCTTCTAAACCTTTACAATAGCCGTGGAGTTTTTCCCAGTTTGAAATACTGCTGCAGAAAAAAACGAGTGAATGTTTGTGTATTTCCTTAGATTGACCTGGGTGGTCTTTTTGTCCTACTTTCGCTTTATTGAATGTTGTTAACATCAGAGATATACTTTGCACATCATTGGAAGTAAATTTCTTCAAATGCATGCTTATTTATGTACAAACTATTTACAGCCTCTCCCTGGGAGACATCTGGAAAATTACATAGTTTTGAAAACTGGAAACCTACTTTCGTTTTTGAAAAGGCAAAATATGATTTATTATCTTTTTTGTTAAACTCAAATTTTCAACATAATATGGTCACATTCGATGCATATTTTTCCTTGTTACGGTTCAATACTTTAAAGAAAATTCAATTTGGTTTTAGTAATGGAACCTTTAAGATTATGTTTTTATTCTTGCATATACTTAAATAATCAGTTGTTTTTACTTACATGCACAGTGAAAGTGTATCTGGAAATCCATTTTTTTCAACAACAACTGCAAGAGGTACACAATTGCAATCTAGAAACCCCTCCATACACGGTGCCGAACCTAAACACCAGTCAGTGCTATATTCATCCTCGCATATCGTCGTCTGCCAGCTCGTGTTTATTGAGGCCACGAGACCAAGCAGTATAGTCAACTCTAATGTCACATTCCGCATGTTTTTAAACAAAATTATCTGAAAGTAAAAGTATAAAATGATGTTACAACAGCTGAAACGTAGGCATTAACGGTAAAGAGTCGGGCAGTTCGGGCTACTATGGTGCCAATAAAATCACTTCAGTGAGAAACTTACTTTCAGACCTTTAATCAGTGTTATATTTGGGTTTGATTAGTTGCTGTTAATACTTTCTTTCAATCACTTAAACCCAAAACAATCTGTTATGTTTTATACCTCAACCGAGCTAGCGAACTGTCCCTGAATAAATACCAGCATCTACAGCATAATATTGTATAGCATCTTTCACAGCAGAATCACCTTGATATGTCGATTTTATACCAAAAACAATATATACTATAGTCACAATGTACAACATGTATCTGATTGGTGTAGATTAGTTGTAGAGACATATCCAAATATAACCGATCAAAGTGCCACACTTTCGCTCTTTGCAAATAATACCCTTGATTTCATATGTGTACAATGCACCTATACATGTTATACCTGTTTCACGTGTAAATCAGTACTCATCTCAGAAATTTCCACTGGCCAGACCGAAGATTGAAAACTAAGATCGGCAGTCCATGAATGTTTATATTAGACCACCAGTTCGATTGAGAATACTTTAATGCTATTCAGTCATTTTCAAGTCCTCTTTCGGGAACACAAAACGCTAACAAGGTATCCGACCACAGATTGTCGAGCTATACAACAAATTACGTATGCATCAATACTCGTTAAACTCCTACACTGGAAAATGAAGTGAGATTCGAACCCTATGAACCTTGCTGGCGCCGCCCTTGAGATAAGCAAATTTTACAGCCGTTAAGTGCAGTGAATAAGAAACCCCGGGTAAACCGACAGATTTTACAGTGATGTATGATAGACGGAGTGGTTGGTAATTAATACCCAGCTGTGAACTTTTAGTGCTGAAAATTACAAGCATTTTAAACCATTTAATTTATTTAGAATAACTTAATAACATTACAGTGCTTTCTAAAGCTCACATGGGTTTATGTTATATTACTGCCAACTGAGTCAAACTTCTAAAACCTCATAAAATTCTGAAGTTGTTTGTCCTTGAAGACCTAATCCATACAAAGACGATCAATGTTACATTGAACAGAAATGACATACAATGTACTTAAAGTTTGATCTGAGATGAAATATGTTTTAAATATAAATAACGTATTGATTGGGTTGGTTGAATTATCTGTTGATAATCAGAGTTGTGATCGCATGAGTCTGGTGATGAAATCGCAGCATACAAAGTTAACAAAATACGCGACACTAAAACGGTCACTTGAAAACAAAAACCGTGTTTAACAAATGTGTACTATCAGAGAAAGTTGCACTTTGACAGCCTGATGCTGCAGATAGTTCTAATTCTTTTTCTTTTTTGATGAACTATGCTATAATTATACAGCAAACCAAACATCCAAAATACCGATGGAGTCGTCGCACAATGGCGTGCTCGTCATTTCAGCAATAGAAAATGATTATCATTCTTTAAAATATTAAATATCAGTTTACTGAAAGTAGAAATAATTCATGTAAGAGACGAGTTTACGATAAAACTTATCATTTGTAATTGATGTCAAATTGAGTAAAGTTCTCCTACCGTAGGTCACAGTTTCAAATTTCCTAGTAACAATTCCATTCCAGCGTACAATCCCGCGTAAATCTTTTTAACATATATGATTGTATATTCATTCACTTTTAAGTCAATGTTGCCACTTTGTAAGCGCAATAGGTGTGAAATAGGATAAGTCCCCGCAAAGTTCCAACACAGTAAATTATTTCTATTATGAGTGAGATTTGCCTTTTTCGCTACAGAGCTGTGCTTAAAGGACCATTGCGTTTTCCATTGACAGAACAGATTTAACTTGTTGCTTTGTTGTACATTTTAAGCCATTAATAGTTCAAGATAAAAATTAATAGTGTAATCCAACAAAAAACTATCGAAAAGTGTTTCAACAGTATATTGCCCGAAGTATTATTTAAATAACAGTTATTTTCGATATTCAGCATATAGTTAAACACCAGATTACGAGGAACCTAGGCTTTCATACGTTTTGTTTGTATTTGCGTTATACTCTCGCGCATTCAGATAGGCCAACCGTTTCTAAAATAAACATTAAATAAGAGTGTATTTCGAAAATAGTGCATCCCTCCACTGTTGATATACTCCGGTTTTGCTTTTAAACCTGGGAATGGTAAATGTCATCCATTAAACAGTTAAAGGATGCCAAAAGTAAAGTGTACACATTATTTTGTTTATAGAAATAATGCTGATATACACTTTTAAAGCATCTTAAAAAGCTTCCGTGCGACGCTCCAAGACAAAATAAATGTTTATAAATCATTTAATGCCCCTTTAAATCTGTTCTTAAATCTAAGAGAATAATATGACATGGAATTCTGCTCTAGATCATCATTAATTTTGACTTTGCTTATTGTAAAAAAACGAATTCATCCATCTTTCAATTTCACCCACAATGTATGTACCCACTGTGAATAGCGGACCATACAGACCGTGCGTGTTAAGACTGCGTATGCGCGTAGGCTAATCATGGTCTACACTGGCAGAGATAAGACTCTCCAGCTACACAACCAGCTTATACATGCATTTACATGTACATTTGTACATTGTTCTTGCAAAGTTCTTGGATTAGGTACCTTATATCTACAGCTTGCAGTTTCGCAAATTGGTTATGATTGACATGCAAAGAACTTACATGCATATATAATATATTCTTGAAATGAACTGCCTGGATTAATTTAAGATTCATAAGTTGTGTTTATATCGAATATCAGGCTGAATTGCTGGCATGCAAAATAAAGTAACAATACATGTATAATAACCATAGTATTTTATTCGGCATCAAATATCATACAACATTTATAGCCGACAAAATATATATATCAAACATAGGTGATGTACTTAGTGTACATTCATAAATTTTAATCAATGCAAATATACACTATATAGAATGTTAGTACTCTTGATAAAATAGATGAATGGCTTACTGTATTTCCTCTCTTTCCTTAAAAGCAAAATATAGGTATTTTGTTTTGGGTTTTTTGAAAATAACAATTCTAACTTTTGTATTGTTGACCAATGGCAATAAGGTTTAAAAAAACTGTCTAATACTTCGGACTAACGAGGAAAAGGTAAAATTGAATTCATATTACATTGTCTACATTTTGTTTCTTCCCTCGAAATATTCGTGTGCCTACCTTTTTCAATTCCCAAATTATGAGACGATAGTCTAAATTTTGCCAATGTAAATTTATATTTGTTTATATTTACATGTTAAAGTAAAAATGTACCTCGATCATACACACTGTCCCTTTAACGAAAATGAAACTGACAGTTATCTATCAATACCAGTAATGGATGGGCTTGGTCTACTTCGAAAAGAAAAGATGATTGAGCGGTAACCGCCCGGATCACGAGGGAGTTACCGGCTTCCATTGTGCACAACAGTGACGTATTATCTGCAAATTAACATTACAAAAACTCTGTCGGACGACAGAGCAACTTCATGTAATTACTAATGCTAAAAGCCCACTGTTGTCCCGCAAGTCGCCGGAATTATTACTATAATTAACTTCCATATTTTCATAATCCAAATGCATTTTGCTTTATCATGGAGCCGGGATAGACTGAGTTAATTACTTAACACCCACAATATTCGTTGCGGTTGCAATTCCCTCCTGTTGGCTAGGTAAAACAGAAATGGTGAGAAATTCATGAGCGCGGCTCTACATGTTATAAGTCATTTTAAGTTACAAATATTTTTAGCGAAGTTTCAATTTCGGCCCTCCTGGTCAAACTTCTAAAAACGTATAAATTTAGTTTTATTAATCAAGGTGACTATATTTTGTTCTATTTGTCAAAATGACTACACTCAACAGGTTTAGAAACGTAAAAGTGGCAAACTATTTATTTTAACAGTATTATCGTGTTTCAAATTTATTCAAATTTCATACACAACAACAACAATATAAAATTGAATTCTTGTAAAAGTTTCAATAATTCATCGCATAAAATGACTTAAATTATAATAAAAACAATAGCGTCTTTCAAATAAAAATGTTCAACAGGGGAAATACTTGCGTTTCTAATATCGGTTAAGTGTACATGTATATCTTAAGTTATCAATAAAAATGACTGAATGATGAGTTTGTTTAGGTGTGGTGTTATTAGTGTTTTATGTAAAAGGTTTTATGAAAAATCTTTTAAAGGTTTACCGAAATGCACTCTTTTTGCAATCCTTCAGCCAATACCAAGAGATAGTCTTCTTACAGTTTATGTAAGGACACACTAAATCTTAATCTTTTTGTTCCGATTGTTTATTACTCTGTCCATCCTCTGTGGCTCTAGCATATTGACCCTTGTTTCGTCACCTGTTTACAGGTTAGAAATAGCTCGCCACAGCTTTTGTACTTTAAGTAGTGCATTTAGCTACAGGTGGTAGGACCGTGTCTGGGACCCAAACAGTGCATCTAAGTTGACAAAAAAGCATATATAGTAGCATGGTTATTTCTAACTAAGATACACTGCATGGATCCAATCCAGCTATGTTCCTTCCATCTGTGTTTAGCTTACAGAAAACAGTATGAAAGAACGGTGCGATGCAACTGCGAAATCTTATTAGTGCTAGACCTTATTGCAGAATGTCTGGTATTCCGTATTGTATTTTGCGGCTAGTTTCTATGTGTCGAGTTTCTTATCGTGACTATGTTTTATTTATTTATCCCAAGCAGTAAGAAAGCTTTCTAATTAATAAAGTGCTACCATTGTTACTGGTGATCTTGAACGCAAATGTAACAGCAAAGTTGCACTTATCTCCAGTAGATTGTATTCGATGTCCCCGGTGTATCAGATTTGTGATTATTGCTCAGAATTTACTTTTCATATTACGGTTCTGTATTCAGACAGCCCTACCATTGTACTTGGAATTGAAACGATTGCCAAATGTACAGTGTCACAACATATAACTCCAGAAGGCTTTAACATTGTTACCGGTACTATTGAAAAGTTCAAATAAAAATATCTGCAACCTGTTAGACCTCTATGCAAGTTTCCTGCAACAATGTTCTTCCGAAGTTCCGAGTGTAAAATTCACTGCTTAGAAGATTCATATACAAGATACAGTTTATCTAGCGTCTTAGTCTTCACTTCTATATGACCTATATTTAGGATAGAACTCAATTCATTGAAAACGTATGACTATGTCAGACTTCTATTACCGACTGGGTAGCATGACGTGTGTCTCGAACACGTTAACATGGATGTCAGTGTAACATCTTGGAAAAGAAACATAGCTAGTTCTTTACTGTAATGCAAACATACGTATAAAAGAATTCCCAAAATTTAACCTTAAAGAAAAAAATGAAGTCCAATGTTAGTGTGATACCTACTTTACAATGGATTGGCGCGATTACGGTTTAATTAAAAAATACGGTCGGTGGCTGTAAAACCATGACAGTAACGATGCATTTAGTCACGGCTATCCCCAGAGCAACAGCCTTAGTAGATCCTGTTGTTTGCTTCACCAGATTGTTTATCCTCCGCTTAGTACATGTGTGTGCAATTTTGTGCAGATAATTTCTTGGTATAATTGTGTAGAGCGATGGCTGAAGTTGACATCATGTCGGCTTCCATGGAAACAGGATGGCGTCCAAGATGTCCGCCGTTTAATGAGGTAATAGTTACTGTTACTCTATTGATTATAGCTAATAAGTATCATTAGATGTTGACTTTAATGTGCATGGTAATTAAAGTACAGATATAGAACTATGCAATGCATGCTAGTAAAGGTCACTAAAGGTAATACATGTAAATCTGGGTCACTCACGAGTCAAACTGATATATAAAATGTTAAAACACACGTTTACCTTTGCAACCTCTTGTCAACATGCATATAGTTATAAATAAAACTTGTTTCATGATGAAATGTTGACTCGGTAATTTTGCGTGATATATATGTATATTTTCTTTGGTTTTTTAATCGTATAGGCTTTAATGAAATCATCACGGGGTAACCAATGATCTTTAGATCAATCTTAAAAAAGTTCAATGTCAAGGTCATTAAGAGGTGAAAATGTGCAATTACCGTTTTTCAAGAACTTTACAATGTATCTGTATAGTTTTAAATTTCCTTCTTAGGTTAGGTCACAGGTAATACATACCAATATATTTTGTATTTAACTGTGAACGTATTTATGGTCATATACAGAGTACTACGGTGATACAGTTACACTGTGGTTTTAAAGCTCTTTGAAAGTTTCAGGTGAAAAATTTAAATTCTCCAAAAAGATATATTCAAGCATAAAATATCAAAGTAAATGCTAGAATCAACAACTCAAGTAAAAATCTAGGTAGCAATTTGCAAAAATCCATTGAAAATGTTGAACGGCACCGCTACGCTATATGGTTATATTGGTTTGTAAAGCTTTATTATTTGGTAGCGTATACTTTCAAATATACTGGAACCGTTTAAATTGAATATTCGTTCTATCATATGTTATATTCAGACAGTTCGAAGAACTTGATTTTTCACCAAAATCTGAGAGCGGGCATATGTTTTTTTATTTGCATGGATTATTAGCAGAAGGCCTGATGGAGTAATAGCGGCCCTCATCTTGAGACATATTATTTGACCCATGCATTCTTACCGAATGTGAAAACACGACAAAACAACTAAACCTTTTGCCTGTTGGCGTGATGGCGAGTAACGATGACAATGAATTCTATAAAAGGGGTTAAACCCAAACATCTATCTCCATTTCAAAGTTCGATTCCAACATTTTTGCACACGGCTCAATAATTTTGGCATCCATTTTGGGAGCGTATATACAAAGGAAAGAACATTAACAGATGCCTGATTCAAAATTGCCAGTTGTTGAGCCAGCTTTTGGCGCCACTTTGCCTAGGGCGTCTGCCAAAGGATCAGGGTTTAAGCAGTGGAATTTTTAGCCATTATGACAGTGTCCTTCGGCAAGACACTTTATTTCCTCTCTCTCTTAAATCTTATTTCCTTCTGGAATGAGTCTCGACGGAAATTAATCTAAGTTGCAAGAACTCGTTTCGCAATCGAGAATAAATAAAAGTGTATAAAATACTGGCCTGGTGTCTGGGATTTTAGTATATAAGTCGGGATAAATAGTTGATCCTAACAATAGAGATGACACTTTCATGACAATGTGTTCATTTCAATAATTTTTTGAAGCTATTAACTATTGCTGAATGGCTTCCAAAACCAATATTCTAGAACATATATTCAAATTATTCAAGGTGTGTGTCACACCATTATGTTTTATGGATATGATTTGTATCATTCATTGTAATTATTATCAATAGAAGAGTAATTAGAGTGTCTAACCCTGAATGAGCTTATATGGTTTATAAAGTTGTATGCATGCTTTCAGCAAGAGTAGAAGATTGATGCATACAGTTTATTCAGAAGTAGCAAGCACAATACTGGTACCTTTGACAGAAGTGAAAGAGGCTGCATATCTAGGTGTGATCATCACAGGGAACTTAAATGGAAGCACAGTCTAGCCATATCTTAAACTCATACCCGAAACAAGCAAGCCATAGTTTGGAAGATACATGTAACTGGCACCAACTGGGGAGCAAATGATAAAATGACAAAATATACCATTAAACAGTATCGTCCCGTTTGGAATGTGGATCTTCTGCGTGGATGAGCATTGAAAAACAAGCTTTAATAATCACAAATTGAGCTATTGCGGAAGTCACTGCCATTACAGCACTTAGATAGAATGGCAGTGAAGACACCCATGTAATCCAACCAATACATGAACCACTTGTAAGACCACAAGATGGAAACAAAGCTTGAGGTCATGACACAGGGAGCTCTGTCCAAGGTTCACAGAATTTGATTAGAGCAAATGTTTTACAATCTTGGGCCATCTGCCTAATAGCTCCTCCGAATATATCTGAACTTTCAGACAATTGAGATGCTGTCTGTCAGACATCCGCTCTACTGTGCCTGGACTACTGCCTTTGGAAACTGACAAATATCAAATATAAATAGTATTCTGTTTAATGAGCCTTTTAGACTATTTGTTTAAGAAAATGATAGCCTGTATCATCACTAATCGTTTATAAATAAAAAGAAGGGACGTTACGATGCATATATTTATCATATGCTTCGTACATAATGATAATCTGAGTATTGCCAACACAGTTGACGATAAATTGCACAGAAAACTTGTTTGGGACAGAGTAGAGATCAACTGCATTTCACTTCAACTCTTGCATCTCCACAGAATAATTGCAGAACAAAAATGTTGAACTGGGAGACTTTTCATTAAGATATCATATTTTCACTTCCCTCTGATGTTATCTAATTACATCTAAATCAGTGATTTTATCAACTAAAAAAGGATAATGTACCCAAGTTTTAACAAAATTACAAAATGAATAGACATACCAGATTTTTACGATTTTCGGCGATTTTAAAAATCCGTTTTCATTTTGGTAATGACAAAAATTATCACTGTTAAGTAATTTTTCTTAGGCGACCTAAATTCCTAACATATTACTTTGTTAACCTTTTCGAAAAATAACAGAAGCAAAATGTAAAAGCAAATATTGATTTTTATGATTTTTGCACTTTGAAGACTGTTTCGTTGCGTGTTTAAGAAAATTACACCACAATACCATAGAGGATGGAAAGGACAATTAAAATATTATGAAACTTTTTACATAAAATTGTCTAATCAAAATATCTGAAATAAAATAATCAACAGGATAGAAGTCATATCAGTAAACTTTTAGTACATTTTGCCACCTTTTCGTGATACTGACCTTGACTTTTTCTTGACCTACAAAACATTAGATCTGCTGACCTTGACTGTCATGTAGTCTTTGAGATACAAAGACATTCATAAATATGTAAAAAATAAAATGTGCATATACAGTAATTACAGCAAACCATAAAGTATGTTTTTTATGAGATAAATTCTCATTTTATATCCATATTTGCAGATTGATGCTGTCACACGATTCATTATGATTTTATGAGTATTCAATTTATGACCATGAACTGAGTTTTGTTTATAATTATTTTGAAGGGAGAAAGTAACAAACTACTTTTAATATGTCTGTTACAAAAACTGAACAAATAAATAAAAACGTTTTAGGACAGAAGACAGTTTCTTCGACAGCATTCTACATTTTGATCTTTAAATGACCTTGACCTTGACATTAAATGGCATTTAAGAGAAGGTCATTCGAAAGCTTTGTATTTGGATATAAATTACCACTTATATTTAAATCAATATTGGCTAGCATTTTATAGTTACAGTTATACGAGTAATAAGCTAATGAAATGGCGGCCATCTTGAACGCCATCTTGGTTTCCATGAAAACTGGCATGATGTCAACTCTCCACCCTCGCTAAACTTTAACATTCTTTCTACACAAATATACTGGTATCCTACATGTTAACCGGACGTTCAATCATCCGGACAATTTCGATTTGCACGTAATTTAACAATTATCTTTTGATCCAACGTGTAATGAAGATACCCAGATCATGAAGACGCTTTCCGTGTCTGTGAAAGTGTAGTCAACTTATCACTTAGGTGAACAACATTAATAAACCTGATATATATGTACCGCACTTGCCTTATGTTTTGATTGCAGACGGCCATTGTCACGTGGGGGCTTAATATATCAATGCACATGCGCACCTGCGCAAATGTATAGCGATATCAACATTCCGTTTCAACATTAGTTTCAATAAACTTTTAACAGTTGGGAATGGGGAAGACCTTGCGAATCATTAAGAAGATACTAAAATCTTTAAAAAAGTAATCAGTTTTCGTTAAATTCATACTGAAAGCATTAAATAACACATTTAGTACATTAAGACCTAAATCAATGCAACCATGACGAACCTCGGTTCAGGATTAATGCTATAAATAGTAACCGGTTGTTTTTCCGAGAATTTTAGCTGTACAGAGCATAATGTGAGAAAATCAACCAGAAAGAAAAATATCTGATGAAATGACAGACATTTTACACAAATAAACAATTGTCCGGATGATTGAACGGACGTTGCATATTTCGGGGACGTTTCACTGGTTATGTTGTTACACGAATTGAACTAGAAAACATATTTTGTGACCTCCGCAAAGTATAAGGATGCGTACAGCTGAGACCGAAGTTCATTGTGTGAAAATTTCGTGTTTCTATCTGCAATATTGGCATAATTATGTAGAAAAAGGTCCCGTTACTGTCCGATTAATTGAAAGAAACCAGTACCAAGAAATTCTGCGGACAAAAAATCACACAAATACTCCAGGGAATAGACTACGCTTGTAACGCACTCTGCATTAACACGAATGATTTTAATGCTGCACATTAACCAATCAAGAATAAGTACCAAGTTCATACCTATTTATTCTATCAGCTTTCCCCAAGCGATCTATTTTCTCCTTGAAATGGAAGGTGATACAGTTGTATGGGGCGTTCGGTGTTAGCATGGTTTTTGGTTGGGCGTCCTGGTATGGCGGTTTGTAGGCGTGGATGGGGTGCCTCAAATATTCTCCTGCGTTTTGAATAAGGCAGGCTTGCAACACCCAAATATTCACAAAAATAACTAAAACAACCATTGCATTTATATATTAACAAAATATATTCTTGCAGCTGGTAAATATATATTCAAGATCAGGGAAAACAAAATCACACACTTGCTATAACTTTCTGAAGTCAGTTACTCAGAATGTGCTTGAGAAAACCTAAATTTAGTATTTTGTAAGCTTTGGCACAGACATTGCTCATAAAAGTATTAGATCTCAGCTCGCTAGATATTGCCATCCCATGTATTTCACTACTTTGTTATTTCTAGGAAGGTACCTATGAGTATAGAAGTTTCCATGTCCTTGGCCCTCTTCGGCTGAAATCACATGTCCAATTTGTAAGCCTGGTATTATAACCTATCAACATAGCATTTAAGTTTAAACCCGACATAGCATTATCAAACACCGTTTAATATTCTCCACTATATCATTAAAGTACAGTACATGGAAGAGGGTTGATACGAACGGAGTTTTAGGCAGGACACCTAAAGCAACATCTGACCAGTCTAAATTTATTCCATTCATACGAGGGGTGTTCGTAATGTTTAATTGTGTATTCTGCTGTCGCGCAATATCCATCAATGTTTCATTTGTTTTCTGATGACGTTCCCCAGCGATTTTCGACATTTTATTGAAACAAACTGAGCAAAAGTAGTGTTCGAGACATAAAATAAACAGAAAAATTGTTGGTATCGTTGTAATGTCACGATAATTTCACTCGTGAGCACCAAAAATAGTTATTTTCACTCGTGACTGCGCCACTCGTAAGAATATCACTTTTGGTGTCCACTCGGTGAAATTATTATATATAACATGATATAACACTGAAACCAACAATTATCCTCTATGTATCGGCTGAACATCCGGTTTCGGTATAGTTTATTCATTTAAAAAAAAGGCAGACGTTGACTGGTTGGAAATAATGAAGAAATTCGGGTTTTATACGTAAAAGTTATACGGTTATTCTCTGAAAGAGAATTTTTGCCGAAATAACTCGTGTTTACGGGTCAGCCAAGGTGTCTTTTAAGACGATCCGTTCACAGAAAAGGAATTTTGATTCTGGGGTAGAGTCTGATGAAAATGCAGCAAAATCAGGTCGGCCGAAGACAGCGATAGAGAAAATCGTGTCGAAGTAGAAATTCTTCAAAATAATGCTACAGTGCGTGATAGTGCACGAATTGTTTGTGTTTCACTATCAAAAGTTCATTTAATTCTAAAGAAAAAATTGAATGTTAGGCAGACTTCGACTTAGTGGGCGTCCCACTAATGACCAAAAACCGCCCGAAAAATGCTGATGTTTCCGAAATATGACGACAAGCAATTTGCAAATGTTGCCACTGGTGATGAAATATGTTATCACTATTTTGAGCCCGTGAAAGGCTAGGAACGAAATATGGGCCCATCAAACATGATAAAAGGCCGATCATTATCAACGTTCTTGTAAGTGCAACGGTTTTGTATTTCATATTCTTCCCTGGTATAGCAATACAGGTACCAGTAAAATGGGACAAAAGGTAATAATGTGATGAGGTAAAGAAAAGAAAACGTCGAACAGTGGCAAATAACATATTCGTTACTGCGTTACCACATCCTCCTTCCTCAAACTTCACACGTTGCAAATTCTCTTTCTAAAATTGAACAGATTTCTGTAGGGTCGTAGAAATCGGTCGCGGCAATGTCTTAAATATGCCGTTCACCAGTACCAGTGACTCTCTAGTGTGACCTTGACCTAGAGCACTGTGTGGTTGGAAAACGGAATCTGAATAACCTCACCATGGGATTAACATTTATCCAAAGTTTAAAAACTCCTTTAAAAGGTCTGGAAAATACAAAAACATGACCTATGACATTACGTCCCTACAGTGCAACAAGGTTGTAACTCCTATAATAATAATAATAATAATAATAATAATAATAATAATAATAATAATAATAATCTCTTTATTTAAAAGCTAACTCATTAAGCATATGTACATAAAGCAACATATTTCTTATCTACCATGAGACCTTCTATTAACAATAATAATACACAATTGAGAAGAACTATAATCATACATCAACTAAGAAAAATTAACACACTCACGCCCTCATTCACTCACTCACTCACTCATTCACTCACCCGACGCTCGTATGCACACTCATTCACTCACGTATTGGCATGTATGATACACACATGGAAAAATCACTTATTAACAGACATAACTTATTTAAAATAAGGAGATATGACCGTGTTGCACTGAAGGGACGATTAGATGACCGTGACTCGGACCAGGCATGCTTGAAACTTGGATTATGCATGTGAACATTTGACCCAAATTTTACAAAAATCCTTCAAGGTATGAGAAGATAAGTGTACTGACCTTTCACCCTACAAGGTGACCTAGTTATTGAGCAGGTTAAGTATGGGCAACAACTGTGATCAGTTATTTCAGAATTAGTCTACCCATGTAGAAGTTATAACCCAGTCACAAAATACCAGAGCATTACCCTTAAATTATTCCAAGTTTGAGCCATGTAGTCTTAACCTTGAAGGTAGCCGCTGGGTGTTGCTCATGACACGCCCTTGTGGTATGAACAACAGCATAAAGTTATTTCAAAATTGCTATATGCATGTAGAAATTACAGCTCAGTATGTAACCCTTTATAACAGGTAATGAATCCAAAGTGTGACTTTGTCCCTGGATGTAGCCATCCAGATGTGGTGCATCATACTCATGTGTTACTGTTTCCCACCGGAGTGAATTTATTTGAAAACCGGTTCATGCATATAGAAGTAACAGACAGGATTCAAAGAGTGGATGGATGGAACTGAACAAACCTGTATGGGCTTTGTACAGTGGGGACTAGTGAGATCAACCAACAAACATTCGAACTCATTTACAGAACAATTATTATAAATGTCGCATCAAGAGTAGACCGGTGACATATTTGAGGACTCCATGTGACAAAGTTTCCGCTAGCTAAACCGAGGGATCAAGACACACATTCTGATCCATTTTCCTAATTAAAATTTTGATGTTAAAGATGACCGACAGTTGAATAAAAAAAATTCAATTCATACAAGGGCATAATTCTATCAAAATGAGGTAAAGACCAACGAGTTCTCAAAAACATGTTTCCAAAGACGGAGAAACAATAATTTGTGTAAAGGAGCTGTTAAATGTACTGAAAACTGACCTAACTAACATACACCTTGAACAGGACTGGACATTGAAGCTAAGAGGAGAGTTCTTCCTTGGAAGCAAACACTGACTGAAAAGGGTTATGTAGTATGTGCTTATAGATATCATTTTAAACAAAGGAAGGGACATAACTCTCACATAATGTACACAACCATTTTGCCTTTCATCTTAAGTTTTTGTTGTCATGTCGACTTTGGTCTTAATAAGGAATTTAAAACATGAACAAACAAGTTCTGTAAGTTTTATATCTTTATTTATTGTGAAAATCTTATCACCCAGGTGTTTATCTAGTAGTTTTAACAAAGTATTGCATTTCATTTTCAATTTCATAACCATCATAATATGTGAAATATTACACCATAAGCTGCACCATTCAAGCATCTTTCTATTAACATTAACTGACTTAACTTCAATAATAAATTAAAAAAATTAAATACACTATTACTCTTATCACAAGTCCTGTCAGCTTAAAAAGTGATAGAAAAGTATCAAATTATAGATTGAGCATGAATTAGTTAACTTTCATCTTTCAGCAGATGGATCTGTGGTTAGCACTTGTGTCTGCAGTCATGAATGTCACTATTTTGTTCTAAGGGAAAAGTGTTCTATGCTGTCTCCATTTCTTCAGTTTCCGTTTCATAGATTCTTGGTCCATATAGTAGAACATATGCACAATGCCAATCACCTGAAATTTTTATAATCAAGCACAGCTGTATTCCTGAAACACTGTAGTTTCTGCACTGGGTTTTAAGATTTATTAAATACTGCTCGCATCAAGTCATACATATTTTTTAAATACAACTTTTATATCGAAGTACATGTAGTCAAGAGCAATACAAAAATGCTAAATTGACAAGGAATGTAGAATTACTCTACCTCTGTTTCTGGGGCACAGTAGGGGGGATTTCAATTTAATATGCATTTATATGACAAGGCTAACAAATTTTCGATCACTTGAAAAGTAAGCATAAGATAGAAGAAAGTAAGAGATCATTAACATCAGATTTTGTCAAATTATGAACAGTTGAAGGCCAATTACTCTACTAGTATTTGTATGATATGGCCAGTTATCTACCTTGACTTAAACATTTTCCTCATGCACTTTGTTTTCAAGATTGAAGAAAAGCTATGGAGTTGACAGCAGAAGTGGGAAAAAGCAACATATAAATCTGTTTTTTTACAAAAACATCCCCCAGTTCTTCAATGGTGTGAGGGTGGTTGTGCAAAAAAAAAGAACCTAAATAAGGTCAACATAAAACTAAATCTATCACTGTTGTGATTAAATAGCCTTGCAATGACCCTTTGTCACAGATTAATACTTGAAAGTAGTTGGTTATGGCAGTATGTCATGGGAACAAGTAAAGTGATTATTTAACACTGAAGGAGGAATTTGCTTCACATTCTACCTATGCCACATGAAATATCAATAACAGAAGTGTCTGAGTTTGAAATGGCATAACTCTTCAACTCCTAGAAGAAAGCATGAAATAATAGGAAAGAAAACACATTGATTTACTAGAAATATCCATGTTCAAAGGGGTATAACACTGCAATCCTTTAACTAGATGCCCACGTGCAACATGTCGAGCCCGCCATATGTCAAAAGGGCTAACTCCTTACCAAGTAGAGATGGGTCAAAAAACACCAAAATATTGGATGTAACATGCATGTTGTACCACAAAAAATTGGTCTCGATTTTTCTCTACGGCCAGTAATAAAAAAATTACAATATAAGCTTTTTATAGTAACAACAAAGGGAAGTAATTCTAAAAACAAGGGTAGCCCATGGTGGTGAACATTTGTACAAAGTAGCATCAAAATCCCTCCATGCATGAAGAAGAAATGCTCCAGACAGAGATATTCTTGACTTTGAACTTTAACCTCTAAGTGTGACCTTGACCTTAGACCTAGGGACCTGGTTCTTGCGCATGACACTCCGTCTCATGATGGTGAACATTTGTGCCAAGTTAAATTAAAATCCCTCCATGCATGAAAAAGATATGCTCCGGACAAAGTCATTCTTGAATTTAACCTTTAATCTCCAAGTGTGACCTTGATCTTAGACCTAGGGACCTGGTTCTTGTGCATGACACTCCGTCTCATGATGGTGAACATTTGTGCCAAGTAACATCAAAATCCCTCCATGCATGAAAAAGATATGGTCCAGACAAAATCGGACGGACGGACAGACGCACATACACCGACCCGCCAAAAGTGACAACTATATAGAGCTCACCGCAGGCGGGCTCGACAAAAAATGAAGGAGTCCACTCAACAAACTACCTATGTTATAAAAGTGGACCGACCAACAGTGATTCCAGTAACTAAAGAGTTTGCTTTGCAGGGGTACAGTTAAAATCAATCTAGAGATTTCTAAAAAAAAAAGCACCCTTCTCCCAGCCATGTAATCATACATTTTTATAAGTAAAAGTTTCTGAAAAAATAAAACATGAATATCTTACCTCCCCCTGACAGTTTGAGCACATCTTCAGAGGTAATAGGTGTGACATTGTCATCATCAAACATAAGCCAATCATCTGTAGATAGTGAAACACACACATTGTTTACTACATCCCATAGAATATTGCAAAAATCAGATACAAATCAAGTCCTTTCAGGTATTTTCCTTTTATAAATGCACACAATAGTGCAATGCACTCCTAACATTGAGACTGCCTGTTTTATACTATCAAAGACAGAAGGAGACAAGCCCTTCCACACAAGTACCGTTCACAACTCGTGTGTAACTATAAATTGTATGAACTCAAGTCTAAAACTCATACTCACTGTATTTTTGTCATTACAATTCTTGAAACCTATTCCAAGCCAAACAACATTTTTTAAAGTAAAAACAGCAAAACTATTACAATGTCTAGTAGTTCTAGAAATCAGAACGTCATGATAAATGTACTAAATAGCTGAGTTATTAGCAATGTACATACCTCCTTTCCTTTTAACCCAAGCCACATAATGGCCACTAGAGCTTGATCTACCTTTATGTGTTAACACAGCCTGTAGCTCATAGTACCCACTGTTGTTGGATCCTGTGTCTGAAATCATACATTTACATAACATTGCAATTTCACCTGAATCTTTCCTTATTCTGTTAAACACCTACAGATATCAAACATTTCACATACAGAGTTAAAATCATGTACTCTGTGTCCATACTGACATGAATGTTTGACTGGAACTTAAGGTCTGTATATATAGGTATATACTTAAAACAGTGTGAACCATCAAAAAAAAAAATATTAAATCACTGAGAAACAAGAGCTGTCCCTCCCAAGTGACGAATGCCCCCAAAAGAGGTGCCTCACAGTCTGTGTCCTCTCCATGTGCTCAATAAATGTGCTATGTAATTTTAAAATCCTTCCATGCATGACAGAGTAATCATGCATACAGTATTCCATTACTTTAAACTATAAGTGTGACCTTGACCTTTGAGGTAGGGACTTGGGTCTTGCACGCGACACATCCGCTTGATGTGCTAGACATTTGTGCACAGTTATTTTAAAATCCTTCAAAGCATAATAAAGTTATAGTCCGGACACAAATGTATGCATATATACAGGATTCCATTACCTATAAACTCTAAGTGTGACCCTGACCTTTGTGGTAGGGATGTGGGTCATGCACGCGACACGTCGTCTTGATGTGCTAGACATTTGTGCCAAATTATTTTAAAATCCTTCAAGGCATGACAAAGTTACAGTCCGGACACGAATGTGTGCATATATGCTTATATAGAGGAATCCATTACCTTCAAACTCTAAGTATGACCTTGACCTTTGAGCTAGGGACGTGGGTCTTGCACGCGACACGTCGTCTTGATGTGCTAG
Source organism: Saxidomus purpurata (assembly GCA_022818135.1). Classification (NCBI taxonomy): domain Eukaryota; kingdom Metazoa; phylum Mollusca; class Bivalvia; order Venerida; family Veneridae; genus Saxidomus; species Saxidomus purpurata. The sequence continues at coordinate 56,019,453 of JAFMSR010000005.1, read as the reverse complement.
ACATTTGTGCCAAGTTATTTTAAAATCCTTCAATGCATGACAAAGTTACAGTCCGGACACGAATTTGTAAGTGGGGACGCACGGACGCACGGACAGACGGACAGACGGTGCGATTTTAATATGCCACCCTTCGGGGGCATAAAAATAACATACTACTGCACTGTTATCACATTGATTCTTAAGAAACTGCAGCCATAGACCAGTGACTCCACCAATATAACACACATTTTTTATTCTAGATAGAGCCACAAACATTACACAAGTCATCAACAAAAAAATCTCATCCCAGGAAATCTGTTCTGATGAATCCCAGGTATAAGTAGTTAGTGATTCAAAAAGACACGATAAAACTGGATTTTCTTGTCAACTGTTGCATGAAACAATCTACTATTTGACATGCCTGCTTAAATTGCATATGATATACAGTTTTGAGGCCCAGGCTTGGAAGTCATAATTGGTTCAGTTACATGGTCATTGTTTACCAAACAGAAAACTACTCAATAATTATGCAACACAAAATTAGCATCTCTTATAGTTAAGAAAGGCCTCTCATGTTTTTTTCGGTTTTGATTTTTGTCACCATTATTGGACTTATCCTCAAACCTTTTAAATGTGAATTTCTTGAAGGTATTCCCTATCTATCTATAGATACTGTACTTGCTCCAGTTGGAGATGACAGGTGAAAAGGTGGCAAATTGCTTTGATCAAGTATATATTAATAGAAACATCCTAACTAGTAATGGATGTATGATACAAATAAAAAAAGACCAAAGATAAACTTTGCCACTTAAAAAACCTATTTACAAGTAGGTGTCTGCTACCCCAAAACAGGAAGCAGACGGTTTAATTATTCAGATTTAAACCCAGATACTTTTCCTGAAGAAACAGCATCAAAAGGTAGGCAGTTTCAAAGTGGTACTATTCTTGGAAAATAGGAGAATTTAAATGTATCCAAGTATGCCAATGGTCTAGCATATTGGAATAGATGGCTGGTTGGCCGTAGTCCGATGGACCTGGGATACTGAACTAAGTGGAGGTAATTGGGCTTATCAATCCGAACTAAGTCATTATGGATCTTGTAGAAGAAAACAAGGCTTGAGTGGTTCCTATGTTGGACTAATTCCCTATATAACAGTAAATGATCAATGGAATGCTCGAGTTTACTCCACCGTTTGAATTCAAAAAAATATTGGTTAAAATCCACTTTTAATACTATTTAGCAGTATATGCTAAGTTTGTTGTTCTTACCATCTGGGAAGGAGTAAGGGTGTTTAGTAGTTTTCTTGCTTTCATCTTTTTTGTCTGTTGGATTCTCTGCTGCTTTCTTTAACTGAAAATGCATCATATTTATTTAAATATGCCTTCAGTACACATGTACAACCAACTATTTTATACATCAAAATACTTCTTCTTTTTAGCGTCAACGTATGTTTTTACGCGTTATAACATCTATCCCTGAGGAATGGTTAGGGCCTGTGAGGGTATCAACATATCCCCTGGGATTCTGCACGTGTTATAACAGGAAAAAGGATGCATAAAGAATCACAAACAAGAGCTGTCCCTCATAAGTGACGAAGGCCCCTGAAAGAGGTGTCTCACAGTCTGTGTCTTCTCCATGTGCTCAACAATTGTGCCATGTAATTCTAAAATCCTTCCATGCATGACAGAGTTACCATGCATACAGTATTCCATTACCTTTAAACTCTGAGTGTGACCTTGACCTTTAAGGTAGGGATGTGAGTCTTGCACGCAACACCTAGTCTTGATGTGCTGAACATTTGTGCCAAGTTATTTTAAAATCCTTCATTGCATGACAAAGTTACAGCCCGGACACGAAAATGTGTAAGGGGGCATTAAAATACTATCAAAACACTTTTACTGATATGTCAATGTGCAGGACAAACTCAGTGTTGTTTAAGTCATATTTATGACATAACATTTCAAGCCCTGCACTATTAACACCGTGCACCATTGCTTACAATGGTAGAACATGCCCTGCTACTACATGAGCATCTCCATTTGATAGTAAAGCCTCTCATAAAGTTTTGCTGAATTCAAGCCATCTGCTGAGAAATAGTGCAGACAAGAATATAATACAGAAATAATAAGGGACATAACTTTGTGGATATCATCAAGGCGGAATATGTCCTGCAAGATGCATATCTCCTTTTGATAGTAAAGCTTCCTGTGAAGTTTTGTTGAATTTGAGCTACTGCTTGCTGAGAAATAGCTCCGACAAACGCATGCATAGAATTATGAAGACCATTACTTGCTCCCCTCACCTTGGACAAAACCGGCTGGGTACTGCAGTCAGGTAAACTTACCAAAATTTGTTAGGTACCAGTTATTACGTTTGATATTGCAAAGCAACACGCTCTTCTAGTTTCTGTACAGTGGTATGCAAAGTCTATACATATGATGGAATGCTAAAGCTGACACTAGAATGAGTGCAATCTTTGAACAATCAGGCTGATAAATCAATGCTGAATGAGTCACCTGATGGTAGACTTGATTATCCTAGTGGCTAATGCATAATGCAAATAAATTACTTATATCAAAAGTGACACTATTTTCCTATATATGTATAATTGTAAAGTACCTTAGCTTCAGCAGCCTTATCTTCTTGTTCTTTATACTTTTCCCTCATAGGAATCAGCTTTTGTTGTAACTCTTCTGAACACAACTCAAATACATCCAAACTTAGTGGAAACTTTACATCCTACAAGTAAACAGTTTCAATGTATTATTGTAGTGAATCAATGCACTGTATTGCTAGACAGATTTGCTGGTATAATATAGCACACTTTCATGATGACAATCATTGTTGCAGCAATATACGTTTTCAAATATCCGGTACATCAATCATAACATAAGAAGTTAACAATAATCTACTGGAATTATCAAGACACTTGTACATTTGATGCTGTAAACATTCACATAAACATAGGTCGTCATTCCAGGCTTGAATGAAGTAAACCTTCGATGATCCAGAAAAAAACCCCAATAAAACCAGGCAATTGAAAAATAATGCAAGCAAGCTAAGTCATGTTTTTTGTGATCCTTACTTCTATCCAATGTCTTTAATTATCCTGTGAAGTTTCAAATAATGCCAATTAATAGATTCTGCATTATGCTCTGGCAGAATGTGTCATAGGCAAACAAAGTGTGACAGGCGGGCAAAGTGTGACAGGCAGACAAAGTGTGACAGGCAGACAAACAGGCAAAGCTGGACTATACACTCATCCATCAATAACCCTGACTGTGACAGAGAATCATTACAATAATGGTACTCAGCACAATTTCTGTATGCATAACACACAAAATCTTACCTTAAGAATTTTGGCATTTATTGATTCTTTTTCTTTGAAGTAAAATCTTACAAACTGTATAGTTAAATATCCTGGTAATCTTCGGATTTTGTTCTGAAAATAAAACAGAATTTAATATACAGTGTACAATGACATAGTTTAATATGAAAATATGACTAATTCTTAAAGTCACTCAGTCACGTTTTCACTTACTCCACACTTCGTATTGTTTGCATATTCTTCCAGAGCTGTACTGTATTCCTAGACCTCATCCTACGTTGCATTTTGTAAATTAACAAAACTATTTCTTGCACTAATTTTGACTTTGCCATTGTTACACAGTTTCATACTAATTGATCAACTTTCAATTGTGAAACATCACTCTTTTCCAGATCAAATCAACCTGCTAGAATGAGAGAGTGGCAATATGTACTTGATGTGTCTTGCCTACCACACTACCCATAGACCATCCAATCCTGTGGCGAACACAATACCACTGTGCTACTGAGGCTCCACATTAAGGATTACACAATTACACAGTAAGGTTTATGTTCATACTTACAGATTTCTTGTATACTGCATCTCTACCTAATAACGGTGAATTCTTTGTTATATGTTCTTCTAACCTCTGAAAAAAATATTAATTTATTAAACTGATTATAAATCTCTTGAAATAAGGGAAGATTTCTTCCTGTAAAAATCTTTTATCGCTATGTGTAATATCTCTTTCACGAATTTGGAATTATGTTTGGACAAGTATAATTTCTTGGATAAAGGGAGATAATTAATGCTCCCCTCAACCTTAAAGCAGCTAGCTGAATACATTGTTCATTATAGACAACTCCATTACTATGTAGCATTAATCCCTAAACTCGAACGGTTTAAACACAAAGGCTTTCTTACAATAATTATTGTAAGTTAAAGTGTGTATATTATATAAAAGGAGATAAAAATGAAGAAAATACTGACTACTTACAGATCTTAAACCTGTGTGCATATATTTCACCTCTGAAAGTAAATTTACAATAGTAGAAATCATAATTACATTGTTTTAAGTTTTAACATATCAGGATGTACTATAATCAACATCACTTTGAATCAATCACAGACAGGTAAGTTCTCAAATATATTTTTGCGCTCTTAATTAAGCTAACAAATTACCTCAAACAAGAGTAAAATAGATTTTTTAGTCACATATCTCCCAATTCTTGATTACAATAAGTTTGTGCAACTTGCAACTTCCAAACTGACAGAAGCATATGTAAGCAGATAAAACTAGAGCTATCACTAAATGTGATTAATACCCCTGAAAGAATGCTTTATAAACTGAGGAAGTTTGTAGTAACAGAATACCTTGCAAAAAAAACTAAAATAGAGATATTGTTCTTGGCAATAACTCTGTAATGAGTCAAGATAGAGTTATGATTCCTGTGCACTGCACTTCCTCTCAATGTACTTGACCATTGTATGAAGTTGTATTGAATTCCATCCAGTAGTTTTCAAGTTATCCTCCTGACAAGGAAAAGTAACAAAGGGCAATAACTCTGTAATTACTCAAGATAGAGTTATGGATCTTGTACACTGCACTTCCTCTCATTGTGCTAGACCATTGTATGAAGTTGTATTGAATTCCCACCAGTAGTTTTCAAGTTATGCTCCGGACAAGGAAAAGTAACAAAGGGCAATAACTCTGTAATGAGTCAAGATGGAGTTATAGTTCTTGTGCACTGCACTTCCTCTCAATGTGCTTGACCATTGTATGAAGTTGTATTGAATTCCAACAAGTAGTTTTCAAGTTATGCTCTGGACAAGGAAAATGCAACAGACCACCCGACCGACCAACCACCGGGTGACTCCTATATACCCCTCTCAAACTTCGTTTTGGGGCTATAACAAGAGGGTCACGATGGCCCTTTATCACTAACCTGAGTGACATTGCTCATCAAGAAAAATATTCTGATACATTTTCATGACAATTAAATTGAAAGATGTGGCAACTATCGTGTTCACAAGCTTTTTCTTTTATTTGTCATTGTGACCTAGTTATTGACCCCTAGGTGACCCAGATTAAAAACATCAAGACGAACATTCTGACCAACTTTCATGCAAATTGGGTATCAAATGTGGCCTTTAGTGTTAAAACATATTTTCCTTTGATTTTAACCCCATGTTATGAACCTGGCCTAGATATCATCAAGACAATCATTTTGACCAATTTTCATGATTCGGGTCACATGTTGCTCCTTGAGCATTAACAAGGGTCTCCTTTGATTTGCCATGGTGACCTAGTTTTTGACATAATAAACCTAATTTTCGAAATCCACCTTGATTTCACAAAGACTCAATTCTGATAGTTTCACAAAGATCCAATAAAAAAATGCAGCCAGTATTGTGTACACAAGGTTTTACTATGATTTGACCTAGTGACTTTGTTTTTAACTCATACTGCAGATTTCATAATAGCGTGCCGTTTCAGTGTTTGCTTTACACACAGGTAGTAAATGACGTCGATGTTACATTCTGTAGTAAGCTCCGCCCAAATCGATACCTTTATCTATCGTCCACACTGACTACTATACTGACAGTATAAGTTTACACATCTTCAAGCTACAATTGCGACATTATTTGATTTTTTATGAATCTAGTGCTTATGTATCATTTTTGGATAAAATTGGTTTATTTTAAACCTCGAAAGTTTATTTCAGAAAACAACTTGTATTCAATTTTTACAAACGAAACCGAACTGTACTGCGTGTTCTATAATCAACACGAAACAAAGATTTTATACTTTTCTGTAATATAGTCCATATAATAAAATTCTGATGGAGGAAAATGTGTCCTCGGCTAAGTATCTGAAACGTTTGCTGAGCTAAGAAGACACGGTTGTAAAGAGTCTGACTTATGCGACGAACGTTTTACAAACATGATTCCAAGAACATTTCTTGCAGGATGTTTAGAACGAACCGTTTTAAGACATTTTATATTCGTGAATCACTGTTGAACCTGCAGAGAATATAGCACCCTTGATCATCTTTCCTGTATATTTTTTCATACGGGAAATCCTTTCTAAAGCATGATGAGAAATGTATAATACAATGTTTATATAATTGTTGTTTTGTTGCATCATCGTCGATTGTATTTTACGAGAAAACAGAAATTCACCTTCGTAAAATTTATAAAAGAATGTCTAGATCATTGAGTGTTTAAACTTATGGAAAATTATATACATTATACATGCGCTCTGCATGTAAATATTTGTGCACAGTATAGCAAACTTCCGTGTACACCATCTCAGATTCAGGTAAATGTATCGCTGTACAAACTTGCGAAAAGTCAAATCGTATGTCGGTAAAATAAACACAAACTGAAAACATCAAAACTTGGCTCGATTGTACATGTAATCGTCACCAATGAAGTGAACGAAACTACTAATAAAACAAAGTAAATTTCATTTGTACTGGCGATAGGTCAACTTGTTGGCAATGTGATGTACTGGTAGTCCTAGAAAAAAGACCTCGCATTTATTATCTTTAGTTTTCACTTTTATGATATTTTACTTTTTATATTCATTGAGGAAAGTCATGCTAACAAAGATGTAAAAAAATAAACACCAAAAATTAAAAAATTAGAAATCATGAAGAAACAAGCATTATGTCTAAATAGTTGGACTATAAACGCTCTACATTTTTGTTCATTCTACTGCGACATATATTTACACTAAATTTATGTATGTGAAATGACACTTGTACCGGATTTACACATACATGTTGTATGCGTATATCCCCTTCTTGATGGGACACTAGCACACAAGCAACATGTACGTAACCGCCGACTAAACACTATTGAATGCCGTAAACAATATGACCGATTTATATTCTTTTTCTCACTATGAAAACACAGACACACTTTATCTGATTGCTCTCCGTATGTGTAAAATGTAGCTCCGCCTACAGACGCTTTAGTCATTCATTACCTGTATTCAATCGATACGCAACAAACACTGAAACGGCGCGCTATTATGAAATCTGCAGTATCTGTCTTTCTATACATCCAACAGTAATATTTGATACTCATACTACCTTTTTCAATGAAACAGCTGAGCTGGTAGAACTTTTCTGTACTTTTGCTTTCTGGCTCTTCTTCACTTTCCTCACATTTCATACTTAACACAGTTACAGAAAATTATCACTATCTTACAGATAACCACTCACTTCATTAAAATTACATATGATTAACCCCTTTTCTAGACTAGTTCTGTCCCACACAAGCAATCACTTCATTTTGTCAGGGGTCTTACAAAACTGGAATTTTCCACTTAAAACAGCATTATTGGCAGAAAAGTCATTTATCAATCTAATCTACTATTTTTCTTCATAAAGGAATACAAAACTGACAGGTTAAATAGCAGTAACAGGCAACTACTTAGCACTTGATGATCCCCGTTAGCTAAAAACTCTCAAATGAAACTGTGAAAAATCCTTAGCCCCCCCCAAGTTGGATTCAAACTTGGGTCCTCTAGTACCCTAAGCGGACACTCTACCATGTTGCCATAAAAACTAGCTCACTGGCAAGGAATTACAAGTGCCATATTATACCTCTACTACATAAACAATACCCAAAACATTGAAACTAAAGGATACGCTACATCAAATTCCCCACCAAAGTACTGGTCCATGAATCCTTTACTCCCTGCTGCAGAAGCATTCTAAAAACATAACAATCTCTTAATTGATATATTCTTTTTAAATGTACTTGAAACCTTGAATGTCAAATTATAAGACTCAAGAAAATTATTTCTCTACTTAAAAAAATAAATCTTTGTCCAAATTAATTTGCCTAAGTGACTCGGATTCATATCTGTCTGTGATTGGCTGCAGTCAGTTAGCAGTTCCATACTGGCTAATCAGAGGCAAGACATTTTTTGACTCGTCCAATAGAAAAGCTTCAAAATTTTATTAAAAGTCTAAGAAATACCAAAACATTTGATGTGTCATACAATACCTGTAAATGTGTATAATGTTAAACATGATACCTGGTTAGTAGAATCTGAGCCTGCAGTAAGGGCTGGAAGTTTCTGTTGTAAACATCTAACAATCTCTGTCCAACACTCATTGGCATCCTGGAAAATTGCATCAACACAAATATGTCACTTAACTTTGCTAGTTAACATAACAAAGATTATCACACTGGTTTCTACCAGTTTTTCTTACAAAAGTTGTAGACAAAAATATAGAAAATAGTTCTATGCTTGTTTTCCAACCAGTATAATAGAAGACTTATTATTTTTATTTTCTCCACCTACAGAGCATTGATTTGAAATGTAAACACTACACATACAGGCTTCCATACATGCCGTTCTCCCGTTACTCGCCGGGTTCTCCCGATATTTAGACCCTTACCCCGGCGCCCCGGCAAAGCTCGCAAAAACACCCAAATCTCCCGATAAATCAAAATTTTGTCTTGAAAGAAAAGAAAATCCATAAAATTCGTTAAATACCCACTTAAGTCCAAGTTTGAATATACAAAGTCAAAACCTTGACACGCGAGATCGATAATTGGTTGATTAGGTGACGAAAGTCGGCTCTTTATTACGCTCGTTAGTGTTAATTGTCAGTAACATCTGGTCATTGCCGGGGTAATACTTATCGCCTGATTGACGTAATTGATGTTTGCAACAAGATGACACGTCTGGACAAGGTCTTTCAAATAGTATATATTGTATTAAGGATCTCTTTGTTGGTCAGATTGATTGGTAAAATATCGATATATACGTAGATATAAAGTTTCAATATTTTCTTCGTTTTTCCAAAATTGCGGGTACCCGGATGTTTGTCACGTGATCCGAGGCAAGTTATTTATCGTATTACGCTCGTTTCCGGACCATACTATTTGAAAGAACTTGGTCAGGATTATTAAATATGATTATATGATACTTTTAATGTACTAGTTGATTAAAGATTATGTACCGCCAGTTGAAAGAAATAAAATTGTTGCTTTTGTTTGTTTTTTTTGCTTTGTATCCAGATCCAACATAAGTACGACATTATTCTTGTTTCATTAAAATTCAGGGAATTTTGTTTGAGTAATAATTTTGCATATGAGAAATTGAGAATTGTTGAATAAACATAATCGTCATGTATGACGTCAGAAACGCATGTTTTTTGGTTTTCGTTTTTACCCCGTTGTGATGTCCAAAAACCCGGCGATTTTTCACAAATCTCCCGTTAATGATCCAACCCTAAACGGCATGTATGCAGGCTTCAAACATGAAATAATGTAATACATCTATCAATATGAAGCTTGTACATGAATGGTGTAAATTTATCGAACACTTCTAAACATTCGCAACCCTCAAATACAAAATTAGTGCAGATATGATATTTGGTTATGTCTACTTAACATTTTCAACCATGTTTTTGTAATATATCCCAGACTAACCGGAGTTGCTAAATTCTAAGTGTTAATATAACATCCAGCAACTTTTCTGTTTAAAATGTCATATTTCTTTCTGTCTCATTTTCGAAACACAATTTGGTTTAATAAAACATCTAGAATTACTACCTGTTGTTGGAAGCCACCATGCTCACTCTTTTCAGCAAATTGTGGATATGCCATATGAAGGACTTGTAAGAACACAATTGGAGGTAAAGCTTGACCAGATTTTTCCATTGAACTTACTAGATCTCTCATACCTGTAATGATTAAACATTGGTTCCAGACTTTCACTAGACAGACTAGATGGACATTTTCCCTAAAAACAGCCTGGTAGACTAGAACCAAGTGAGCTTGAGAATAGTTTTAACTTTTTACAATATACGGCACAATCATTTAAACAGTCAAATCTATGAAATGGAACATCCTGTCACTGGTCAACTACACCCATTCAGGTACAGTAATGAGTAAGCCTGTAATTATACAACAAAGAAAATCAAGAAATGTCAATTGTCTTAGATACTTCTCCAAAGACAAACCAGTACTCTTAACTCTGTGAACTTAAAATGTATGGTCAGCATAAATCACATGACGTACATCTCTAACAGTCAGTGGATTATTACATGTGATAATGTGTGATCATTAATTATAAAATGTATATTGTGCGAAACTACTTTCTCCTTGTGTTATTAATCTTTCATGTAGATGTTTAAAAAAGATAGCATGTTTATCACATATTATGTACATACCAGCTGTTATTGAATCTGATGCTACTATGGCTCCACCAGAAGTAAGTCCTCCAGTATACCTGCAATATACATGTGATATACTTGCTATTGTTGAAATGATTGCCATAGTATTTTCATCTATTATATCAGGAATGAAGAGTTAGTTTACTAAAGAGACACTGTCAATTAGTATGTTTTCTATTTTAAAGAAGTGGCTCAGTGTAATACAAACAGGTAAGATGGTTCCTTAAACTATGTTTGTGGCTGCCCTAAGCTTCTAACTCTTCTCTAAAGTAATTGGCAACTTATCCCTAAGAAGTGCAAAATGAAAGATCAAGAGCGTAATTTTCAGAGTATTAACAGTTGTTTTTTTACACAGCAATTGAGAAATCTGCAAGTTTGTCTACATGAAAAATTAAAGCTAGATCTATACCAACAGCTTAAACAATTCTAAGAAAGCTGACAGACTTAACTGACAACTTATCTCCAATATATTCTGCAATGTGCAGGGAACTTTTAACAATACATGTATTCATTTCACATTTAGGAAACAACTGACTGTAAACATTGACTGAAACATCCAACAAATGTATGATATTCAGTCTATATGATTGTGTGTATCACCTTCATATCATTGTGGTGCAATCCACAAACATCAAATTTAAAATAATATGATCCTCAAGCAAAGAAACAAAGTGGTGGTTTTCGGGAAATAACTTACACAAACTTACTTTTTAAGTGCATCTTTAAGTTCGGGTACAGATCTTAAACACTGTATTGTTGCATTCATGTAACAAGTGTTTCCTAGATTTGTCAATCCAGCAGGTACTTCCAGCTGAAAAATCCAATAAACTTGATCGAAGTTAATCTAATTTATGAGGTAAGAAACAATAAATGCAGAATCTTTCTATCTTTTCATACTGCTTTACACCCCTATAAAAAAAATTGAACACAAGGTGCAGGTTAGCTGTCAATAAAAATAATGTCTTTATTTTACGCGGCTACACATTTGGATGACCCATGTGATCTACCATGTGGGCCTCAAAAGATGCATGATATAGTACAATATTTACAATGAAACTACATTACAAACAACTGAATTTAACAAACAACATTATCAATTCTGATGAACAATAATTATTAAGATATTAAAGCTATTATACTGCTCAAAATGACCAGATAACGTAGTCAAGAAAAGTTCTTAAAACATGAAAAATGTTTAGAAAATTAAAAGAAATTAATTAATTATCACATTAAAGGGAAATATCACTTTAAACTAAGTTGACAGATTAAAAAAAAATACATTTGAAGACGTGATATTACAAATGTATTTTACAGCAATATTAGTTACCACCACAGGGGGTCGAACCATACCCCATCCACCTTCTATTACCTATATAATATAGTATATGGTACTATATCATATAGGTAATAGAAGGCGGGTGGGGTATGGTTCGACCCCGTGGTTACCACCAGAAAACTTCCATGTTAAGTACATCTTTAAAAAAAAAACAAGAGCTGTCCCTCACAAGTGACGAATGCCCCCGAAAGAGGTGCCTCACAGTCTGTGTCCTCTCCATGTGCTCAATAAATGTGCTATGTAATTTTAAAATCCTTCCATGCATGACAGAGTAATCATGCATACAGTATTCCATTACTTTAAACACTAAGTGTGACCTTGACCTTTGAGGTAGGGACTTGGGTCTTGCACACGACACATCCGCTTGATGTGCTAGACATTTGTGCCAAGTTATTTTAAAATCCTTCAAAGCATAATAAAATTATAGTCCGGACACAAATGTATGCATATATACAGGATTCCATTACCTATAAACTCTAAGTGTGACCTTGACCTTTGTGGTAGGGATGTGGGTTTTGCACGCAACACGTCGTCTTGATGTGCTAGACATGTGTGCCATATTATTTTAAAATCCTTCAAGGCATGACAAAGTTACAGTCCGGACACGAATGTGTGCATATATGCATATATAGAGGAATCCATTACCTTCAAACTCTAAGTGTGACCTTGACCTTTGAGCTAGGGACGTGGGTCTTGCACGCGACACATCGTCTTGATGTGCTAGACATTTGTGCCAAGTTATTTTAAAATCCTTCAATGCATGACAAAGTTACAGTCCGGACACGAATGTGTGCATATATGCATATATAGAGGAATCCATTACCTTCAAACTCTAAGTATGACCTTGACCTTTGAGCTAGGGACGTGGGTCTTGCTCGCGACACGTCGTCTTGATGTGCTAGACATGTGTGCTTAGTTATTTTAAAATCCTTCAATGCATGACAAAGTTACAGTCCGGACACGAATGTGTGCATATATAGAGGATTCCATAACCTTCATACTCCAAGTGTGACCTTCACCTTTGAGGTAGGGATGTGGGTCTTGCACGCGACACGTCGTCTTGATGTGCTAGACATGTGTGCCAAGTTATTTTAAAATCCTTCAATGCATGACAAAGTTACAGTCCGGACACGAATTTGTAAGTGGGGACGCCTGGACGGACGGACAGACGGACGGTGCGATTTTAATATGCCACCCTTCGGGGGCATAAAAAATAACTGCTGTCTGCTCTTGAATTGGAATATTGTTCCATATTTGAGGTCCTGAATTAGAATATGATAGAAACTTTCTAAAAAAAAAAGACTGCAGTGAATTCTTGATGTCAAATACTGTTTTCCCAAAGGCTGATATTGTTGTAACATCATCAAACAGATCTATTAGTGCATTATTATTAGTATAAAGCGAAAGATCATTAATATAAATTATAAAGAGTAAGGGTCCTAGAAAAGAGCCCTTCATTACACCTGCAAATACTTCTAGAGCTTCAGATAAATATCCTGACATACTGACCCTCTGACAACAACCTGTGAGATAAGATGACATCCATTCTAAGGATTTAGCACAAAATTTCTATCATTTTAGTTTCTTTAACAACAGTTTGATTTATTAAGGCGAAAGCCTTTGTCAAATCTATGAATATAGTATCTACTAGATTGTTGTCATTTTAAGCCTCAATCCAAGTCTCAATTATATTTGTCAGTGCTGTCTCAAATGAGTGAAATTAAAAACAAGAAGGGCATGATGGCCCTATATCGCTCACCTTAATACAAGTACACTTGCCTAATGGGTATGGTCAATTTTGACCCAAGAGGCATGATTTGAACAAAGTAGGTGGAAGACCACAAGACAATGTTACATACCAAATAGGTTTTCCTATATACATCTTTGTAAAACAAGTGACTTCCTTGGTGGGGCCAATATTGACCCCAGGGGTATGATTTGAACAAACTTTGAAGGATTCTACTAGGCAATGCTACATACTTATTATCTAAGCTCTAGGCCCTGTTGTTTCACACAAGATTTTTAAAGTTTTTCCTGTATAAACTTATGTAAAATCAAGTGGCCTCCTGGAGGGTCAATTTTGATCCGGGGGTCATAATTTAAACAATCTTAGTAGATGTTCACTAGGCATTTAAACATGCCAAATATCTAATCTCTAGGTCTTGTGGTTTCAGAGAAGAAGATTTTTAAAGTTTTTCCTATATAAGCCTATGTAAAACCAAGTGACCCCCCCCCCCCGTGTGGGGTCAATTTTGATCTTGGGGTCATAATTTGAACAATCTTGGTAAAAGTTCACTAGCCAATGCTACATGCCAAATATCTAATCTTTAGGTCTTGTGGTTTCATAGAAGAAGATTTTTAAAGTTTTTCCTATATAAGCCTATGCAAAACTAAGTGACCATCCGCGTGGGGTCAATTTTGATCTTGGGGTCATTATTTGAACAATCTTGGTAGAGGTCCACTAGACAATGCTACATGCCAAATATCAAAGCTCTAGGCCTTGTGGTTTCAGAGAAGAATATTTTTAAAGTTTTTCCTATATAAGCCTATGTAAAACCAAGTAACCCCCCGTGTGGGGTCAATTTTGACCTGGGGGTCATAATTTGAACAATCTCGGTACAGGTCCACTAGACAATGCTACATGCCAAATATCCAAGCTCTAGGCCTTGTGCTTTCAGAGAAGAAGTTTTTCCTATTTGTTGCCATAGCAACCAGAGTTCTGCATTGAATGGAATTCTTTGAACAATTTTGATAGAGCTTCATGCAAGGAACATCAATGCAAAGTTTCATCAACACTGGCTTAGTGGTTTCAGAGGAGATGTCGTTTTAAGGAAATCAGTACGACCTTGACCTTTGAGGTATGATGTGGATCTTTCTCGCAACATATGGCTTTGATGTGCTGAACATTATGCCAAGTTTTTCTAAAATCCTTCAATGCATGACAAAGTTACAGTCCAGACGTGAATGTATGTATATATACAGGATTCCATTACCTATAAACACAAGTGTGACCTTGACCTTTAAGATAGGGACATCGATATTGCACACGAAACATCATCTTGATGTTCTGCACATTGGTGCCAAGTTATTCTAGAATCCTTCAATGCATGACAAAGTTACAGCCTGGACATGAAATATTGTAAGGGTTGACGCACAGAAGGACAGACGGATGGTGCGAGTTTAATATGCCACCCTTTTGGGGCATAAAAAGTCAATATAACTTTCTAATAAGTCTTACAGCTGAAGCCAGTTGTTGTTCTGTCATGTCCTCCATGAAAACTGTTTTCTGTGCTGGTTCCTGTGGCAGTTCTTCAGCTGTACCCATCATAAGCAACATTGCTCCCTGTAGTGGACAGTACAAGACTTACAAGTTACATCCATCATTTCTGATTGTTTATTTTTTATATTGATAAATGCATAATAGTTACATATTTTTTACATTGTCTATTCTTTTCTCTCATTTTTTTCAGAAATGGTTACTTTATCTTATATATTTCAGTGGTTTATCAAAATATAATGGTGGATTATATGCCAATAAACTCACTATCGACTCTAAAATTTTCTACGCAAATAAACTTCAAAATGTTTAGCAGCTGAATAAATGCAGGTAACCATACGCCGATGATGTCGTTAAAATGATGTCATGTTTGCTTTTTCTGAGGACATTTCCTGCGAATTTTGACATTTTATTGAAACAAACTCCACAAAAGTAAAGTTTGAGTCATCAATGAATAGAATGAGAGCTGTCCCTCACAAGTGACAAATGTGTCTCACAACCTGTGACCTCTCCATCTGCTCAACAATTGTGACATGTAGTTTTAAAATCCTTCCATGCATGACAGTTACCATGCATATTGAATTCCATTACTTTTAAACTTTTAAGTGTGACCTTGACCTTTGAGGAGGTTCTTGCACCCAACACATTGTCTTGATGTGCTGAACATTTGTACAAAGTTATTTTAAAATCAATCAATGCATGACAAAGTTACAGTCAGGACACAAAAGTATGCATATATACAGGATTCCATTACTTCTAAACTCTTAAGTGTGATCTTGACCTTAGAGGTAAGGACATGGGTCTTGCATGCGACACGTCGGCTTGATGCATTGAACATTTGTTCAAAGTTATTTTAAAATCAATCAATGCATGACAAAGTTACAGTCCAGACACAAATGTGTGCATTTACAATGTATACAGGATTCCATTACCTTCAATCTCAAAGTGTGACCTTGACTTTTGAGGTAGGGACGTGGGTTGCACACAACACATTGTCTTAGTTTAGTTTATACTTATTTATTTTTGCTCGATTGTGAAGAAAGCTTCTAGCTTATCGAGTCACTCTTGAGTCTGCTTCCTGGAAAAACCAGTACTGGTGTCATATGAGGAAGTACAATTGTGACCCCAGTTGGGCTCGAACCGGCAACCTCCGGGATGAGCGGCTGACACCTTAACCTCTACACCACCGTTCCCCTCGATGTAGTTATTTTTACTTCTGGCTCCGTCACCTGTAAAAATATCACTTTTGGTGCCCACTCAGTGAAATTATACATGATAATACATCGAAACAAACAATTATCCTCTATATCTTTCTTTACTGTTTGCCAAATTCAATGTTTGAAATACTCCTGACATTGAGTTTAAAGACACACTTGTGACAAATTTAATATACTTTTACTCACATCTTTTAGCTTCATATTTCCCCAGCCATCGTCCTGCAAAAAACAAATATCTACAAGAATAAGAATGAAAACAAAAAGAGGTTCCATAATTCAACTCATGACCCATTGCTCAACTCGGTTTCATACTCAAACTTTGAATCATGAGTTGAATTATATTAACACAATTGACTAATTCTTTATAACAAAACGTGTCTAACAAGTTTTAAATATTTATATGAAATTACTTTTTACATTATAAATGTTTTTGTTTTTTCGAACTTACAGCGCAAGAGCTGAAAAAAATGTATTCCAAACTGAGTTGAGCATGAACATGAGGGCCAACATGGCTCCATATTGCTCATCTGGCTACCATGCTCAGGCACTATGGGAGACTCAAGAGTTAGTAGTATCTTTCACATCTTTGGTATGAAGTGGCCACTGGCCAGGAATTGAACCCACAATATTCCAAACATATAACAGAGGCGCTATCACTAGCCACACTTTTAAATGTCTTTTTGGGAGGTCAAATTTTAGTTGACCCAATATATCATATTTATTTCACCTTTTTTTATGTACTGCTCAGTTTCAAAAACTATAAATATAAATCGTAGTCATTGTGCATCTTCACATACATTTATACAACTTGACATTGTACAAAATACCTTGAGTACTGCTCCTTTCATCATAACCTTTTGCCGGTCAGGTTGAACACCAGACAATGCAAACAGCTGTGCCTTGAATACTTCAGGTGGTTCATCTGTATTACACTCGATATCTGTGAACTTTTCCTTGCCCCACTTCACGTTTACTAAAAAAATTCATAGAAACATCATTCAACTTAAGTTTTAATTGTAATGCTACATTGCATTTAAAGTTTTGTAATGTATAGGCTTTCTTCATATCACAAGACAAGAAATAGAGCTTCCTCTTCAAAAAGTTTTTTTTCAAACCAGCAGTAGTACTAGAACCATATTGTTCTCACTGAACAGACACTTCTGTCTGGCCTCCATATCTGTTGATTTTCCAGAGCTTATAAATTGACTTTCTTCAGAAAAACTGAGTCAGTGCATCAACACCCCTGAAACAAATGCATTACAATCAATTTAATACACAACGTATCAGGGCATTCATTTATCCCTTCACATCAATTAAAACAATTTAACAATGACATGCTCATTATATTTGTATCTTTCTTTGAAGTGAAGTGGAGACAAAAATATCTAAATTCAATGGTTTGGATAGAATTTTTTGCATTGCGAAAATCCCAGAGACAAATAATCAATGTTGAACATGCTGCCAATGTTGAAGGTGCACCTCTAAGGGGAACCGAATTTACAGATTGACATTTTAGAGTTGTCTGCCTTCTACTTCTCAAATGCAAATGGCTGCGTCCCAGTACACATCCCCAATGAAATGCTTTGGGCACTTACAAACCAAAGATAATCCAATATTTAAATGTATTTATGATTTTACACAATAAGATTAAGTTAAATTAGACCTATCACTAATGGGATTAATACCCCCGAAAGACTGCCTTATCAATGGAAGAAGTTATGAGTCACTGAATGCCTTGCAAAGTAACTTTAAATAAGAGTTATGGTTCTTGGCAATAAGTCTAGATATAGTTATGGTTCTTGCGCACTGCACTTCCTCTCCTATTCATGCTTGACCATTGTATGCAGTTGTATTGAATTCCAACCAGTAGTTTTCAAGATATGCTCCTGGACAAGGAAAAGTTACAAAGGGCAATAACTCTGTAATAAGTCAAAATATAGTTATGGTTCTTGTACACTGGGCTTCCTCTCATTGTGCTTGGCCATTGTATGAAGTTGTATCGAGTTCTAACAAGCAGTCCGAACTGGGAAAATGCAACGGACCGATCGATCAACTGACCAACCACCGGGTGACTCCAATATACCACTCAAACTTCGTTTTTGGGGTATAAAAACGATGCCAACACAATTCAAGTTCACTTTACCTATCTACACACTAGCATCAATCGGTGAAATATGAAAAATTTAAATACAAATGTATCATAACTGACTTTGCAATCAGAGTTTGGCGATGAAGGTCAGACAGTTTTAGTAACTTGGTATCTTACGATATACAGCCTTTGTATAAAATTTCATGTTTAAGTTTAAACATCCAGATTGTTATTCAGAGGTGAGATTTTAAACTATATTTCTATCTTGTGATACTGCCTCACACGAGTTTTATGGGCAGGGAGTACGCATAAACTTTTAGGTTTTCAGGAAAAGTGATATATAATGCTTTGTTTTAGAGTGAATAAGTTGTGATTTGAACGAAATTGTGTATTATGAGCAGGTTGTAGTAACCTTTCCACTTATTATGGAGCACACTAAAGTTAGTTTTTCAATGTCAGATCTATGAAAGGGGTCACACTGCAACATCAAATTAATTAGCTAAAATATATCCATTTTCATGTTTAGTTAAAAGAAATTAACCACAGGGCTCAAAATCAAATTTAATTTTTTTTGCCACTCGCAAGTATTTGCGAGTAGCTGTAATTTCAAACTGCAAAATTTATCATTCACTGAATCACTCACAATATTTTTTACAAAGAAAGCACAGGAGTCATCTTCGTCTCAGACTACTGAAATTATTTACAGGCACTATGTAGAAAGCTTACTGTGTGTCAGCATATCATTGGTGTCTGGTCGCGCAAGAACTCAGAACAATCTTTACAGAAGATTTTTTTTTACATTCTTATCATCACTGACTTTGTGCTGCAAGTAAATGTGGAGCTTAGTCTCCCATTTCTTGACAGTCTTAACGGATGGACAATTTATTTTCTTTTGTTTAAGAGTAACAGTTGTTTGTTGTTTCTCATTATTGTTGTTATTTAATATCTTCTAAAGAAATGAAAAAACTTATACATAATATCTATTATATTAAATATTTTACACTCTGACATCGTAAATAAAAGTATTGGCTATACAAACTTGACTATCAAACTGTGCGCCGTCACAGAATGATGTTATATTATGATTGAAAACTACAGTGCAGGTGAGCTTATGTTTAAATCCAACTTTGCACTGTAATGATATGAAGTTGTTGTGCTATAAATAGTATACAAAAATACAGTGTGTCAGTCTAGCAGTTAGAATTTCAGTTATGATTTGTAGTTTATAATCCCCTGGATAGAAACAAGCCGTGCCGATTTTGTTTGTTTGCATGTTGCGCATGTTAAATTTAGGCAGTGGCTAGAGTTACGGTACCGTAACTCTAGCCTCCGAGTCTAGAGTTACGGAAGTTCCGTATCTCTAGAAAATTCTATGAGGATTGGCTAGAGTTACGGAAGTTTATAAAGGAATATGTATAATGCTTTAAAAATGCATGGTAATGTATTGTAAACTTAACTATTTCATCAGTAATAGTGTTTAAACCGATCTGTCAGCAAATGCAGCGACTTCATAGCCGCCATTTTGGTTTTACATAATACATTGGCGGAAATATCGTTATTATCTCCGTCTTTACTTGAGTGACAATTATATCACATTTTGTGCAAAGCTTAAAATTCTAATATTTTTCTTTTCTTGATCTTACTATTGTATAATTAAAGTTGTTTGTAAACAGAACACGTAACTATGTGCAAGAGTACACAGCAAGCCAATGATATTTCCAATATTAGCAACAAGTATAACCAAAATGGCGCCTGTGAAATTGTTGTATAACAGATCTGTTTATTCCTGAATAGTGGTAAAATATGTTAAGTCTACAACACATTATCATGCATTTATTAAAGCAATATTCATACTTCTGTAACTCTAGCCTTTCCTCATAGGGTTTTGCTAGAGATATGTATCCCTGCGGCATCAGTTTCGGACCTACTTTCGTTTCGGACGATTTCTTTTAATGATACCGTTTAACCTAGCGAGACGAGATTTCACGCGTGGCTTGTGCGCAGTTGGACAAGAAGGAGAAGTCTTGTCGTTTGGCACATTTGTAAACAAAATGGAAATAAGACATGTATAATACAAGACACTGATTTAATCTTACCTCCATTTCACTCATTTTCACTATCCCTTTTTATTCCTTATAATTCATCCCCTAAAAAATACTTTTCCAATAAGTTTTTGTCCGTCAAACTTTGTCGACAGTAAAAGTCCTTAATATAGATTAGGAATGACGTAATATCCTGTCTCTAGTACAGTGTGTTTGCAAAATGTATGTCATGCAAATGACGTTCAGCCCTTACATGGTCATTTCAGGTTTTACCTAGAGATAAACGAAAGTACAGGGCTGTATGCTACAGGCACACTCCTGAACAGCTAAGATACTTTCTCAGTCTTACTATTGTTACTTTGGGGTGCTGTGGTGTCTGTTTTAGGTGGGTTTACTTGAAATGTTGCTCCCCTGTGAGAGTCTTAGGAGAGGGGACATTTTTAGTGTCCTAGTCTCAAAATTAAAGCGGAATAAACAATTTATCAATCACAAATAACTATAACAGTTTTATTATTTTTATTAGGAATGGTAAAATGGAAAAACATGTTTCATGTTTGTGTAGTTGTATTTAAAATACTGTTAAAATATGTTGGAACCGTTTTTATGTGCCTCACCTGTACATCATCCGAAACTGATGATGTCATACGCAAATAATAGCAAAGTGTGTTACGCCATGTTGAACTGTGTTTTGAGAGAATAAAATTATTTGAAAGAATGCAATTATTGCAGATTGTTTAGAGAAGGCATGAACTTTTATAACTAGGTTTGATTTTATTCAGTTCTTATTTATTTCATTAGCGAATCAGGTATTTAATGCTACACCGTCCAAAACTGATGCCACCGGGATAACTCTAGCCACTGCTTTAAATTTAAGCCCTATCTATCTATCTTCCATACAGTCAAACCCCTGCTGGGGACCTAGACTTGACGCGCGTCAACTGACAAGAATGTTAGTAAAAGAGCTGAAATAAAGAATATAAAAGTAATGGAAATGAGTATATTGTTAAAAACAGGTTAAAAATAGAGAAGGTATTTTAGGGAGACGTATGTTCAATCCGGCTTACAGCCAGACTGAACTCATGGCCAGACAAGTTTATGATATCAGGTGGTAAAGCATTCCAGTGGACTATTGTTCTTGGGAAAATGAATATTTATAGTAATCGTTTTGGTTTGGACTTGTTGGAATGCATGGGGATGGGATGTTCTAGATGATCTTGTAAAAGGGATGATATATTTTGGGAAAGGGATAGCCACCTGGTCATGCAAGATGTTGTGAAACATGACCAGGCGTTGGTCAATACGCCCAGGTTCAAGGCGCCTCCATTGAAGGGAAGTCAACATGTCGTGACCTTGACATCGGCCAAAGTCATGTTTGACCCACCTAGCAGCCCTTCTCTGGACGGACTCTATCTGGTCAATGAGAGTTCCTGTGTAGGGGGACCAGACCGTGGAGCTGTACTCAGCTGGGGCCTGACAAGTGTCTTGTATGCAGTTGACTTTAACCTTTCTGAATGAACTTTTGATGTTTCGGCGTAGAAAACCAAGTGTTTGATTCGCCTTTGTTGTGATGTTGTTTATGTGTTTGTTCCATGTTAGATCATTTGATATTGTAATGCCAAGGTATTTTGCAGATGGAACTGTTTCTAATGTGGTGTTATGTAGAAGGTATTGTGTTGGAATGATTGTTTTTCGTTTTTGTGATTTGGATAACCTGGCTTTTGATGGATTAAATTGCATGTCCCATTTTGTCTCCCATTGTTCAAGTTGGTGTAAGTCATGTTGCAGTAAGCTAGAATGAGAAGCAACAGTCAGAGATAGAAGATGGTAACCCTGTAACCAACTTGCTTTTTAATCACATTAAATCATTTAGTATAAATACAATAATAAAAATACAATGAAACATTGATATCTTCGTTGTGAAATTATCACAAAGACCTATTAACAACTCATGATGAATGAAACTGCATTTTTCCATTTGCGAAAATGGGTGGGGTACATAATTTATGAAGCAACTTTCAGAACCACACAACATTTTAGTTAGTATATGAAAATCATGGTTTAATAGGATTAAAATCATCTGTTGTCGTGTTTCACTACCTTTAAAAACTGGCATTTTTCTAACTTTTTGCCGAAATTCTCAAACATTCGCCGGCAAGTTTTAACGGAAGTTTACATGCGCATGCGTAGTAACCGTTGTTTATGTCACTTTCTGTATCTGGTCGTTATCTAAATATGTACGGTATTGATAGATACATGTAACATGTTGTTGATGAACAAGCCGGCATCTTGATTTCAAGTCTAGATGTATCTGGATTGTCAAGCTACCTGCCTGACATTTAAAAATCAATTTAAATCGCCAATGACTTTTACACTACAGTACAGTTGTCTGTCGTATCTTTCAAATTTCTCTTGCTAGTGGTTTTTATATATACTAATTTGTTTATTCTCGATTGCTAAACAAGTTGTTACAACTTAGATTAATCGCTCTCGAGACTCATTCCAGATGGAATCAACCTTGAAGAGAGAGAGGCAATGTGGAATTATTTATGTCTTGCCTAAGGATACTGCCGACATGGCGATGGTAGCCCTGGATCGAACCCTGGGCCCTTCGATCCTGAGGCGAACGCGCTACCATTGCGCCACGGCGGCTCTGCTAGTGGTTCTTTCCCATCAGACTGGAACAAAGCCAATGTGGCACCTTTGTTTAAGGAGAGCGACACCAGCAACTCGGCCAACTACAGGCCAATTTCCCGGACATGTTTCCTGTGCAAGCTTCTTTAGCACATTGTCTCATTAAACCTCTTCTCTGACTTTACAAAATATTAACATCCTTTACGATCTGCAGAGTGTTATGTAACTAATTAATCAGACAATTCACGCGATAATTATCTAACTAGTTACATCATACATTTACCACATTATTATCACGATACTTATCTGACTAACTAGTTACATAACACGTTAACCACTTAAACGATATCTAAAATATCATTAGGCAGGTATCTGTTGGCAGTAGTGGGCAGTAACATACACTTAACATAAGTATTTGTTAACATAAGAATTAACGCGTTCATCAGATAAATTTGGCATCCGTGGCAGAAAAACCTGAACTATGAAATCGAAAGAGTACAGAGAGCAGCAGCACGTTATGTTTTTAATGAGTATTCTTATTATAGCAGCGTTACATCCATGCTTTAAACTCTAAAATGGCCAACTCTTGAACAAAGACGAATAAACGCCTCTCTGATAATGCTTTATAAAATACATTACAATCTCGTCATCGTAGACCATAACCATCTTACAATCCCTAGAAACAAAAATAAAAAAAAAAAAAAAAACCCACAACAAAAAAAACCCCCCCCCAAAAAAACACCCCCCACACAAAAAAAAAACCAAAAAAAAAAAACCAAACACAAAAAAAAAAAAAAAAAAAAAAAACACAAAAAAAAAAAAAAAAAAAAAAAAAAAAAACAAACCTTGATTTCTTCATACCATTCTCACGCACTCAATATCATATGAACTCCTTTTCCCCACGTACCATCAGATACTGGAATGATCTACCCTATAACACCAAGGCCAGTGCGAGCCTTCAGTGCATCACTGATAGTCTCGTCTCATACATGTCTTAAGCTCGAGAATGGTGTTTTTATTTTTAACTAAGTTTTAATTGTGTTATACATAACCACTGTGCTACACATGGTGAATTTTATAACGTTTGATTATACTAATAGTCCCCGACCTCTAGTTATAATCAGTAATTGATTGTTGGAGTAACAATGTTGATGTGGTTATCATGATATTTAAGTTACTTATTAGTTATATAACGTGATAATTAAGTGGTTATGTATGACACCATACTTTTCGAAATGCTACAAGTTACAAGACCATCACAAACAGAAAACCATGACTCAATGCATAGAACAAACGTACAAGTTTGAATCTCGTGTTACTGCCTTTGAATAGCCAGTTACCCTAAATGCTGATAACTATAGGCCTTAAAGGGGCACTCCCTATATATAGCAGATTATATTCCCGAAACATATATTATGTTTTCAATGAACGTAAAATTATAAATGAATACAATTTCAAAGAAGAACCTATGGCAAAAAATGTCTCATTTTTTGATCGATTGGATTTATTCAATCGTATCCAAAGTTAACAGAGTATTTCAGACCCTTATGGCCGAACTCTTAACGCAATTTTTTGTTGAATACGACCGAAAAGTAGTTCTATATATTCAATGAAATAAACAAAATTGTAATGCATTACCTTGTATTCTGTTTTCAGTATGATATATTCATGAATAAATGTAAAACATTAAAAATTACTAAAAGTCAACGAGGTATCTGTTCTGTATATAGAAATAGTTTCCTACGCGGTTTGATCAGAACAGTTTTCTAAGTCAGACCGGAGACACTAAAAGACACCTAGTCAGGCCGAATAATGTGTCTTATTTTTGTTTTTATGCTCACAACTGTGTTGTTTGTGCCGTGTGGCGGCCGTAAAAAGTCTCCCCGTACATTCAATCAATGTTGTTATATTTTCATCCTTCAGGGATTGTTATTCGTTCTAAGTGTTAGAGATTCACCTAGCAGGGATTACTTTTATTTACACTGTCCTGTGACTTTGGAACATGGTGGGGGTAAGAGTGAGGTTGGGTGCGCACCATAAACCGGTTTAAGCTCCCCAGTGGTCTTTTTTGCCACTGACCGTTCCAAGGCGGTGCCCCACTGTGTTCCGTTAATTGTTCGTTTTGTCCTCGTGTGTTTGCTTTGTATGCTTGTGTGTGTTGGTAGTGTATGTTTGTGTGTGTACTTGATTGTGTGTGTGGGTGTGTGTGTTGTGTGTTGTGTGTGTGTGTGTGTGTGTGTGTTTAAATTACAAAACTCGGAATTCAACATAAAAAACAACGATTTTTTGTAACTTGCCAACGCCTCTATCATCAAAAGTGCTCGGCCTGACTAGTTGTCATTTAGTGTCTCTAAAGATTTTCCGAAAAACTAGTCTAAAATACGCCTTCATGCGTTCAGGTATAAAACTGAAACTTATCAGCAAATTAACTCTACAGAGGCACTTGTAGATGTCTTTTTGAAATATGACAACATACTTTTATGCTTTAAACACGTTGTAATTGTTGTATTTTATGTAGATGCGTGGTTCGAAAATGGTACGGAAATGTCCGCATTTCGGCGAAGTCGATTCGTATCTGGGTACGAATAACTGTAAGAAATCACATAGATCTACATGTCTTAACTACGATTTTTAAATATAGACATGCAATAATCTAAAGGGAAAATCAAATTCATTTCTCTGGATTATGCTGTCATTTACAAAGAACAAATATTAACTCAACATAATTTGTAACAAAAACTTTCAAACTTTACCAAAGTAGGAAAATGAATTAATGTAAGTTTTCTTTGAAAGCTTATTTTCAGACTCCAGTTATATTGTTACACCTTTGTACTATGTTTGTATATATACTATGTATTTTCGAGAATAAATATTGTTTAAACTAAACTGTGATGGGCAGTTTTTAAATCCCACTGGGACGAAACTGTTTTGATTTCTGTCCTCTGGCCTGTTTCGTCGGGCCCTTAAGGGTGTTTCTCTTGGTGCTCTGCCTTCTGCAAAGGCATTGAGTACATACGTTTTTTGGTTCTCAAGGTTTGCTTTTTATATATTTATACACGAGCATTTTTGTGTTTTACATAGATGCCTTTTGTTTCCATTGCGTGTGTTAGAGATTCACCTAGCAGGGATTACTTTTATTTACACTGTCCTGTGACCTTGGAACATGGTGGGGGTAAGAGTGAGGTTGGGTGCGCACCATAAACCGGTTTAAGCTCCCCAGTGGTGTTTTTGCCACTGACCGTTCCAAGGCGGTACCCCACTATGTTCCTTTAATTGTTCGTTTTGTCCTCGTGTGTTTGCTTTGTATGCTAGTGTGTGTTGGTAGTGTATGTTTGTGTGTGTACATGATTGTGTGTGTGGGTGTGTGTGTTGTGTGTGTGTGTGCGTGCGTGCGTGCGTGCGTGCGTGCGTGCGTGCGTGTGTGTGTGTGTGTGTTGGTGGTGTGCACTTCTGGGTGCTGTGGGGCTCGTTTTGGGGAGGCTGCGTTTTTGGTACGTGGCATTCCCTGTTTGATATTATTTTTGTTTTTACCACGATTCTTTTGCTACACTAAATTTTGGTGTGTACATTCATACATACATTAATTATATAGGAACATAATAATCATCATAATCATCATCATTATTACTTGTTACGAAATACTGCTAGAGTCTAGTATATGTTAAATATGAAAAATAATAGCCTGCTATTAAAACATTCAGTTGTTGTATACAAGTTATGAAAATTTAAAACAGTATGGTAGAAAGGCTGGTAATGACTAGGTGTGCGCAATAGACCCGGTATATTGCAATTCGCAGTATTTTGGAACCACTCACGGGGATAGTTAATGTAAGCTGCAAGTACTTGTTCTACAATAGGTATATACTGAATCAATTTATAACAAAAGATTGATTTATCAATTTTTAGCTTTTCTTTGAAAAACAGAAGAGCCATTGTCATAACCTTCTTGACGTCAGTCGGCACTGTCGTCTTAAATCTGGTTAAGCTTTCTTAAAATTCACTTTCTCGGTAACCATTAAAGCCTTGAAACTTCAGACAATTGCTTGGCATCAAACAATAACATCTGTTGCCGAGTGGTTGAGGTCATTGACTGATGTTTACTTGTCCCTCACCGCTGTAGGTTCGTGCCCTACTTGGGTCGAATTCTTTTATGTCTGGGAGCTATCTAGGTTCTACCCAGGTGCCCGCTCGTGACTGAAATAATGCCAGAATTGGCACCAGGGTCTTCCTCCTCCATGAAAGCTGGACGTTGCAATATGACCTTAGCTGTTGAGTGCGACGTTAAATCCGAATCAATGAATTGGCACAATACAATCAACCCTATGGGCATATCCCATAACTTTTAAATGGCATTAAAAGTTGTTCAAACTATGAATTTTCAGTTCAGTTTTGTCAAAATCCATTTCTCAGTTACCATTCACAGCTCAATATTTCATAGGATAGTTGAACATAGTCACTGAATGCAAAAAAAGCACATGGGTTCCTATCTCAAAAGTAAAGTTTACACAAATGGTTAAAGGTCAAAATTTGTGGACAGTTGTGTCTCCAGTTTATAACTTTACTCGTACAAGGGTGTCCTGATATTTACACATGTGATGTGTACAATCTGTGTTGTCCTGATATTAACACATGTATGTGTGCAGACTTTGTTGTTCAGAGACAATCGATCCTCCAGCACTTTCAGTCCTTTGATTCCACAATTACTCAATATAGAGGCTTTCTGTAATAAATCGCATGTACAACAACAACTCTAAATAGTTCATTGTATGGTTTACGATACTGCAGTATATTTTAAACCGCGGATTGTATCGATAATGACCGGAATAACATATAAACTTTTATGTTAAGTTATAATACTTCCAAAGATTCAGTTATCAGGGCGTCCGGTAGGCCTTGAAACTCAAGGGTCATTGACTCTTCAGCCTAAATTTTCAAGGGTCAAAATCAAATTTTCAAGAGTCAAAGTGAGATTTTTAAGGGTCGAACCATGGATCATAGGGTTTCCAGCCTTGTACTCTAGCGCTAGCACATCATATTTTTCAGTTTGTGTTCTGAAGCTGTAGTTATATTTTCCAAAAATTCTTAAACAAGATAGATCTAGTTGCTGATCCCTTTCCCAGGCTCAAATGTACGCTGTTTCCCGTTTGTCACATATTTTCGCGATCTCGCATGTCCGCGATTTTATTGTAATTAACAAATATTGAAGGTTATTTGACACGAATTTATAAGGCTCATTATTTTGATTATCTTTCCATATCAAGTTTTTTAAGCATGATGGAAAAGAAAGGCTCTTGGAAGTGAATTAAACTTTCAACATGGAAGTCAATATAAATGCGCTCTTACGAATAATTTAAACTCGCGCCGAATTTCACATTTGTTGTCGTCTAGGCCGCCGAAAAAACATCCACTAATTATCTAATTCGAGTGTCACCATCATCTACTTAATGATGCGCCAACTCTTTTGATTGCATCATTCATATGCCGCGTGTTTACAACACCTGATGCCGAACATGTGTTTATTGCTTGTCAATTAAATCCAATCATCCATCGATTACGTCATTATCAAGCCGAGACAATGTGCACGTGCGTGATCGTCGCTGATTGACTGAAAGCGAGTAGATTAAAATACAAGCTCCGCCCCCGTTCTCACTTTCTGACGCGTCAACGGTTGCAACGGCCAGAGTGTTTGGAATTAACAAGTTGATTGACACGCACGCTAAAGAATCGACGCATGAATGAAAATTCCTACGGGTCAAATATGACTCGTCGGGCGTTTTTATCGCGGGTCAAATACGGGTATTTCGAAATTTTCACGGGTCAAAACCCGGGAGCTCGGGTCTACCGAACGCCCTGGTTATTTATGTTTTTGAGGTTATCTAGTTTGGCATCAGTTATAGGGTATGTTTAACTGCAAAAGGTCATTACTAAACAAATGGCATGTGGAGCACTCACTGTTGTTTACTGGCTTCAAATTACGGATTCTAGCTCAACAATTTTTAACACCAGCTGCAATCAAATTTGCAGCTATTTTTCAACTTACGATGGAATGTATTGGATAAAGCTTAATCGCACTTTTCGGAAAACCTTTTGCAGAATGCAGGAAAAACAAAAAACATCCTGTCCATGGTAGAGTTCATCTTAAAAGGTGAACCTTGAAGCTTAAACAAAAAATCCTGTCTGTGCTCGCTCCATCACTCTCTCCACACACGGAACATTAACCCATCATCCTACCAGCAAAGGTATTCATTCGCAATCATATGTCATTTCAACATAACACCTCTTTCTTGCGTACACGTTGGCACTGGATTACTCGATAGTGTTGATTCTAGTGTTGATCAATGACAGGCATCGAAGCTAAAAGCATCTCGTCTATACTCTCCGTCTCCCTCCGCATACCAGAAACATCACAGTCAATGAATTTAGAACCATATGCCTTTCCAACGCAACACTTCTTTTAAACACATTGGCACTGGATTACTCAAAATCGTTGATTATAGTATTGATCAACAGATAGTGGCAACTGGCTGGCATTGAATTTAATAAAAAGCACATACCACCTTAACATTTTCCTAACAAAATACCTGTTACTAAACATGAAGGGTAATGTTTTGAGACACACCGCATGTTTGGCGTTCAACCCGTTTACAGTTGGACGCTATGCTTCCCTCTTTGATTGTGTCTGACGGAAGAGGGGGAGGACTCTGTGATGGGCAGTTTTTAAATCCCACTGGGACGAAACTGTTTTGATTTCTGTCCTCTGGCCTGTTTCGTCGGGCCCTTAAGGGTGTTTCTCTTGGTGCTCTGCCTTCTGCAAATGCATTGAGTACATACGTTTTTTGGTTCTCAAGGTTTGCTTTTTATATATTCATACACGAGCATTTTTGTGTTTTACATACCATGCCTTTTGTTTCCATTGCGTGTGTTAAGAGATTCACCTAGCAGGGATTACTTTTATTTACACTGTCCTGTGACTTTGGAACATGGTGGGGATAAGAGTGAGGTTGGGTGCGCACCATAAAAACAAAAATAATATCAAACAGGGAATGCCACGTACCAAAAACGCAGCCTCCCCAAAACGAGCCCCACAGCACCCAGAAGTGCACACCACCAACACACACACACACACAAACACACACACACACGCACACACACACGACACACACACACAATCATGTACAAACACACATATACACTAACAACACACACTAGCATACAAAGCAAACACACGAGGACAAAACGAACAATTAAAGGAACACAGTGGGGCACCGCCTTGGAACGGTCAGTGGCAAAAACACCACTGGGGAGCTTAAACCGGTTTATGGTGCGCACCCAACCTCACTCTTACCCCCACCATGTTCCAAAGTCACAGGACAGTGTAAATAAAAGTAATCCCTGCTAGGTGAATCTCTAACACACGCAATGGAAACAAAAGGCATGGTATGTAAAACACAAAAATGCTCGTGTATAAATATATAAAAAGCAAACCTTGAGAACCAAAAAACGTATGTACTCAATGCCTTTGCAGAAGGCAGAGCACCAAGAGAAACACCCTTAAGGGCCCGACGAAACAGGCCAGAGGACAGAAATCAAAACAGTTTCGTCCCAATGGGATTTAAAAACTGCCCATCACAGAGTCCTCCCCCTCTTCCGTCAGACACAATCAAAGAGGGAAGCATAGCGTCCAACTGTAAACGGGTTGAACACCAAACATGCGGTGTGTCTCAAAACAGTTGGGTCGTAACCTCTTTTAACAAAACGTTTTATAATTTTAGCAAATACAGTTGGAAAATTGCCATGACCCAAAATCTTACGAAGTTTGTAAACCACATCCCCATAAAAATCGGGTTTTGAAATACCTTCTCGCAGAAGAGTCTTTAGATTACTATTGAATTTCAAAACCAAATCAGAATTACGATAGTAAAATTTAGCAAAATATTTACGCAATTTGTAATAACGGTAGCCCTGTTGAAGAAGTTTATTTGTAATATATTGATTACGTTCATTGAAATCCTCAACAAAACTACACGCTCTGGCAAACCGAATTAACTGAGAAATGTATACCCCATAAGATGTAGCATGAGGTACATCCCCATCCAAATGGGGGAAATTTACAATAACCGGTTTAAGCTCCCCAGTGGTCTTTTTGCCACTGACCGTTCCAAGGCGGTGCCCCACTGTGTTCCGTTAATTGTTCGTTTTGTCCTCGTGTGTTTGCTTTGTATGCTTGTGTGTGTTGGTAGTGTATGTTTGTGTGTGTACTTGATTGTGTGTGTGTGTGTGTGTTGTGTGTGTGTGCGTGCGTGCGTGCGTGTGTGTGTGTGTGTGTGTGTGTTGGTGGTGTGCACTTCTGGGTGCTGTGGGGCTCGTTTTGGGGAGGCTGCGTTTTTGGTACGTGGCATTCCCTGTTTGATATTATTTTTGTTTTAATCAATTACTCTATGCGCTTGTTCTATGCATCGTACTTGCACATTTTTGCTGTACTTTGTACCTTGACTGTTGCAATTTAAATGAACGTGGAACAATTTCATTAGTTTTCTTACCAAAATTAAAATGATATTCCTACATTAAGACTAGTGAAGTATTTCCTAAATATAAATGGTTAATTCATTCTAGTAACAGGACCCCTGTGTGCATAAGACTAGAACAAAACTTCCTGCGTTTTGAAATGGGACAAGGCGAGGATGCTACTGAGCAAGTTTCGGGACATTCCATCGAATAGTTTATGAAAAGAAGGCGAAAAGTTTTTTTCTAATTCAGTAATTGTGACCCGTGTACACTTGTTACATAACACGTAAGCCACTTTGATATATCACAGAAAACTATACAGTCTACCAACTTTTAGATATATATCACCAAATATGTGAATCATTCGATGAACAAAATCAACATGTATATAGTCTTCTACACTACAAATATTTCAAAACTATTAACATCTTGCCTAACTGCTATAAAAGCCCACGTGAAAAGATATTGTGATAAAGTATACGAAAACTCTGGTAAACATTTATTTTGGTCGATCAAAAATTCTGGCGAAATCCTGGATAAGTTTAAAGTTAATAATTACAAAGTAACTTCAGTCAGTACATACGATTTTTCTACTCTGTATACCACTTTACCACATAATTTGATAAATGACAAGCTAACTGCCCTAATTCAAAAGACTTTTGCCAGGGAGAATGTTACATTTCTCGCCTGCAATTTCGATAAAGCTTTTTTTACTAGCTGAATTGTTAAACATTATAATATGTGGACCTGTGACGAAGTTTGTAAAGCCCTTTCCTTTTTATTGAACAACATTTATATAAGGTTTGGGAATGCAGTTTTCAGACAAGTAATCGGTATTCCCATGGGAACAAATTGTGCACCCCTTGTCGCAGATTTCTTTTTATATTGTTATGAAAGAGACTTTATGTTGAGTCTTTCTCCAGATACGCAGGCAGACATTATCACTGCTTTTAATAATACATCACGCTATCTGGATGATATTCTTAATATGGATAACCCGTTTTTTGGTCAATTGGTGGACACTATTTATCCCCGGGAACTCCAGTTAATTAAAACTAACAATTTGGATACTGGTGCTTCATTTTTAGATTTACATCTCTCTATTTATAACAATATTATACATACCAAAATTTTTGACAAGAGGGATGATTTTAATTTTAGTATTGTAAATTTCCCCCATTTGGATGGGGATGTACCTCATGCTACATCTTATGGGGTATACATTTCTCAGTTAATTCGGTTTGCCAGAGCGTGTAGTCATGTTTAGGATTTCAATGAACGTAATCAATATATTACAAATAAACTTCTTCAACAGGGCTACCGTTATTACAAATTGCGTAAATATTTTGCTAAATTTTACTATCGTAATTCTGATTTGGTTTTGAAATTCAATAGTAATCTAAAGACTCTTCTGCGAGAATGTATTTCAAAACCCGATTTTTATGGGGATGTGGTGTACAAACTTCGTCAGATTTTGGGTCATGGCAATTTTCCAACTGTATTTGCTAAAATTATAAAACGTTTTGTTAAAAGAGGTTACGACCCAACTGTTTTGAGACACACCGCATGTTTGGTGTTCAACCCGTTTACAGTTGGACGCTATGCTTCCCTCTTTGCTTGTGTCTGGCGGAAGAGGGGGAGGACTCTGTGATGGGCAGTTTTTAAATCCCACTGGGACGAAACTGTTTTGATTTCTGTCCTCTGGCCTGTTTCGTCGGGCCGTTAAGGGTGTTTCTCTTGGTGCTCTGCCTTCTGCAAAGGCATTGAGTACATACGTTTTTTGGTTCTCAAGGTTTGCTTTTTATATATTCATACACGAGCATTTTTGTGTTTTACATACCATGCCTTTTGTTTCCATTGCGTGTGTTAGAGATTCACCTAGCAGGGATTACTTTTATTTACACTGTCCTGTGACTTTGGAACATGGTGGGGGTAAGAGTGAGGTTGGGTGCGCACCATAAACCGGTTTAAGCTCCCCAGTGGTGTTTTTGCCACTGACCGTTCCAAGGCGGTGCCCCACTGTGTTCCTTTAATTGTTCGTTTTGTCCTCGTGTGTTTGCTTTGTATGCTAGTGTGTGTTGGTAGTGTATGTGTGTGTGTGTGTACATGATTGTGTGTGTGTGTGTGTTGTGTGTGTGTTGGTGGTGTGCACTTCTGGGTGCTATGGGGCTCGTTTTGGGGAGGCTGCGTTTTTGGTATGTGGCATTCCCTGTTTGATATTATTTTTGTTTTTCTGTGACATATCGAAAGCTTTCGATCGGGTATGGCAGAAGGGTTTACTGTTCAAACTCACACAATATGGCTTGGCTAATTCACTTATTAAATGGTTTTATCGCTATCTTAACAATCGTAAGCAATCCGTCTTTATAGGAACTGAAAACTTAAGTACAGTGACTTTAAATGCAGGTGTTCCTCAAAGTTCGGTCCTAGGGCCTCTGCCTTTTCTCATTTAAATGACATTTCTGAAAATCTGAAAAGTACAACAAGACTCGTTGCTGATGACAGCTCATTCCCAATTTGGCCGTTTCTTCCAATAATGTGCAAGTTATTGAAACTACACTCAATCTGTTTATTATCATGACCTGTGTCTTGTTAATCAATGGTCCAGTCAATGGCTAGTTAACTATAATTCCCCTAAAACGGAAGTTATGCATTTTTCATCATTGCAAATAGCAAAATCCCCCCTTTACTTCGATAAAACTGTTCTTGAATTCGTAACTGACCATAAACATTTAGGCCTAACATTATCATCAGATTTCATAGTTACCATACAAAAATCAGCAACCAAAATTTGAGCTCCATTAGAGTACTCAAATTTAATTTAAAGCGTTACACTTAATCAAATTTATGAATCATATATGAGACCAATATTGGAATATGCTTCAACTGTATGGAATGGATGTACCATGCACGAAAAACAATCGTTAGAGCAATTACACTATGAGTAACTGGACTGACAAGATCAGTATCCATTGAAATGAAACTATAAAATAATGCCTACATGTAAAGTTCTGCACACATGTCAGCTTTAGATTGTTGATCAGTTGATTGAAAGGCTTGCATGGGCTATTTGTTTACGACTTTATACAAGTGAAGTCAAATTTTATTAGCATAAACACATATAATGTTCATTGCCATTTACACAATGTACGTAGAAAAGCATGGGCATGTTTGACAAAATAAACCAAGTAGTAATACATGTTATATATGAAGGCCTGGGGCCATATATTAACTCCCCTAAAAACAACTTTTGACCTTCGTGATTTACGCTGAACCTTACCTAAAGCGCGGGTCGAAATGTGCATAGGGCGAAATTTAGTATATGACACATAATTAATGATTCACAAATATATGGGTGGCAGGGAAGTTTGTTTTATTATAAAACGTACGTCAAATGAAAAATAATCACATGGTCAACAATATCAATGGTTTGATAGAACAATAAAAATAATTCAATCTGCGCTTTGTTCAACTTCAAGCGATATCTGATGATGTGGATCGAAAATTATTGTGTACCAAGGACAAGACCTTGAAACAGAAATAAACAAAGCAATACCAACAATGAAATATAAATACAGTACTGTATAATGTGTATAACAGGGAAAACCAAAAATGATTCTTGGTTACCTTGTAGTTGTAATCGGTGAAACCGTTCACTGGGCCTTGACATGCAGCGTCCTCGATAAATGGCGGGTGATTTTGATCACGTGAGTTCCTTCTCGGGAATGTACGTAAATTGTATTTTTTTTAAAGAAATTTATTTTTAGGTAAATATATATGTAATCGTTCGTAAATAAGAAAGTTGTCAATGAAATAACATCAGAAATTTGAAAATCAAACTACAAACTCTTATATCGAATTCCGTACGTTTCCGTAAATTTCCGTAAATATCCGTACTTTTCCGTGATTTGCATATAATTATCTTCCGTAATCAGCTAACAGCGCAGTAATTTCTAAAACAGAAAAAATTGTGTAATGCAGCCCGTAAGCTATAGACCTTTCTGCAATCGTTTGAAGTTGTATGTACTGTTTTTATTTGTAATATGTTCTTATCGTATGCGACATTCAAACAAAAGATTGATCTGGTCTGTCTTGCACTACTTTCCCAAAGCGCATGTTTACAGTTGTTATTCGCACATAGCACAGTTAAATTGTCTGCGGTGTTTCAAATGTGGTATGCACTAGGTCAATCGCACTCACAGATCAAATTGGTCACCGCGATTGGCCTACTTTTTGGCAACCAATCAAATTCAATCTTTGGCTAAAACTGACTGGAAATTGCAATCAGGTAAATCTCTCCTCTTTTCGGCTTCAAAATTCTACTTTTCTAGGCATGAAGGGAGACATGCCGGGGTCTCATCCAAAACATAAGCTAAAAATTTAGCTTTTGGACGGACCTTGAAAAAATCTCTTTCAAATCAAATAAAAAAATCAAATGTGGTATGCTAACCTAGGCCCAGGGGACTTTCAGTCCCCAGGCCCAAAATGGCTGTGGACTTGCGAGTAGTTTCAAGTAAAATTCGGAATTTAGTCAGCACTAGCGGATCCAGGGGGCGCACTCACTTGCTCCACCGCTATTTAGTGTTCGATTACTTAAAAACAAAGAATAAAACACGTCATAATTGCCGTCTTATACGGCTTGGTAGAACCAACAAATGGCAAAAAATTTACGCCCCCCCTAAGACCAAACCTGGATCCACCCTGGTCAGTGTTAGCCATACACAGTAATACCTAGGTAAAAACTTCCTTCTAAAGAAAAAAGAAAATTTGTAAGGATGGGAACGAATACTATATTAAGTATTCGAATATTCGTATCAACTATTCGAATATTCGGATCATTTTTTAAAACTGTTTTACTATCCGAAAAGTATTTATCCGAAATTATGTATAGCTCGTCAAGTACTAATTAATAACTATTCGGGAAATTGTCAATTAAATTCATGATTCTCAACATTAAGGGAAATGAAACATTGTCTTCGTAAATAAAAATAAAATGATAATTTTCATAGATAAAATTAATATTTACGTTTGTATTTTATTGATTCTACCTTGTTGCTTTACTATTACGACTTGTTTGCTTTGTATGCTAGTGTGTGTTGGTAGTGTATGTGTGTGTGTGTACATGATTGTGTGTGTGTGTGTGTTGTGTGTGTTAAATTTGTATAAGTTAATTTGAAACTGGATGCAGACATTTTGTTCTATTTATTATCATTTGAAAAACTGCGGCATCCTGCCCGAATTTACTTTCGATTTTGGTTTCAAAATCTCACTTAACTTATTTCATAGTTTTATGTTCACTATTCAAACTCGATTGTCAAAATAATAACTATGACACTATATGCAATATTTAATTTTAACATATAATTAAATCGAATATATTACGGAAATGTTATCCCACAGTGAATCTTAGCAGCGGCACCGGCGACGTACGCGCAAACTACAACCCGGTATAGGCAACCCCGGTGTATAAGCAAAATCAAATATCGTGCTTACTCCCCTTTGCATTATTAAAGTAGATCTGTATGTTACGTTGCTTTAAGCAGGAACCGTATACAATGGTTATAAAGTATTCCTGCTTTAAGTTGTGAAGTAGTTCTGTAAAACTGGAAATTATAGTATATACTGCAAAACTTTAGACAACAGCGTTCGAGTAATATGTCTATCTTGGTTTCGTATATATAAACATGTCTATTTTTACTGGCGCAGACCAAAAATATATATGGCAAAAATATAGTCTACATGTAATTAATTTGCGGCCAGCAAGATAGGTTTTAGATGGGAGCTTTCTTCTGTTGCACGAACGTTACTGGGAAAATTAAACAACGTCAAAAACGTAATTTGCGACCAGGCGTGAACATGCTTAGTTTGCTCATCACTGCAATATTCCAGTCAGTACATTTCAGTGGTCACCCCTTTTAGCTATTAATGATACTGTCCAAATTGAAATATGGACAAGTCCATTTGCATTTCACTGGTATACAGTGTTAAAACAATATATGTTTACCCTATCTTTCATTGAAGTGGTGTACATATGACAGCATATAAAGCAGTCTGATGGCTTCTAGACTTTTCCCTACGTCGTTTGCACCAATGACCAAAGCATTTAAAATGTACCCGAGTCGAATGGAAAATACTGACATTTACTAGTATTTCACCACACTATAGTCAAGTCTGTGAACAAATACAGCTAATCTGCTAATATTAAAAGTTTGTCTTTATTCACATGTGTAAAATCAGTTATTTTTAGGTGGGTAATTTACCTAACCATCGTTCCTTGGAAGGAACAATACTTATAAGGAACTGTCTTAAGGACTGGTTTGACTCCTTGTAATATCTTGTTGATATCGTTTTCTATGAATAGCGCGAATTTTCGGGAAATGAATTATTGTTAAGTGTGTAAGATATACATCTCTATTATAACTTAGATTATACAATGTTTAAGTGGTCAGCAATTTTAGTGATATTCGTCACAGTGAGAAATTACTACATTTTACAAAATGAATAATAAATGTGTCCACTCAAACCCCCCCAACAAAACAACCCCCCCCCCCCCCCCCCCCCCCCCCCCCCCCCCCCCCGAGACTGGAACGCATTTTCAAATGAGATACGCAATGCATCTTCTTTACTAAATTTCAATGGCAAACTCTGCTGTTGGCCAAACAGATAATCATTTATTTAATGTTGGGACCAGAAAACTGAAAATCTATCATACCTAGTATCTCTCTCTAACTGGGATCTAATATGTAAATGCAGTTCTAAAATATATTTTTTTCCTTACAAAAAAAAACCCCCCCCCCCGGCCCCCCCCCACAATGTATTCTCCCTGTGTCCGATCTTTTAAGAAAGGCGATTTTTACTTTCGCAAACCCCAAGGTATATAATGTTCAAATCTGTATTTGATCTTAACTGAAATGCCTAATTCTAATGGCGCATACAATTACAAGTATAGATTCTGCAAATCTAGGGTTGAATAGTTAAAAAAGGGTGAATTTATATAGGCTCAAACCATGAAGTATATCATATGTAAATATGTAGCTAATATGACAGTACATATTACCAATTCTACAACGTTTATATGTGGTGAAAATGTAGGCTCATCCTTACACAAAATCCTGGCGAAAAATAGTATATCTTTTGTTGCTAAATTAGACATTTTCCATATATTCATTTTACGCCGGATACAATATAACAGTACAACATGAGCTTAAAGCTATTACCTCCTACAAACAAATATATACAATATATTACACGGGCGGACACAGGTAATGCTTGCCTGGGGTGGGTTACGGAGTGGTGTTCCCTCCAAACGGAATTAAAACTACTCTTTAGCACCTAACTTGCAAATGGAAAATGTTTAGGAGGCAACAAAGTCAATGTCAAATACACGATATACATGTAAATTTTTACTAACATACAAAAATCACAGACACACGGAATTTGGACAACTTATGCCTCGCTTCTTTTCAGTGCACAGACCAATTCATATGGCCTAGGTTTTAAAGTCTCGTCTGATAGAGAATTAATAATATTAGTACACAGGAACTTTATTTTCAATCACAAACATAAAATATAACAATGTATCTTTCGAAAAAAACGCCCCCTTCCTTTTATATAGATGTTCTTCTTCAGGGCATATTATGAATTTATTCTCGTATTCGACTATCAAGTTCCTGTGGTAAATTGTAGTGCGGGATATCGAACCTTGACTCCCGCCATGGAGAGTTAAGAAATCTTCATGGCTCCTGTCTAATGTACCCGCCAAGTTAGCCTAGTCTAGCTGCGTCTGAACATAATAATTAACAATAAGTTAATTACTTTTTTTTCAAGTTTAAGAATGACAGACCGTTAAGCAACACCAGTCTTCATTCAAAAATGTACCAAATTAATCATTATGCACAAAAATGTTTTCACTTTCCACTCTTTGCTTTTCACTGAATTGATCCAAGCAGGCCAGGAGCCCAAATTTTCATTTTGGAATGAGGCTAATTTATTTTTATATTTTGATGATAGCCACAGCTAGGGTGTATTCTTTGAAAATCTACATAATAAAAAATGACGTCCAAAGTTATGTGGAGAACCGCTTTATCACGTGTAAATATTTGCCTGTTCTGAAAAGAATTTAAAGTATTCAGCCAATGGCGCAAACCCTAAGGTATATCTGGTGTAAACCTCAGTTTGTTCATATTTACTAATCCAAGCATCAAAGTTTACCATGTGAATATCTTTATTTGATCTTCTAAGAAATTATCATTTTACTGTCGTATATATGGTAAAAAATTATGTTCGATCTTTAAAGATTTTTTGTGAGATTTCATTTTAGATCTGAAAAGAAGTGACAAGTTCTACTGGCAGTAACCATAAGTTACCTGGGTCTATGGGATCGTTGTGGAAATGACCACCCCTACTGATAGCGCAAACTACAATGAATATTATGAAAAATGTGATCAAGTCAAATTGATATCATAGAAAATGACTGTAAATATCATAGCAGTATTATGTATATCGGTTTATAACTTGTAATATATTGGTTATATACTATTCCGTCTCAAAAAAACAAAAATAATATCAAACAGGGAATGCCACATACCAAAAACGCAGCCTCCCCAAAACGAGCCCTATAGCACCCAGAAGTGCACACTACCAACACTCACACCACGCGACACGCGCCGCTGGCAGAATACACTACCAACACACAATGATATAATCAACTATATGCTAGGCCCTATTTGTAGAAAAAACTTATTCGTTCGATGTTTCAAAAAGTCTTTGCTGTCTATAGTGATCGTTAATATGCATATGTATATATGATCCCTGCTGTAGAGTTCTATATCCCAATTTGAGTACATAAATGTACGGCTGAAGGATTAATTGACTGTAGCATTGTACACGAATAACAATGTTACATCGCACCGGGTTACTAATAAAGTAGCGAAGTGTGTGGTTTCTAAAAAGGGTTTGCCGTAAGTGTGTTGTGAATGTACACAATTCAGGTGTGACAAGAGAAAATAGAAGGGAAATGTGAAGAGACTCGTTATATGGCAGTATTAAAATTCTTGAGCTACTCACATTTCGTTGTTAATTACCATCATTTAGGTAGGTTAACAGTTTATCACTCTACTTACTGTATTCAGAACTTTGTATTTTGTCTACCTTATAAGTACTGCATAAACATTCCCCAATATTCATTCGCTCATCGATCTAACCCGTTTTTTTGATCTGATATTTTATAGTTGTCAAACCTGTAGAAGAAAGTACATATCCAGAAACTATTTCATTGGCTTCCAAGTCGAATTAATTCGATAAAGGTAGTCAAAATATTTAAAGTGACGTCTTTCAAGAGCAAATTCTTAGATATTTTCGTTTTGTGTCAGAATCAAGCAGATTCGTGACTGCCGTGACGTCATACTGACCAGTTAACCAATCGGATTATTGGGTCGCTTTCATTTCACCATTCGGTAAAAGGGTGAAGGTATCCGGCTTCCACTTCTATTGACTACAATTCCATTGCCAAAAAGTATTATGTAATTGAGTTTATATTTAAACAGAGCAAAAGGTTCTTTCTCAAAATATGAACAACATACTGAGCATGTATTATGAAAAACAATCAGTTAGTTTTTAATGGTATTTGTTAGATATAGCCATTTTCTCCTTCATTTCTAATCTTGGTTATTTTTAATTAAACACTGTTCACAGTCTAAAGATGCATAAAGACCAAGCAATGACAGCCTAGGAGTTACCTTTATGAATAAAAATATATTTGAACCTGCTTCATTACCCAGACCTAGATAGCTAAACCGGCTGCCTATCCACTTCCATTAAAATAAGGATATGTTGTGCTACAATATTGTGTGTACATTACCCTTGTGAATTAAGAACAGGAACAAACCTTGCGACTTTTTGACTAAAGATTGAAGGTCTGACTATCAAATAACTTCGGCCAAGTAAAGCATTAATGTATCAAGTTCCGTTACTTTTTAATGTCTATCAAGCTTTCTACAAACCACATTGCCTTGAAAAACATATCCGGCTGCAACTTCATCATGCATTGAATTTTATAGCCAAGTGTTTAGCAGGTTCATTTTCGAATATATGACACGTCCTACATAAGGTCAAGCGCTTGGAAGTTGGTAAGGAAAAATCAGTATCAAACATATACTTTGCTAAGTTTCTTAAAGTCCGGTCTTAGACTATGTTATGAGTCTACCATTTTAAAATAACTGTGACAAGTTCACAATCAAGCGTGTTGTGTGCAAGACCCACATCCGTACCTCAAAGGTCAATTTCTCGGTAATAGTTTTTTAGTTTTTAATAAGATTTATGTCTAGACTATAACTATTTTCATGCTTAGGATTTCTCCATGTTAAATAAAATTTTGAATAAAATAAGCACCCTTGTACCTGAAGGTCAACTCTAAAGTTTTAGGAAAAGGAACCAAGAATATAGCCAGCATATGATTAAACTGTAACTTTGAAATGCAATGATATTATAGAACCTGCTTCCTAGACCATAAGTCTAGATAGCTAAAACCTGCCCTACCTGAAAGTTCAATCACACTTCCTATTTAAACGTTAAGGACTACTGTCATGCATAAGGTTTAACATTTGATTGTTGACATGTGTACATTTTCTGGGGCATCGCATGACAGTTTTGAAGAACATTGGAACAAACTTTGCAATAGTTTTTGTATTGATAATATAGATGTCTGACGGTATCATATTCTGCATGAACTTTCTGATGCCAAAAATATAGACCATTAATGCCTCAAAGAAATATCCAGGTATGATGGTTTTTAAGTCCATTTTGGCAGTATTTAAGT
The DNA here is from genome assembly GCA_022818135.1 of Saxidomus purpurata. Lineage (NCBI taxonomy): Eukaryota > Metazoa > Mollusca > Bivalvia > Venerida > Veneridae > Saxidomus > Saxidomus purpurata. Next base: position 55,977,048 of record JAFMSR010000005.1, on the reverse strand, counting down.
CCCAGCTTTGTTAACTTATATGTTACCAAATATTGAAGGAAAACATTTCTTAACGGATGTACACTTCCTTCTTCGCATTCAAGGTTTCTTCAAGATAAAAGTGGCACAAAGCCTTTTTATTTTTGCAATTCATTGAGATAACGTTTTGCATGTCTAATATCAACTTCCCAACTTAAAAAGGATTCAAGATTAAGACTTAGGATGTTTTTGTAAAGTAAAGTCAGTAATCCTCTGTAGACATGTTATATAGTACACGCTACTTAAAATTTGATCCTGTGACTTCGAAGAATACATTGATAGACTTCTCTGTTTTGCTTCACAAGGATCTTTAAAATAGCTTGGTCACAAGTGCTCAGCCACATCAAGTCACAACATGTTGTGTGCAAGACCCACATCCTTTCTTCAGAAGGCTCAAGGTCACACTTAGCTTTTTCACAAAGCTAATAAGGAATCCTGTAAATATGCCACAGATTTGATGTCCTGTCTGTAACTTTCCGTCATGCATCCTGAAGTGGATTTTAAAAATAACCTGGCACAAAATGTGTCAGCACATCAATTTTTGACGACATTGTCGCAATTGCAGGTACCCACCTTAATTTTAAACTTTTTGTTACAAGTGTCAAGGTCAAACTCAGAGTTTTAGGTAATGGTATCCTGTATATATGCACACATTCATGTCCAGACTGTAACTTTGAACTATATGCAAACTTATTTCTATTTTTAAAATAAAACTTATCGTACAAAATTTATGTTCAAGTCACATCAATGTGGACTACGCGAAACATGTCCAGACAAATGGTGACCCTACCTGAACGCTCATAGGTCGACACTTGATTTTAAGGGTATTGGAATACTGTCATGCATGGACAGGATGGTTAAAAATTACATGGGCATAATTGTTGACATAAGTACTCTTCCTGGGCATCCACACTTATGAGACACAGCTTTTGTTAAAGAATTTTGATCAAACTTTCAAATATTTTTTATCAGATAAATATATTGGATATGGTAAAGGCATCTTGTTCTGATGTACTCTCTGTTGACTCACTGAATCTAGGACCATCATTGCCTCCAAATCAATATCTCAAGGTATAGGCATGGTATGTGACTCTGTCAGGCAGGATTTTTAATTAAGTCCCAGGATCGACTTTGAGTTTAACTTTTAACTTATTTGAGTTTACTTGGATATTTATTTACCATCAGGATCTCCAAACATAATTTAGGCAGGAAAGTTCTTGCGTGTTTCTTTTTTCCCCCTTAAACAATCAGTTGACAATTTTCTTTCTTGTCCATTTTGACTTGTTCCTTCAGAGAGTATTTAAAAGCTGGAAATTATGACATTAGCCTTAACCTATATTTTTGAACATGTTTCTTGAGTATAAAAATTCCTATTGCGCTATGTGTTCTAATACTGAACTTATCGATTTAAAAATGTAGTAATTTAATGAACTTTAAAATAGGCTTACTAATGTCTACTTTTGACCCATGTTCATATACAGGTCCTTTAGATTTTGTACAGAAAGACATTTTGTTTTAAAGGAAAGTAGCTAACACGTTGTAATAATGTGATCCTAGGACTTGATAGAATTATGATTTATTAGACTTCTTCTATCTTCTTGACAATGTCTAAAAGGAAAGCGATAAGTATAAGTGTCTGTCGCTCATCCAGAAGTTTCAGGTAAATAAAGAATATCCCACAAGGTCACATAAATCCGAAAACCTCCTAACATGACACCAGTACTGGTTCTTCCAGGAAGCGAATTCGAGAGTAAAAATAAATGACTGAAAAGCTAAACGCTTTATTCACAATTGAACAAAAATAACTATTAATATGGTTAGCCTAAACAATGTTTATAATTGTTTTAAATTTTGAATAGAATTATTTAAAATGCTAATACATTGTTGAAACAGGATAAGCTTAATTAAAAGAAGAAGTCTACAGATAGACCTGTACACAATTATGTTCCATTAAGTTAAATACTGAATAAGGATTTAATTCATCATTATGCTAAAATGCTTTATTCCTTAGTGTAGTAGATGAAAAAGATTTTTAAACAGTTTTAATTTATTGTATGTTAGATTAAAGTTATTGAAAACTAAAAATATTTACATTTCTATAGAAATTGCTATTTTGCATTTTTTGTACAAGTAGCAATACATTATCTTATGTATAAAGAATTAAGATATTGAATATGTTTTTATTTGAAAGATAGACGTTAAAATATTATTGTGAAGTGTTAAACTATATCTAGTACAGTTGGAGTTACGTCCCATATACATGCTTGATTGATCAGATTGAATTTGTATAAATAAAGCGTAAATAAAGTAAACCTTTACGACACATCGATCGCAGTGTCAAGCTTTTATAAGCTGCTGAGGGGGTAGGTTCTGTAACGGCGATTTAATAGAGGATTTCCTATGAAGTTCTTCTGTTATGTTATTGATTCTGAACTTGCAGGTAAGATTTCTTGAGGATGTGATTTTTAATCAATAATTAATTTTATTCGTAAAGGTGTTTTGTATTACTATTTAATGCATATGCAATAATGTCTACATGAATGTCAGTTAAGTGTAAACTGTGATTGAAATATTGTAAAACTATAATTTTCATGTCAGTTCTCTATTTCTCTATTGCTCTATTTCTCTATTGCTATATTTCATGTACAATAAACACTATATAACGACTCCAGATATAGCAAAGTTGCAGATATAAGGAACAAATCTTTGGGGTCTGATTTTTTCCTTCATTTTGTTTTAATATGAAAATGCTATCTAAGATATAACATACTCTGGAAATAAGGAACAAATTTAGATGGTCTGAAAGTTTGGTTTTCATGAAAACATGAGTTGGAAGATGTTTATGACATGATTATGTAAGCCAGTGCATCTTAACAGACTGTAAAATATAAAACATAAAAATGTTGTATTTTAGTATAAAGAAAAGGAGAATTAAGATTCCGGCTAGTCTAGTTTTTCTTATAGGAAGACTGTCTTTTGTTCATTCAATCTGTTTCTGAAGAGAAAGTAGAAAAAAAAGTTGTTTTCATGTTGACATAAATTTTTTATAGTCTTGCTAAATTGACATAATGATAAGAAACTTGTTTGCCCAAAAAGTAATGAACCAAGGTAAGAAAGACTAGCTATCTTGGCAGGTAGACCTCTGGGGGTCATTTAATTGTATTGTTTCAAGATATAGATAATTTTCACAGGGGAACAATTGTTAACTTTTTGGTAATTGATTCTTTTTAAGGTTCGCTTTCCCCATTGTAAAGGGAGGTACAGCTTTACTAAATACCTGATTTTGGGAGTTGTGTGCCTCAGATCTTGGTAGATAAAATGACTGCTAAAAGATTAGATGTCCCACTGAAAATATATAATGACTCGAATGACATTGCTGGCACCATTTGACCTTTCAAGAAAAATGAGATTTTAAATTCAGTAATTTTAAAAGCAAAAGTTTTTCTTTTCAATCTAATAGTGTGCTCACTAATGATGGCCATTGGTTCTGCACTTTGGACCAGTATGGATCCTGATCATGATCTACACTCAGAAGATTTCTTTGCACACCCCAGTGAACAATTAATGTTACTGAAAAAAATGGATAAGTCTCTTTTAGAAATTAAGCAGGGACATGATTTAGTTAAATAAATTCTGTTTTGTTTGGGAAGAAGGATAAACATAAGATCATGATTTAATATAAACAGTCCAACCAGTCAAGGTTCAGATGCCTTATAAAGCAACTAGCTATAGTAGTGTAACAGTACTGCTTGCTCATGACAAGCGATTGCTTTATCAAGGTTACTACAGGTGAAAGCATAATGATTAACATTTTCTGAATTAAAACGATCAAAAATAAAATGCATAAGTTTGTTTGTTCATAAAAAAAGCGTACTCTTTGAAAAGCAGAAGACTATGTTTTACAGTCATGTGGAAGGTATCCAGATGTTTGCTTTATCCATGTTGAATCATTAATAGGCTAGCTGTCTTTGTTGTTGGGAGATATTTAAGTTTTGACTTAATCATATTTAATGAATCACTGATACTGTCTATGGAAGGCTTTGTTTACGTCTTATCTTACAGATAATCGATATCCTGTATAGATTAATTCACGGTTTTTCATCTTGATTAACTCTGTTGTAAATTAAAAATTTTTAAAACACAAGGGATACTGTATTACAGGATAAGACGGGTAATTATTTAAATCAGTTTTTAAATGATGTGCAGTGTACTGCATTGTATGACATGTGAAAAATTTACTGTAATTTATCTAGATCTTTTCATGTTACGGGACTACAGGTGTTTACAAATAATACAAAAAGTTGAAGCGAAAAAATCCCCAAAGAGACAATAGAAAAGATTTTGTGTCATTTTTGCAACGCTTCTCAGGTTAAGTGAAAGAATACCCACAGATACAAGTGTCATTATGCAACACTTCACACAATATCTCTTTTACAGTCTAGAAGGATTGTAGCTTATTAACAGTCCGTTTTTGTGCCAGTCTCTTTGCAACACTTACCCTGCCAATGACTTTAGAATGGACTGGTATTTGTTTTGTATGAAACTGAGGAACTTTCAACTGCAGGTCTTGTGTGTGGTAGCACAGCACAACATCAACACAACACATAGAAAATAACACATTATTAGCATATCAAAAATACTGAAAAACATTGACCATTAATTTATAAGTTGCTGCAAAAGACACTTCAATTATTCTGATTTGTTCAAACTCATTATGATACAGATCTTTCTGAACTTCTTACAAATTATCATATATCATATTTAATAAACATTGACATTTGCTATAAAAACTAATGTGCTAGACTGTAAAGTGCTCAGATGGCCAGGTATAACTAGCGATATAAGTATGGGTTTTAGTAATAATATATTTTCAATAAGATATCAGCCAAAACAAGCCATGCCGAAAGATTTTTAAAAACACAAGAATAGATTTTGATAACTGCCTTATGATGTTTTGTTCTGGGATGTTTTGTCTTGTTGATGAAATATCATGTTGATGTTTTGTAATAAACCAGGTACTGGTAGCACCCTTGCCTGCAGTATTACCTTAGCTTATACTTATTTGTTTTACCTTGTTTGTGAAACAAGTTATCTATGACAACTTTATGATAGCATCAATGATCAAAGCAATTGATCCGTGGGGTGCCAGTAACATCTATTTCTGGTACCCATTCATTTCTGGTACCCATGTACAGCTGGATTGACTGAGGCATGTATGGCGATAGATGTGCTGCCTAGGGACAAAGCTCATGTGGCCTTCCTTGGGATCGAACAGGAGTTCTCCAGTGTACAAAAGCAATGCTATATAGCCACTAGACCATTGCGATGGAATTAGAATCCAGTATTAAAGACCAAATTCTTCAGTTCTTACTGAGAGTCTTCATATTTATAAAATTCATATCTGACATTGATCTCATAGCAAAAAGATTAATTTATGAATCTACTGACAGATTTGACTAATATGAAATCATTTCTTATTAATACACCTCTATGCTACATCAAAGGTAGCTAGACGTGCCGCATATCAGCTGGTAAGGTATTAATTGCAAACATTATCTATTGAATATTGGTTGTTGAGGTCACTTTTATGGACCTTTGTCATGTTTGTAAATAAAATGCCATATATGTTGGGGAGAGTCCGTAGGTATACGAAAATACTTCAGATATCTGTATACCCATATACACTCAACTGCTTGTATTATCATAAGTGTTCAAACCTTACGATTTTTTTGTGTGTAATAAATTTGTGACATGTTATTTGCATTTCAAAAGCAGGCATGCAGAATAAAGCATGCAGAATAAACTAAGATATGGTTTAATATTTGAGGATATGTTTTTGAAAAGGTATTCTTGTTTTCGATTATTTGGAGTTTGGAAAGGTGTAGTATGCCAGGAGACTATTAAATTTTTAAAACATTTGTTCTGTACAATATCTCAATGCAGTCTTGCAATTTATGTCCCCCTTTTGATAAAGAAGCACTACTTAGCAGGGATGTTTAGCACCTACACTTTTTTTAATTAATGTATTTTAGCAAAGTAAAAAAGACATGACTTGTGTAATATCCATAACGTCAAAATTTGAATGGGATTAAGCATTTAAATGTTACTGTGGGAAGAGATTTTACTTTGTAAAAAACATTAAGATTTACTTTGTAATGGAGTCAATTTCAATGGTCATGGTGTATCATTCTTAATGATTTGCAAATCTGGCATGAAATATGCACTTTAAGGTTCAATTATTGTTTTGATATACAAACTGCTGCAAGTATTCTATTCTTTAATGCTTCCAATTTTGTAATGATATTTTAAGACTATAGGCTAGTCTCCGCCTGCAGGATTTAATACTTAACAAACAGTACTTCAAAAACAAATTTCCCTAAAGTTATGTGTTAATCTGTGGATTATCTTGTTTTAATACTGTAGATTACAGAATTTGAAATATTTTAATACATGTAAACCAGGCTTTTACTTCATGATTATGACATTTCTTAGGCATTACTTTTGGAAACACATAATAATCCTAAGGATCTGTGCTAATAACAGTAGTGAAAAACACTTTGACATATTAATTATTATAAATCAAAATATTTGCTTTGAGAAAGAAACTTTATGGCTTGTAATTAATAGACCCAGATAGGGTGGTTGTTTGCCTAGGGCTCGATCTTCATTGAAACAGGAAGTTACACCATTTTGAGAAATATCTTACGCAGGCAAAATACTTAAAAAAACACCAGTTTATTACTAGGTACTTTATTTTAAAGTTTTAATAGTACTTGCTAATGTAGTAGGAATTTACACCATTTTGAGAAGTTCCTCTGCAGGCAAAATTAGCACTTTTACTAAGAGGTGACAGTATTTACATAGAATAGTTTTATAGCATATGCTATTATGTACATTTGCTGTAAAGTGTTAAGTAACAAATTTAATAGTACATTTATTTGTTCCCTTTTAAGTTCATTCTAGTTTTAAGATCTGCCAATCGTGTCATAAAATCTGAGTTCAACTTGTCAAATTACACGTTGGACAATGATTTAAGTGTCATTTTCACCTAGATAATGGGAAATTGTAATTAGGTGTTTTTAAGCTATATTCAATGTTATCAAAATTCAATCTGATATGAAAATGACCAGGTAATGGTGAAGTTTAGGGCTAATTTAAGAACCATTTTAAAACTTTTAATTTCTATTTTTATCTTAAATTTTGCTGTTTTCTTGTAATGTTACAATATTCTTAAGAAATATTAGATAAAAATGTTACGCAAAATTAAACTATATTAAAATATTTCATGTTTGATCTATTTCTTAATTTAAATCTGCAAACTGTCCTAATTATGCAGTTTTACATTATAATCTACTTCTATTTTAGGACATTTTATGTAAGTTTTTATTTAAAGACAGCAGTTAAAATTCTTTAACCTGTGAGGTGGAAAAATTGTAGAATTCTTCTAATACATGGTTTTACGCCAGGATTGTAGTACTTTGGTTTTTTATGTTCTAAAATCGAGCCGTTGATTTTGATATAGATTTTGTATTAAAATTTCATGAATTTTAGAAGAGCAGATAATGGTGTTGACATATTTACTTGTTCAGCATAATAATACATTTTGTATACAATTACCTACCTTTTTGATGGTATCTGTGTCGTAAATCAACAAACTGAAATGGACGTCTTTTGTTGAAAACAGGGAGACTTTGCTGTACCATAGAACAGTTTTTGTGAAGCTCGCATTCAAGATTTTGTAAATGATTAAGTACGGAATGATAATAATTTTGATGTTTAGTTATAAAATTTTCATACATTTAACAAACATGAATCCCTCTGTTCTGAAATTGTTTTTGATAACAATGGAAATAACAATAAGATTCAATTAATTCAAGAGACGGCTTTTGAAATGACATTGATTTTGTTGTAATTGATGTGGTGATTAATTGTCATTTGATATTTTGTATTTGTTTGTCTTCATTTATATCTGATATGCCTTAAAAAGGAAAACGTATGCGCATGTACAGATGCAGTGTATTATTCATGTCCTTTTATTGGCGATAATATTCATGAGTTGTATACAAATGATTCATTACAGCATTCATTATGTATTGACATCACCTGTCAATCGAAGAATGATCGTAATTATGATTTATGACAATGTTCTTATTACTTTTCTTTCCAGGTGCGAAATCTGACAAATTTGTTGGGACGTGGAGATCCTCACAAACAGAGCCTTGTAACCTAATCTTAAGCCATTTTGTGCAAAAACTAGACAGTCAGGAATTCAGCATGTGAGGAAAAAAACATTCTTCGGCGAAATAAAACATGACATATAGAGGACTATAATCTACGATTTCTCCTTTTATTGGACAACTTTATTCATATTTCACGCTATTGTGTTCATAGACAGGTTATTAATATTTTGTGTGTTTAATACTATAATATTAACGGAATAAGAAAAGGATAAGCCTGTTATTACAGGGTAGGTTAAGAAGTTCTCCAGACCGAAGTGTCGATAAATATATTTTCACCTAGTTGTGGTTATATGACAAAGGATCATGAAGGTGCAATTTTTTTTATCAGTTCTAGTTAATTAAATTATATTTGTATGCATGAATTCCGTGGGAATTTGAGAACCAAAATGCTGTGAAAGTAATTACTTTGTTATTAATGATGTTGTTGACTGCATCGAAAATGATTTAATAACACAGACAGTTAAATTTATTTAGTGTGCAACATTATGATTTAAATATGACACGCATAGGCTGGTATAGATGAAAACAGTATCTGCTGAAAAACAGTTTCAAAAATGGGATAGAATTCATAAAATTTTATAAAGCAAACAATGTAGAAAACTTCAGGATCTGAAAAGAATATTTTGTTATAAGTTTTTTCAACTGATATGAACAAATGTTGCGGGAAGAAGAAATTGAAATTGCAATTAAAGTTGTAGTTGTTGGCAATGGTGCTGTCGGAAAGTCAAGCATGATTCAGAGATACTGCAAAGGAATTTTTACAAAGGATTATAAAAAGACGATTGGTGTTGACTTCTTGGAAAGACAGATTGAGTATGTATATAATCTTTTTATTAATTTTGTTCGTTTGACTGTTCCAAGAATAGATTAAGCTGTTCTTCGTACCCAGGCGTATGTGTCTGCATTCCTTCAGTGCACATACATGTAGGACATAATCTGATGTAATGATGGACTGTGCAACTTTTTATTAGTTGTCCTGGACTCTTATCTTGACAAAAGTTGTGTCCCTTTTTGGATCTAGAAAATCCTGGTTAATTTTTGTGCAAAGTAACCTCAAAACTAGATCAGATACAATATCTTAAATAATAAAAAATATTGACTTGACACAATTATTTGTGATAACAAAAATGTGACAGATTACATAATTCTGTCAACAGTATAATTTTTAGAGTTTTGTCCCTTTTGGACTGAAACACATTTTACAAGGTGCTATTTTGACAACAAGTAAAGATACCTGTTTGAAATTTTACATACGTCATTAAGATAAGATTTTTAATGAAGATCTAATAGACATTCATCTAGACATAAAAAAACTCAATTCTAAAGTTTTTCATTGAAATTGATTATCTCGACAACCAATAAGAATATGTTTTTGGAAACTTCACACATGTTTTAAAGCTTATAAGCCAAAGCATTTTACAGAGCAATGAGTCATGACTCCTTCTTGTTACAAATTATCAGACACCTTTTTGTTTCTCTTAATCAGATGCTATGTAAATGCTTTGAGTAGTCAAGCTTAACTTGACTGTCTTACTTAAAGCCCCTCAAACTGGTGTTTGGTCCATCAGCTTTCAAAATTTTTAGTCAACACAATTTATGTATGTGTACTTTAAAATGTAAACAGTCAAGGGAATACATGCTATTGTGCATTTATGTCTCTTCCAGTTTTGCAAAAGGTTAACATTAAAAACACCAATAAATTTACCAATGGACTTAGACTGCTTCAGTTTTGTAGTCTTGTAGCATGCCAGACTTGTGTTGCAAGGGTCATATGTTCAGATCCAGTCCCCCCTATAGATGGAAGTTTTTTTAGGCCTAAAATATGGACTTATTTTTTAGTTGAACCTTTCACTTATATAAATCAATCAAGGGGAACAGGGCCATCATTGCCTTCTTGTCACCAATGTACATCATATTGTGTAGCGGACAACTCCAATGCCTTCAGCACTTTGATTATCATCTAGATGTAAATTAGAGATTCTGCAATGCTATTACTTTTGATACATGTAATTTTGTCATAAAATGAAACCTGCTGTAGTTGACTTACAACTAAAACAAATCTGTTGTTTGTTTCAGGGTGAATGGTGAAGACATCAGGTTGATGCTTTGGGACACTGCAGGCCAGGAGGAATTTGATGCAATAACCAAGGCATATTATAGAGGTAATATACTTGAAAACTTTTTTAATGTGTGGGAATAACCATCATTGTGCATCTAATAGTAAACTTAGTTTACTAAGAGGAGAAACAGTCTGTATTTTGAGAATTTCTCAGACTTCACTAGTTCTCAAACTTAAGTATATTGGCTTTGAAAAATAGTTTTTGCCCCAAAAAAACCCACTAGAATTCTTGAACCCAGGGTTTACACTGAACTCTAGTAAATGTTGTTGTATATATTGGTTATCATAAACAGCTGGAGCTGGAATTCAAACGTGCATTGACTTTGTTACATTACTAACATAGACACAATCAAAAAGGTATTACAATAACTCGTTGGCTGAAAGTATTCTTGAAGGTCATGTGTTCAAGCTTGATTGTGACATAACTCTTTTAGGATGTTGGATGTTTTGGTACTGTTTCATCACAATGACAAAGATTATGATGAACTACTTGCCAAGCTTTCTCAGTGAATCTCCTTGGTGTTTTAATTAGACTCAAAATTTCCCTTTTTGGCACAAGTTTTTTTAGCAAGACAGGTCATGGTCAGCAAGATGACTATCAATAGGATATAAATAAATTCAATAATATTGAGATGTTAAACCCGATATGAAAGGAAACAAAACAAGTACATTGTATTAAGAAGCAAAACACTGTACATGTAACAAACGTTACTCTGACAGTTAAATTTCAAATTTCTATAAATATATAGTTTGTTCTTTTGTTGATTTACTTATATGATTAGACATCAAAGTTCAAAAGCTGATCAAAGAAAAATGTTTACATTTTCAATCCTGTGAAGTGTTTTCCTATCATGATTGTATTACACTTAGAGAACAAAGTCACTGAGTGCACAAAACCTGCGATATCTCAATGACAAATATTTATTAAATAAACTTTAAGAAAAAGTTACAGTCTTGTTGGCTATATTAGAGAAGAAAAGGTGCATACTAATTTTGTTTTAAATTAAGATGCACAGTTTTCATCTGTCCTTTATGTACAATATACTTATTTTCCTGAACTTTAACTGATAGACTATCATCCATTCCTAAATAAAGGGCCATGTAAATTCCAGTACCACCCTGTGAGATGTTACATTTCATATCATTACTTGTACATTAACATTATGTGAGGAAATTTTTCAGTATCTGACAACACAGGCTTTGTGATATAGATTTAGTGGAAAGCTCTCCATGTAAGGAGCTGATAAAGAGGTGTCCACTTATCCTTCAGTTTTAATGTTTAAACTCTAATGGAACCTAACAACATCAAGGGTTGACCCCAAAACTGTGGTAGCTTATATGATATAAAAAAAAAGACTTATGACAGTATTTTGTTTAAAACTCCACATGCTCAGAAGGCATCATTACAATTTTTCCAGGAATTACTGTAGTCAATAGTAACATGATTATCTTCAACTCTTATTCAAGCTAGGCTAAGTTGATACAAACCTAACAAATGTCCATGTAGACATAATGCCATCCTGTCAAATTTATATTGTCTCAGGTCTTAAATCATTCCTGCCAGTGATTAAGCTTGAAATAATGACCACTATAGTCATCTAAAGGAAGTATTGTCAAGATTTTATTGTTATTATATATCCTAGGTACATAAAGTAATCAAGCACTTACTTCAATATTTGACAACTTGATTCATCTCAAGTACTATTGTATAGGTTCATACTTGAACTGAGAATGAATTATTGCTAGAAAAATCCTTAAAAATTATGTAGAAAGCAACACACGGTCATCTCTGATTCATGTAAACCACATGTTAACCATCTTGTAGTGATAGATAGTATGAAAATGAAATCTCCATGAAATTATCATTTAAATGCATGAGTTACCATGCTATAAATTAACAAGTAAAATGGATTTGTCAGTTTTTCAATTTTGGGCAGTACCTTTCAATGTTCAATAGGGTGCTCAGTAAAATCTACTTTGCCATGACTATGATCAGATTATTACTGCAAAGAAATATCTATCTCCCTGCCAAGCAGTTAACTTAGAATTCATGCTGCTATTCTTTATAGAACACTATTTCTGGTATGCATAGGAAACAGACTCAAAGTTGGCGTAATGACCTCCAAATGGTTGTGTAGAGGTAAGGGTTCGAGCACACTGGGGTCAGGACTGTTCCTCCTCATATGACACCAGTACTGGTTTTTCCAGTAAACCTAACTTTCTTCACAATTGAGCTAAAATAAATTGATATAAACTAGACTAAGCTTATGGAATCAGTTGAGTTTAAACAGAACAGTATTCAGGTCCTGGTCATCCAACAGATTCAAATGATTTGATTAGGACTTTTGGCTATTCACATTTTATGATTTAGAGTCCCTGGGTAAAGTTATAGAATTTTTACAGAAGTAGATTTCATCAAACTTAGTTGGACTGAATACTGGCTTACTTACCAAATTCATTAAGTCTCCACAAAACCTGTAAAGTAGCTTTAAAATTGCAAAATCACTAGGAAACTTTCATATTGATAAAAATTGTCTATATTCATTGAATTTTTGTCTCGGATAGGTGGTCGTTTAGCTGCCGATAAAATGGCTAACATACTTCTAACAATTGATTGATAAAACTGATGGATGTGTCGCCCCATGTTTACCATTTACGCTTTTGTGTACATACTCTCTACAAGTAAATAAAACCATTAAAAACACTTTCATCAAGTTCACACATGAACAAAAAAAAATTAAAATTCCCTTTTAACTGTTCAATGAAACTGGCCAGTTAATGCTATCAAATGGTGTAAAAATTAAATGACAAAATTGAAATTAAATAGCAATTTGAAAGGCTTTATTAAGTTTTGGTAGCTTTTTTCACCCTGTTATTAGGACATGAATTTATTTGGACCTTTGTGGTGCAAATTTTTTTGAATACATTAATAATTTATCAATTTATTTTGCATAACAGAATGTATTGATCTCAGTTTTTTGGTAGCAAATTTCTTAAAAGAAATTTTTTTTATGTGTATCCATGTTAAAATGGGATTTCGTTAAGTAGGTAGCAAATGAAAGTACATGATTGTATGCCTGTTATACTATTGAATATAATTGAATTCTGGCTGGTCAGCTATCATTATATTAGCAGTATGTACTTTCAGTAAAAGTTACACAAGTCAGCTTCAGGATTGATTCATGGCTTTTTACTTGACAGTTAAAAGAAAAAGAATAATCTCAGCCACAAAGTTGTAGGTTTGAACCATGTCCTTGTGCTGTCCTTCATAGAGCCTGAAAGAACCCAAGCTTTACCTTCACCCCACTACATAAAACGTTGCCTGTTAGTTGTACATCTTTCATCTAATACAGTACCATTATCTACTGGTAGGGGTGCTAATTAGAAATGTACTGACTGAATAGCAAACAGTGCAGATCATGATCAGACAGCACGGATGTGCAGGGTGATCATGATCTACAGCATTCGTGAAATCAGAATCATTTTGCCACCAGCATGGTGAAGCTTTTAAATAGATTAGAATAGATAAATGATGAATTATCCTAGTTTCGTTGCTTTGGTATATTCTAAACTTTCATATTTTTTTGGTTTCATTTTTTTATATAATTTATTCTATTTAGTCATACTGGTGTCATCAAACAATGGCTGATACAAATCTCGATGAAAGAAAACAATTTAAAGTTTCCTTTCCACAGAAAACGTTCTCCCAACGGCAAGTCCTGAGATTACAGTCTTTAATGTTTGATAAAATATCCAAAGTGAATTAACTTTTTTGCTTTTATGTAATGAGCTAACTAAATGTACGACTGATAATCTAACTTAAAAGGATGAAATTTGAATAATGTTAGAAAAATGAAAAGCTTTAGACAGTCATGCTTTGAAGTTTAGAGATCGAAAATGCATCTCAAAGATAATATGCATTTAAGTATAAGATCAAATTGTCTAATTTAAATGTCGGTTACATTGTCGTTCAAATCTTCTGCCCTCTATGAATTTTGCCACATTAGAGCATCTTCAAATTGTGTTGACTTTTGCAGTCTAAGGTCATACTATGGTCTTTTCTAAGAACAGGACATATTGTACTATTTTTCAGTGATGACAAGGTACATAGTCATGAGGTCATAAAATTTTGTCCTACCTCATGATTATGGTTACTTGATGGCCTTTAGATTATTCATGTTTTAAAGCAAAACTAAAATAGACATCCGTCCAAATACATTGTATTGTAATGTCAATAGCCAGTTTCTGTTCGTTTGTCATCAGATAAAGCAGGCAACTGATACAGCTGTTAACAACTACCAGAGTTATGGAACTTTGCAGAATTATGCTCCATTAAGAGAAATGACCGCTTAACCATTTTACTGATAAATTATTTGCTTAAATAGTTTGTTTGCTTGAAAGAATTGATTTCTTCTATGAAAGCATTTAAATGCTTTCGTTGAAACAGTTTAATGAGCAAAATATTCAAATAAATGGGCTATAAGGGTATAAAATAGATCAACGTTAATTGAATACCAAATAAAGAAATTAAAGTTTGCACTATCAACTGAAAAATCTCTATGCTTGAAAAGGTATAAGAAAAAATGTCATAACAAAATAATTTGCCTGTGGACAAGAAACACATTTAAAACTTTATTGTTATCTGTGGAAATAATGTGGTTTAAGCCAGAGGTATTTACTATGATGAAGTAAAATGGGCCAGAAACAAACTGTTTTCTTTTGTAAATATAGCATCTGCAATTAAGGTGAAAATTGTGCACTTTTAGTAGATTCAGAACAATATCAACCATTTTTAGCTCGACTTTTCTATGAAAAGGGGAGCTATCCTACTTACCCCCCGCAGTCCCAGCGTCGAGCGCGTTGGCGTCACACCTTGGTTAAGTTTTTCGTACCACCCCACTTTTATTTCAAAAGTATTAGAGGTATGGCTTTGAAACTTACCATACTTGTTTACCATCATAACCTCCATCTACAGACAAGAGTACATAACTCTGTCAAGGTTTTTGACAGAATTATGGCCCTTTTTTGACTTAGAAAGTGTATTGAGCTTGGTTAAGTTTTTCGTACCACCTCACTTTTATTTCAAAACCACTGGAGGTATTGCTTTGAAACTAACCGTACTTGTTTACCATCACGACCTTCATCAACAGACAAGAGGACATAACTCTGTCAAGGTTTTTGACAGAATTATGCCCCCTTTTGACTTAGAAAATACATTGAATATGGGTAAAATCCACTTATTACCTTAACCCTTTGAGATATTGCTTTGAAACTTTTAATGCTATTTCACATCATTACCCCCATCTGTACGCAAGAGAAGGTAACTCTGTCAGGGATTTGTTTTAAAAATTAAGGCCTTTTATCAACTTAGAATCTTGGTTAAGTTTTTCGTACCAGTCCACTTTTTGACTGAACTGTCTGAGATATTAATTTGAAAGTTGGAATACTTGTTTACCATCATGATTCCCAAACATGGGGAGGAGAAGGTAATTCTGTCAAGGATTTTATTTGAATTATGGCCCTTTTTGACTTAGAAACTCAGTTAAAATTTCCACTTGTTAACTTAACCAATAGAGATATTACTTTGAAAGTTGGAGTACTTACGTACCATCGTAAGACCTATCTGTAAGCAAAAGAAGATAACTCTTCTTGATTTGTACTTATAAATTCCTAGTTGAAGTCTTGTGTGCTATTAACTGTCAAAGTTTTGTTTTATTGGCAAGCACTAAAAAAGTCGAGCACGCTGTCCTACTGACAGCTCTTGTTCCTTCTGTTTCTGGAGGGCTTACTTACCTTAGCTGCAGTGAGGTGAGGTTGGGTTGGGCCAAAAAATGTAGGGGAGGGGGAAAAGTGCCGTCAGACTTGTCATCAGTATAACTTTGCTTTGAAACCCATGGCAAGCACCCTATTTTGGGCTCAAGTGCTGGATACAAATCCAGGAGACAAACATCAATCATATAAATATTGATTTGTAAAAAATACATCTACAATGTGTAAATAAGCTTTAACATATCTTAGTTAAGTTTGTTTCTGATAAGATATTGTTCTTTGGGTTTTGATCAGTGACAACTTGCAGGATTAACAGATTAGTTGAAGAGCATTGTTACATTTTAGAACATGTGCAATACATGGGCTGTCAGTGAGTCATTTACTTTGATAACATTCACAACTATATAGAGAAAGAAATGCTTTTGCCAAGCATAATGGGTAACTAAAACACACCTTTATTTTCAGGTGCTCAGGCATGTGTGCTTGCATTTTCCACTGTGGATAGGGACTCATTTGAAGCAATAGAGTCCTGGAAGAGAAAGGTAAATCCATGTCGCTCATCTCTGACAGATCAAATTTGAACATTTATTAAATTGACCATGATTTCCAAAGTTTCCCGCAGTTGTTACGCTTGGCATGGTCAGGAGATGGAATCACGATTACATTTAGATAGCACCCCTTCCTAGGAGAACACTCCTTGATGTTTATATCATGCCTAAGAATTGTGGAAGTAGTGGAAGGGCATAAAGGGTTACCCTGTCCATCTGCATATCTGTGTACAATTTAAGTTTCCCATCAAAGATTGTATGGATTTAATTCAGAAATTACATATAGATTTAGGAACATAGGTCAAGTTTATCTTAGGTCACAATCTTGTAATTCTTGGAAATTATAACCCCTTTTCAACTTAAGTTTCTGTGAATTTGTGGTTTCTCATTATTATCTAATGAAGTTTAGATGGTTTTCAATTCATATTTGCCACAAATGTACATTTATATCAATAGTTCAATTTTTAGAAAAGCTGCAGGGCAGTTGAAGTCCCATTCCATTTAACAATGGTGTTTCCTGTTGCAGATCTGTTCTGTTCCATGTTGCATGTCCATACTGTGCATGATCATTTGAAGTTGATGGGCATTTATTCATATCAACAGCATGCAATTAAATATTATCATTCTGCTAACGTTTCTTTTTCTAGTCATTGAACAAACAGGTTAAATACAATTTTAATTTAAGAACAAAATGTTTGCATAGATAACAGTGTGCAAGATATTGTATGCTAAAGATAAATTTTGTGATTGACAAAATCCTATTACAAGCAAACCACACAGTCTGTCTAAAAGCATATATAATTAAAATTGTATATATATATATCAGGGGGCATACGTGCCTATGGACACATTTATAGTTTGTTCCCTATCACAGTGATTTTCAGCAGAAATTACCCTTGTATAACATAGTGATCATGGAACATTTCACATAATGTCACAGTAACTTACTTTGACTTAATTAAAAAATAAAATTTTGTTTTTTCAGGTTGAAGATGAAGTAGGGGAGATAAGTATGGTCATAGTGCAAAACAAGATTGATCTCATAGATGACGCAGTGGTGCAGCCGTAAGTGTTTAGTTTATATATTCTCTTTAAGAATGGGGGCTAATTTGTTTGGCTGGTCTACATTGCTCCGTAGACCTAATGATCTTGTGGATAATAGCTAAGGAATCATTCAGTGTAAATTCCTCAGAATCTCATCATGAGTGTTCTCTGCTAATAGATGACCCCTACTTATTTTACGTAACTACATTGTATGTCAAAGGTCAAGGTTATAGTTTCGAAACCTTGATTTGACAACTTTTATTTAACATTTATTTGTCAAACATCTCAACTCTAGAACTATTCCGGGAACCCTCTTTAAATCTCACACATTGATTTCTTTGGATCATACCCCTTTTGATTTTTAGGGTCAAGGTCATTCATTATATTGAAAATAGTTTCTGTATGATAACTAGTAAACAATAATTCAGTTTACATTTCTCAAGCTTTGTTTCATAGTAGCTCTGCTCAAGTGTATGACCTTTATTAATTTGAGGTTATGCCATCAATGGTCAAGGTCACAGTGTATTTAATAGAGAGAACATCTTCTAACTCCACATGATGGTTGCTGTTAACAAATTAATGATAACTAACAGTGATATTTTTTCCTGGTAAGATACAGTACAGGATAATGCTTAGATAACAGACAGCATGCACACTGTCAGGTGTTTCCCTGACACTAAAATTTCACTTTTCTGTTTATTTCCTTGCCCGTCAACCAGTAAGCCACTGATATTTTGATTTTGTGTAAAACATGCAACCATCATGCTTTGATCTACTAATCTTTAAAGTATTGAGTGATAGATGAACAACTTTTCACTAAAGCAGTATCTGAGAGATGTTAGGTTTAATATGCTCTAGTCAAAAGAACTTGACAACTGCCTCTCACATACAGTTTGTATCATTGAATATTGTACTTCATCTTGATCTCCCTATCACATTTAGTCAATGATTCTCCTGACAATTATCAATCGGATAAGATATTTTTATATTCTTCTTATGTTGTTACGTTTGCTGGCAAGACAGTCAGCATGCATGATAAGATCTAAGATATTAAAAAAGTAGTTTTTAACACCTTTTTAATGCCACTCAGCTAGGGTAGGATGTATCATTTTGAACTTTATGACTTTCAGGTCCTTTTTGATATCATCATATTTAAATGTAATACGCATAAGTCAAAAATATATTTGATCATTATTGTGAAATAAAATACATTACAACAGCAGTCTAAGCAAACTCTTCTACCTTAATAAAATAAGATTTCTCATTTGATCGTCGTGTTTGTAACATAAATTGTAAGTCACATAATGTAATTTGTAATTTTGTTGTGGATTTTATCAGGATAAAGTTAATAAAGTTAATTTTCCATTTTACTAATTGAGTTTTTGGCATCAGATTAGAATCCAAATCTTTAATTTAAGAGTAAGTTGAGAATATATGCATGAAAAGTTTTACTTTGTTAAAAGTTTCATCCAGTATATTACAAAAAACGTGAACATTAAATCAAGGTATGATTACACTACTTATCATGGCAATTTCATCATTTTCTGAATCATTAACTATTTGAAATGGTTTGTAAACTTTATGTATTTATTCAGCTTTTTGATCAGTATTTTCCATTTGTAATGGATGAGTGAACACATAGATAATAGCTATATTTCATTTCAAAGATATGTCAGTGTGGCCAAGTTGTAAATCTTTTATAAGCCATTTCATGAATTTTACCCATTGTTGTGATATAATTCTTTCATGAGAAAATTTTGTTCACATGACTTTAAAAAAAAAACATCCACCAAAAGGTTTAATATTTACTGCATACAGACAGATAAGTTACAACTATATTCATACTCTCCATTGCACACCAGACTTGTTAAGATGTCAAATTCACATACCAAATTTAAGAGAGATTAACATAATGCGTCTTTTCATGCTTTAAATGAAGGAAGAGATTGTGGAAGAGAGCATTTTATAAGAAGTATGAAAATTTATGTCAAGTAATGTAATCATGGCATTACTAGAAACCAAAAACATTGAACACCTATGAGAACAGTGTCACATGATGTAAAACACCATTACACCTTCAAATATCAAACAGATTATAACATCTGCCGGAACCGTACTATCATATACCACCAAATCTTCAGCAATAGTATTGCATCTCCCGAAATGATATCACAGCTCTCGAAATGATATCACAGCTCCAGTTTAGCATGAAATTTGCTCGAGAATGTCCATGTCCTTATTGCTTTGATGATTATTATGAATGTAATTTAGCATAAGCAAATGTTTTTTGTCTTTCCTGTATTTCATGAAAGAATAATGACCTTGGTGTATTACTTTCAGTGATGAGGCAGAAGCACTGGCCAAAAAGTTACGTCTGAGATTCTACAGAACTTCTGTCAAGGATAACCTCAATGTAGAGGAAGGCAAGTTAAGCAAACATTCTAATGCATTTCTGTTGTAATGTCGTTTCTGATTAATTTGCAATGGTTAAATAAGGAATATAATTACATGTATACAGTGGAAAATCAAACAGTGTTTTAATGATTGCATTTAAAGTCATTGTGCATAATAATAGGGTTAACTTTTCAGTGATTTTGACATTAATTTTGCAACTGTTAAAAAATACCCGAGACTGTTAAAAACTGTATATACAGTCACAAATATCAAAATTACCAAACAGTTAACCCTATACCCTATATTTGTAGGACCTGAATGCGACTCAAACCCACATTGATACAAAATGCACCACACCACTGGCTTTCAGCTCATGTTTACACAAATGTTTAATCATTTGATTCATTTGCACAATATTAGGGATAGTTTTGTCATAAAAGTCGGTTTTATACATTAATTTTGTAGTTACATCATCCTAGAAGATAATTTTCTGGATTTTTTCAAAGATTAAAAAATTAGGAAAGCTAAGTATTAAAATTGGATATATCTATATTATGCAAGCAATTTTTACCTAACCAGCATTATGTTGTATTACAGTGTTCAGATACCTGGCAGAGAAATATCTGCAGCAGTTGAATTGTGAAGAGGATGAGGAACCAACAAGCTTCCATCAGATAGGATCAAGTAAATGCTTGCTTATTTATACTGTCATTTAAATATCTGGACACAATCACAATACAAAATTCTAGCTCTGCAGTAACACTGCACAAGTTGCTTTACTTTCTCAGCCTAGCATTTGAGAATTTGTTGGAGCTTTTAATTTCACCTGCACATAAAGCTCCTTGGTTTGTACCCATCGGAGAAGTTAGATTAAAACCTAGTTTGTATTTTTTGTTAAGCTGTCATCATCAAATGTCCTAGTCAGCAAGTCAGGAAGATGGCTGCCCAAGATTATACTTTTCTTGTCAGCTAGTAGACTGCTTATGATTTTAAATGTACCTAGCAGCATGACGAGAATGCATATCTCAAAATGTTGAGGTTAGCAAGTTTTGTGACGAAGAGTTTTAAGTGGTTAGGTAAACAAATTAAGTCCTGTTTGCTCCCATTAGTGAGGAAAGTGCTTATAATAGTGTAATCCTTATTACCCATTACCCTGATGTTAAATAAAATATTTTTATCTCTACAAGAAGACCACTTGGCCTGGACTTAGTATTTATCGCACAGCAGTATCAGTCACTTCAGAGTAAAGGTCACACTAGAGGTCATTGGTTTTTTTGTCCACTCCATATCTCTTGAACCCTTAGAATGATTTTTATGAAACTTTCATCAATATTAAATTATTGTTCATCTTATTAAGATGACATGCAGAACCCATGTTCCAACCCTGTCACCTCAAGGTCAAGGTCACACATGTTCTAATTGTGTCAGCTTAAGGTTAAGATCACAATTAGGGGTCAAAGGTCATGGGAATATATCTCCCAATCCCTTTGAAGGATGGGTCAGTTGTTCACATCAAAAAGATGAACAAAATGTGTACCTTGGTTATCTTGGTTAATCATATAGTTATAGAGCATAAGGTAATGACAGAAGCCATTTCTTGTGACCGTGTGCATTTCATTTGTAGAGGTATTTTAATTCTATTCAGTGATAACTCTAGTTTTATCTGCCTACATGAATTCTTCTTGATATTTTTCAGATTTCATCAATTCAGATAGTAATAATCACATGGACTCAATAGAGACTGATCCATACAGAAATCACAACTATTCATCGCCGAAAACTAAAACTAAAGTGAAACATGATAAACATAAAGGCACGAAAAATGGCAAATTGAAATTGACATACAATGATGAGGGTACAATACACCTGCAGCCGAGTAAACGAAGAACTCATGGAAAAAAATCGTTCGTTCTGGGAAAGTGTTCATTGTTATAGCATTTAGATAGAAAAATTCTAAAACAAACATCATGGAGGGTTTGAAATAGGAAGAAGATATATCTGTAGTGTTAGAGTGAAAGGAGTGGATTTTTTGAGTACCCACAGTTGATTATCACTCTGGAATTGTGCATAAAGGAATGTGAACTTTTGAACCTTTTACACGCCACAGATGGATAACTGAAAATTATCAGTAGTTCTTACCTTATTGTCATAACATATTGTGTTTATAAAGTGACTGTTTCTGGAACAAGACCATGCAAAATTAGACATGAAATCTTCACAATATACTTTGATTCACCTTTTTCACTAGAAGGGTTCTCTATATATTTGTTCTGAAGCAGTGAATTTTCTGACATGGTAATAGTTTAATACCTACAGTCTTGAGCTTTTCCTGTATGCTCCGCTCATCAGGTGGATAAGATTTGTTCTGCAACATCTTATTCCCCATTAGTCTTTGTTGCATTATTTGCTTTGTAATACATTGACTAAGAATTACTGCTGTTAGTTAATTAAACTGTGCTAATGACAGAAGTCTGTGATCTAAATGTTTTTTTTCCTTCCATATGAATTGCAATATAACATGTATCTCATCCAGTTGTTTGTATAAAATGTCACAAATATTCTAATATTGTTCACATTGTGAAAAAGTGATGTACTGATCTTTTGGTGACTGATTTTGTGTGTATAGGTACAGGTGAGGTCTAGTTCTCTGTGTTTGACTGAACTGTAAAGATTATTTATTGATGCTGGCATCTGTGCTCCAAACAATTACGCTCATTAACCAAATCCAGTTAAAATTCAGTTATAAGACTGTTTATTAGAAACTGGTTGATCGGGGACCCTTTGTGGTATTGTCGGCTGAGAGTCACACTCCTAGTGTCATTTGTTTTCTTGTGATCTTTCCTTTTACCAGTAATTAATTGAAATGGCAAAATCTCCCACAAAAGGGGTTAATTTTGATCTTAAAGCAATATGAACCATTTTTCACTTGTTTAAAATACTACTGTTATTTCACAGATGTTCAAGCTGTGTACAGTGACATCTGATTGCTAGCATTTTGCACCGATTGATTGTATTAAATTCAGGTCCTCCGTAAATTACAATATAGCTCTGTTGTGAAAAAGCCAAAATCTTTGTATCTACATTTTGACCTGCATCAACTGGAAATTTGAATATAGAAAAAATATAATATATAAATGGATTATTGGCTAAAATTTTACTCAGTTCCTTTTAGCATAGCAACCAGTATGGATTAAGGTAAGCCAGGTTTTATACATCCACGGTGGATTGTTGAATTTCAGATTTGCATTGTACTTCATTGGTAACATTATGTCAAGTGGTGGTATTGTGTGTATTTTTATACCTGTATTTTTAATTGTATGCTGACTTGTGTTACTGTGTTATTATTTATGTCAAGACATATCAAATATTACTGAAATATAAAGGTATCTGATGTTTGTGTTACTGGTTACTAGTCCCCAGCTGATTAGATATTGTTGGGGGAACTACAGGGTTGCTTGGTTCTGTCCGTCCACACTTGTGTGCAATAATTTCTGTATGCATGGACAGGGTTTTAAATAACTTCACAGTTGTTACCCATGTAACAAGGATGTGTCATGCATCACATGAAGGGGACTACCTTGAAGGTCAAGCTCACACTTGGGGCTTAAAACCTCTAATATTATATACCAGTACTTCATGTACTTCTACATGGTCAAGGTCACACTTGAGGATTAACAAGTATTTTGTGTCCTGGCTGTAACTTCCAGATGCATTGACTGAACTTCAGTCAATAGTTTTGCATACCACAAGGGTGTGTCGTGGACAACATCCTTAGGGCTTCCTTGAAAGTCAAGATCACACTTCGGGCTCAAACTGAACTTCAGACAATAGTTTTGCATACCAGAAGGGCTTACAACATCCAGAGGGCTACCTTGAAGTTCATGAACAAACTTTGGGCTCAAACTTGAAATTAAGGGTATGTTCTGGTATTTTGTGACTGAGCTGTCCCATGGCTCACAGCAATTTTGTTTTACATGTTATTCTATACAATTGTAGACTAATGTTTCAGTCAATATTTAGTTTTGCGACCTGTTAAAAAGTTATATCGGTCGAGGATGAAGTGGAGAATGGAGAAGTCTGAGGTCAATATAATTTTTTCACAGGTTTGCAAAACTGTATACCGACCAAACCATTAGTCAACTAGAACTATCACTGAAGGTGATTAATACCCCCCGAACATCCCACTGACACAGTATTTAAAATTCATGTAATATTTGATGCTTTGATTATGCTTTGACTATTGGACCTGCACATGTTAAGGCTTCTGTGAAGTATAATTAAATTTTGACCAGCGGGTTTCGAGATTAAAAGCACACAAGATTTTACTATCTCAAGCCCCTGTGACCTTTGATCTAGTGACCCGAAACATGGACCATGCACAACTAGGCATGGTGCTTATCACTCTATGAAGTATCATTAAATTCTGACCAGGGGTTTTGAAGATTTAGAATCAACAAGATTTTACCATCTCGAGCCCCTGTGACCTTGACCTTTGACTTTGAGACCCGAAACCTGGACCATGCACAACTAGGCATTGTACTTATCACTTGTGTGAAGTATCATCAAATTCTGACCAGGGGTTTTGGAGATTTAGCATCAACAAGATTTTACTATCACGAACCCCTGTGACCTTGACCTTTGACCTAGAGACCCAAAACCTGGACCATGCACAACTAGGCATTGTACTTATCACTTCTGTATTATCATTAAATTCTGACCAGGGGTTTTGGAGATTTACAGTCCACAAGATTTTACCATCTCGAGCCCCTGTGACCTTGACCTTTGACCTAGAGACCCGAAATTTGGACCATGCACAACTAGGCATTGTACTTATCACTTGTGTGAAGTATCATCAAATTCTGACCAGGGGTTTTGGAGATTTAGCGTCCACAAGATTTTACCATCTCGAGCCCCTGTGACCTTGACCTTTGACCTAGAGACCCGAAAACCGGACCATGCACAACTAGGCATTGTACTTATCACTTGTGTGAAGTATCATCTAATTCTGACCAGGGGTTTTGAAGATTTAGCGTCCACAAGATTTTACCATCTCAACCCGTGACCTTGACCTTTGACCTAGAGACCCGAAACATGGACCATGCACAACTAGGCATTGTACTTATCACTTGTGTGAAGTATCATTAAATTCTGACCAGGGGTTTTGGAGATTTAGCGTCCACAAGATTTTACTATCCCGAGCCCCTGTGACCTTGACCTTTGACTTAGAGACCCGAAACATGGACCTTGCACAACTAGGCATTGTACTTATCACTTGTGTGAAGTATCATTAAATTCTGACCAGGGGTATTGGAGATCTAGTGTCCACAAGATTCCGTCTACAGACAGACGGACGGACGGACAAGCTGAATCCAGTATACCCCCCCCGAACACTTTGTGTTTGGGGGGTATAAAAATTATTATATTGTATACCTCTCAAATTAAGTGAAAAAATGCAAAAATATAATAGATATAACGTGTTGAAATGCGCGCAGGTCTACACGGTTTTTTCCAGTTCTACACACTTCCCGCAGTTTTGCAGACCCAAATGGACAAATATGTTCTTGGGACAAAATTTAAAATTGTAAACAAAAGTACATGTATCTGTTTTGTTTATTCAATTATAAAAAAAAACATAACAAGAACAATTGTTACAAAATATACATTAAAAGAGTAACAGTTCAGGTAAAAACAACTTTGTAGATAAAGGAACTCATTAACTACACAAAATTCTGTGGAAAAGGTGCTGTGCACAATTCCAATCCCCATGAATTATAAACATGTATTGAAACTTGGCAACAAACTTGTTACAACTGAGTTCTGTACAATAAAATACAGTCTGCTTTACCTGTCTCATCAAACTGTATCTAGAAATTTACTGTAAAATTCAGGACATTTTTTCCAAGTTTGGGAAAGGCACCCTAGCCCTTCAATATGGGGAAAATTGAAGTGATAATTAGCTGAAGGGGACACTAAAATCCTGGTGTAAAGTCACTATTTGGGGAAAACTATGATTTGAAAGAAATTTTAGTTGGGGAAGATGCCCTATACCAGCCTCTGATATAGAAGGTAAAAAATTAAAAATGCCCTGAAATTGAAAGCAATTTAACTGGGATTCATTACAGACAAATAACGTGACTTCAAGTGAGCCTGAAGTGACTTCGCATACGGTGAAATATTGCGTCACTGTATCACTAAAAGTGATGTACCCTAATCCTGGCTTGGACACAGGAATAGATATCTGAATACCTAAAACTGAACAGATTCCCTTTCCATCCAGTGGTTATTGAGAAATAGCCTGACAAAATATCTATGAAGGCTATACGTATGAACAAATCAAAGGGCTGAAACTGAATGAAAAACCTGAGTGAAAGATGCTGAGGATATGTACAAATATGCTGGGTACCTAACACTAGAGTGAAGTTTCATTGATTTGTTTCAGTAGTTGCTGAGAAATAGCGCAGACAAAATTTGCTGAATAACATCAAAAGGCTGTAACCCAGTGGCAAATTAGCCGATGACACGCACAAAAAGGCTTGGTACCAATCACTTTTTCAAAGTTTCATCGGTATCTGAGAAATAGCAGTCAAAATGTGCCCAGACGGACGAGTGATTCTAGTATAACCCCTTAAATTTCGTTTACTGAGTAAAATTAAGCCTAATATAATTATATAGACGCATTTCTTTATTTTTTTCTTGCTATGATGCCAAACTAGTTCAGGCAGAAGCAAACATGTAATGTTAGCCATGCAGGTCTTTTTTTTTCGAATGGAAAGAATGGCTTACATGACAATTTTTAGTACTAATTTTTGCATTATCTCTGAAGTAGAAGAATCCTAGTACAATCTGAACTGTAAGCCCCCAACGTGTGAATAAAATGCCTGGTGATCTACAGCCCTACACTTGAAAAATATCTCCTCAGATTTACCAGAACAGTCTTGGAAAGTATGTACAAGGAGAGAACTTACAGCCATGCATTACCTCAGCTTTGAAGCTTGGAAAAATGGTTCTATTATGCAGTTACTGTCTTTCTATGGTAATCATTGGTGCCTAAGTCACTTACATGTATCAGGTACTGTACAATACTACATGCCCTTTGAAAAGGACATTAAAATATAAGTACATGTTAGGGATGTCATTGATTAAAATTTTTGTATCGATATATCGATTTAGAAACATCGACGATACAGCGATATATTGATACATGGCGTAAAAAAGTCACTGACTACATATTCTACCAAATCTCTTGACTTTATTTGTACTAAATGTATGGGTCTGGTCTGTAATATATATCAACTCTTGCAGTGCTGAAATATTTTTGCCTATGAGACCACATTTCATTAAACTATCATTCGTTAGAAAAACACGGAACTCTGGGTAGAGTGATTGTTTATATTCCGGTTGAGTTTTGATGGAATTTTCAAACATGGTAAAACATAATTCGATATACAATTTTTCAAAAGGGCAATCGATATCGAATTGAAAGTGTTTTATCATTGACATATCGATATCGTTTGAATCAATTACATCCCTAGTACATGTATGAACAAACGCATGAAGTTCTACATTCCACAATCACTAATTGAGAATAAAGTACCCTGGGCACTCTCCTGAGCAAAAAGACTTCATGATATGAATCAAATCATACAATTAAAAGTTTATTGTACATACAAATTAGTATTGCACCAGTCTTATTCCAAACACATTTGTCTTATCAATTGCTGATTTACATGTATGATAGAATCACATTATACAGGAGGAACACGTGGGAACTATTTATGTCTCTGCCCTGCCCTTACATAAATTGTCATGTTTAGAAGTTTCACTGTCCTCAGTTGAGCTGCCGACATCAATTGCATTGTTTGAACCATCCCCATTCTGAACACTACCATTACAGACTGGTATCTTAAGGGCAACCTTATACATACTCTGTAACTTCTGACGAAAACATTTCTGGTCATCTATAGTGCAACCTAACACTTTTGACTGGAACCTTGTGTCTATATTTGCACTGAGAGGTTCTGGTAAACAAGCATTAAGGTAAGATTCTATGACACTGGAATGTTTGTTTGGATCTTGCTGGAACCGAGGATACAGATCATCCAGCATAAGTGTCACAGACTTATAGGCCTCTTCTTGAATGTCATTCCTTGGAGTTGATACTGAAACTTCCACAGTCAAACAGCGAATAATCAGTCTCTCAGTAGTTGAGTTTATGTCTTCTCTTTCCACTGAAATATTAGAAATACTTTCAGTTTTCTTTCAAAAACTGTTCTAATTTGTTTTGAACATTTCATTTGACTTATTTACAGTCGGCTGTATATTTTTTCTTCAGTAACTCTTGACTGGTAATAGCTGGTGAAAAAAAGAAGCTTTAAAATTGTTTTTTTACGTGTGTTATTGGTAATTTGCAAACAAGATGGCATGATGGGCCTATATCACTCACCTGAGTAACAATTTACTAATCAAGAAAAATATTCTGATACATTTTAGTTTATACTAATTTATTTTAGTTTGATTGTGAAAAAGCTTGAAGCTTATCTAGTCACTCTCAAGTCTGCTTCCTGGAAAAACCAGTACTGGTGTCATATGAGGAGGTATGGTTGTGACCCAAGTGGGACTCGAACTCGCAATCTCTGGGACGAGAGGTCTCTACACCACCGCTCCCCTAATTGTTATGATGATTGAATGCAAAATGTGACTTCTATCGTGTTCACAAGCTTTTTTCGTTTGTTTGCCATCGTGACCTAGTTTTTAATCCCAGGTGACCCAGATTCAAAACACTAAGACAAACATTGATCAAATTTCATGCAAATTGCCTGTTAACTGAGTGTTAAAATGGTTTTCCTTTGATTTGACCTTGTGACTTAGTTT
Organism: Saxidomus purpurata; assembly: GCA_022818135.1. Classification (NCBI taxonomy): domain Eukaryota; kingdom Metazoa; phylum Mollusca; class Bivalvia; order Venerida; family Veneridae; genus Saxidomus; species Saxidomus purpurata. The sequence goes on along the minus strand of JAFMSR010000005.1, from coordinate 55,948,045 downwards.
TTGAACCTATGTGACCCAGTTACGAACCTTGCATAGACATCATTGAGACAATAATTCTGACCAGTAGCTTTTCATGATGATTGGGGATCAAATGTAGCCTCTAGAAATGTTAACAAGGTTTTCCTTTTATTTTCAATGGTGACCTAGTTTTTAACCCAATATGACCTATTTTTTAACTCGATCTATCTAAATTTCATCAAGACACCCTTTTAGAGAAAGTTTCAGGGATGCAGCCTCTACTGGTATACACAAGGTTTTTCCATGAGTTGACCTGGTGACTTGGGTTTTTTATCTGATTGCATCAATAATTGTTCTGACAAGGTTTCATAAAAATGCAGCCTCTTGATTATAGCAGGGCTTTCATTTGACTCTCATTTTGACTTTTGACTCCTGTTGTTATCTGAAGTACATTTGCAATATCAAGAGCCAGAATCATAAAAAAAAGCCTAAGAAAATAGTGTACAGCGATAAATAGTTACCAACTGATGGGTGATATCTGAAAGTAATGATGATGTTGCGCAAAGTTACAATGGTAATGCACAGATTTGATGGAAAAACAATGTTTTTTCAATACACTTCACGGGTGGGAAACAAAAAATGTCACGTGACCACAAATGCAAACGTCGGTAGCAAATTTCGAGGAATTTACACCGACTCTTTTGTTTTTTTTGCCAAATATGAAATTCTTAATGAAATCCACTTTTTCTATATAATTAATCGCAAACAATGGCCCTATAACACATCAGAAGCATTGATGAACAATCGAAATACATAAATGTGAAAAACTGATGGCTTTTGATCTCGATCACTTACATTTTATGAGTTAGCTACGTATGTTTGCATCTCTGTATAAAATTGTTGTCGAAGTGTTCTTGAAAACCCTACATATGTGTATGGCGATCAATACATCGGCAAAAAAAAAATTTTTTTTTTTTTTTTTTTTTTATTTTTTTAAAAAAACAAAAAAAAAAAAAAAAAAAAAAAAAAAAAAAAAAAAATTTAAAAAAAAAAAAAAAAAAAATACCTCGGCACAGGACATTTTTATTCATTCTTAAATCTTTTCTTTTTTTTTTTTAAAAGATAAGTTTCTTTTCAAAGCACAAATTTAGGCAAGCCCCTATCGCTTACACCAATACCAAAATCTTGTTAGACCCTATTCCATCCCCCCCCAGACAGCATAAATCATTCCATTTTTGCGCTAGGTCTCTTCAAAACCAAACCAAACCAAAAAGGAAAAAAATAAACCAATTAAACTCTACAAGTATAATGATTGAAAAAATGGGAAAAAACATGTGTTCCTTGAGCTGGTGTAAATTCCTCAACCCAAAATTTGCATACCACTCACAGGTTTGCATTTGTGGTCACGTGACATTTTTATTCACTTTCTTACCAGAATCTATTTTAAAATCCTTTAAAAAAAAAAAAAATTAAAACCCAAAAAAAAAATATAAAAAAAAAAAAAAAAAAATAAAAAAAAAAACCCAAAAACAACCACCCCCCCCCTCTTTATATATTTTTTCCCCCCCCCCCCCCCCCCCCCACTCTACATTTGTTTATTTTATTTTGTTTACTTAGTTGAATAGCATAGTATATAATATGATATTTGACTTATATTATGGATTAATAAAAACAAAACACTAAGTTTTACAAGACGGGCTGCAGCGACACGTCTCCTTGTTTTGTTTTATTTTTTTTTTTTTTTTTTTTTAACCCAACAACGGATGAGGGCCGTCAGCCAACTGTCAAGTTTATTTTTGCAAACGCTACGCATACACTTACATGTGTTCAATCTTAGCTAAAACCAGTAAATTAAAAATGCATAATTGCCAAAAATAACATTAATCAATACCAGAAGCATAATTGGACTGTAGAGAGGGTGGACCAATGCTCAGAGTAAAATTTCCATGTTATAAATCATCAGCAGGAATCTTTGTCCATTTAACTCAAATATTTATGCTCAGTTTGAAGACCAACCTCAACCTTTCAATTATCATTGTTTACATTTTCCAAGTCACATGATGACATACTTGGCAGGAGCTAAATATAGGCCTACTAAAACTGGTGCAGTTTGTTCGAAATTCTACCACAGCTCGGCATACGCCAGATACCTTAGCAATTTTCGCTTTTGAAATGTCTATGTTTAAAACTGTGGTAAAAGTATATTTGACAAAACTTAGGAGTAATAAACTAATGCGGATTGAAATAATCTATTAAGTGTGTTAACATTAATTTGACTTACACTGTTTCTTTGCTAGATTCTTGATGAGTTTTACTAACCAGATTCGACATATCTATATACAAACACATTTAACAAACATCCTACAGAAAGAATTCATACAATCATAAACTCAATTCCAGGGGCCTAGCGAGGGGGCAACTAGAGCGACTAAGTCGCCTTTCACACCTCAACTTCGCCCATTTCTGTGACAAAAGCGAAATTAACTTCGCCCGAAAATATCTCAATAAACAATGAAGCGAATAAACAAAGTGTCAGACATTTCTCTGACCATTAACTCCACCCCCTCAATCAATTAGCGACTGACAAAAAGGTTGCCTGAAGGCTGATTTCACAATATGACACGAGTGATAATCATGGTGAAGGCTTCAACATCGGATTAAAGACGATACATTATTCGTATGTCCGCGTAAGCATCTATCCGAAATTATGTACACTTTTTGTATCTCGGTTAAAGATTTTCCAGTTAAACTTTTTGAAGGCTGGATTTGATTACCCATCTGTTATTTTTCACAAAATATTTTACCAATAGAAAGAAATTTAGTTTTGGTTTGGTATACGTTTTTTAATACCATGCTGACTACCGGTAGATATTGTTGTCATCTAACTTACAAAGAATGCACACCTAATAATTACGTTTATATGACTATCAAACTTGACCATTTATGGGAACAAAGCCCTATAACAACAGATTAATATGTCTTTAATGGGAATATCTTGCTACTCCCTCACTTCTTGTAGACGCCAAACTTCTCCCTATTTTCAGCTCAGGGAGAAGTGACTTCTCCCTAAAATTTTGCTCTAGCTAGGCCCCTGAATTCATTTACTGATTTAATTCAATACAGTCTATTTTGCTTTTTACAATAGCAATTAGTAAATTTTAAAAGTATACATAGGCGATTGTCTTGAGAATCCTAGGAACAAGACAATGTTACCAAAGGGGTCCGTATATTGGCGCTATTTTACTTTTCAAATAATAATAAATATATCATAAAATATTAACAATTTGGTAATATTTATATATATTATGACTTTTCTATAGATTTTACAACTCAGTCAGTTTCTTAAGAGTACCTGTATACAGGAGAAAACGTAGATTAACTCAGTATGGAAAACATAACATGACAGGTTTTACTCTAAGTTTGCGGCTCTGCTATAGTCACACGATTATTCCGGAAGTCAACCACATTGGATAAATTAACACATGATGTAAACAATTTCAACACTCTTATTGTTAAGACTTGCACAATGGTTGGCATGATGAATATAGAAATTTAAATGCCAAAGTCAGATTAATTCTGCAAGCGGCTACCCTACCCTACTCCGCATATTGTCATCATGATGATCATAACTTGGAAAATCTTCATTGTTTCTTCACATATGCTGTATTGCTATGATTAATTCACCATCAAGACATAGCATAATCATCATCATAACTACACGTAACACCTTTAACAACTTCTGCCATCTTTGATAGCAACAGGTTCACACACGCTTGACACATTGGGCTATTCCAGAAAATATCCGCACCCCCCCTATGGAAGGCACTTCAACCTAAAATACCCCCCCTTGGACAAACCTTTGAAGACCCCCCCTTGGACAAACCATTAATGCCACTAAAGTATACGAATGACCCCCCTGGACAACCTATGGAAGGCATTTTTCTCTGAAATGACCCCCCTGGACAAGCCGTCTTACAAAATGACCCCCTGGACAACCTATGGAAGGCACTTTTCACTGAAATGACCCCCCTGGACAAACCGTGTCTGAAGACCCCCCCTGGACAGGGACCCCTTGGACAACCTATGGAAGGCATTTTTCTCTGAAATGACCCCCCTGGACAAACCGTGTCTGAAGACCCCCCCTGGACAGGGACCCCTTGGACAACCTATGGAAGGCACTTTTCACTGAAATGACCCCCCTGGACAAACCGTCTTACAAAATGACCCCCTGGACAAACCGCATCTGAAGACCCCCCCTGGACAGGGACCCCTTGGACAACCTATGGAAGGCACTTTCTTTGAAATGACCCCCCGGACAAGCCGTCTTACAAAATGACCCCCTGGACAAACCGCATCTGAAGATCCCCCTGGACAGGGACCCCATGGACAACCTATGGAAGGCATTTTTCTCTGAAATGACCCCCTGGACAAACCGTGTCTGAAGGCCCCCCCTGGACAGGGACCCCTTGGACAACCTATGGAAGGCACTTTCTTTGAAATGACCCCCCCTGGACAAGCCATCTTACAAAATGACCCCCTGGACAAACCGCATCTAAAGACCCCCCCCTGGACAAGGACCCCTTGGACAACCCATGGAATGCACTTTTGTCTGAAATGACCCCCCTGGACAAACCGTGTGTGAAGACCCCCCTGGACAGAGACCCCTTGGACAACTTTTGGAAGGCACTTTTGTCTGAAATTACCCCCTGGACAGTCCGTGTCTGAAGACCACCCCCTGGACAGGGACTCCTTGGACAACCCCATTCCCCACCCCCTCGGGACAATGACCCATTGGACAATGTCAAGGCAGTTTTCTCTGAAATGGCCCCTTCTTACAAAATGACCCCCTGAACAAGCTCCCCCCCCCCCCCACCCTTAATGCACAGTGAACAGAATCTATACACATTATAAAAACTAAACAAAGTATGTAAAGAAACAAATATATCAGCTTTGATTTTTGTATATGAAGAACCATGCATGACCCCTTTTTTTCAATAAAGATTTTGAGTTTTTGCAGATTTTAAAAACATTCTTCATCATAAAATTTCTATTTAATGTAAATGCAGCAACCAAAAAAGTTTAAATGCGATTATGGCTATCAGTTCTTTTAGTGCTTTGATTTACAACCTCTAAGGTTAAATAATACAATCATGTATTAATAAATATTTCTCAAAGAATGGTAAACTTGCCTGGTCTGAGCAGGATCAGCATTTTAAGAAAGATCTTTGAGTAATAGAAAGAATTTATAATTCAATTAAAATTTGAATGGTTTCAAATTTGACAAGTATTATGGGAAACCATTTTACAGAGTAGGAGACAGTGGCTAACTTTAGTTTGCATTAAAACTTGCTTGATTTGATTTGAAGCAAATTTTATAAAGGTCCGTCCATAAGAGCAAATATGTTAGCTTGAATTTGTGGATGAGACCTCAGCATGTCTCCCATCATGCCTATACCTATCACAAGTGTTTTTCTGTTTCCAAAATAGGAGAGATTTACCTGACTGCAATTTCCAGCCAGTATAGCCAAAGGTTGAATTTGATTGGTTGCCAAAGAGATTGCATTCTGTCACAGGGTTTAAGTATTTTTCCCCTGCTGCATTTAATCCTGTGATATACAGTTGTTATGTAATCTTACATAACATACAGTAGTTATGTAATCTTGCATAACATACTGATAAGACAGCATAAAACAAAAATTTCATTATAGCTTGAGGCAATCAGTGTTAAATCAATTCTAGTTGTCAGAGTATGGCTAAAACAGATCTGAACCACAGAACAGTCTTCTATTTTGTATAAATGATGTTTAATTAAACTGTATTTAAAAGTGTATTAAATATTAAATGAGAAAATGAAGAAAAAGTAATACATAGACAAGTATTTACTGTGCAGTCAGATATTTTACAGTTTGGAGTATTATGTATTAGCCACTCTACTCTAACATGCTAAGACTTAAATTGAAAACATGTAACCGTATAAGGCATGCTTCGGGAACAATGAATGATTTCATTTACACTTTAGCCCCTTTTTATTTGCAAAGGCGGACATAAACCGGCATTCACTCTTCAAAATTAATAACTCAGATGTAATCATTTAAAGGAAAGTTAAACTGAATATTTCACATGAACCACATTATGTTAAAATTGATTGCAAAATGATTTAATAAAATGGCTAATGTCCCCCTCACAAAGGTGCTAATGTCTGTTTATCTACACAGAAGTGATTGCAATATAAGAGACATAATAATTATTATATAGAGTTACTTTGCTTAGCCAAAACAGAATTTATGTCTGATTTTGTGAATAAAAGACACATTACACACATAGCCTGATTTCCTAATTTTTTCCTTAAATCAGGTCAATTTAAAAAAAGAAGGGTTATTGTTGGAATTGTCACTTTTGGAATAGTAATATTAGCAGTTCTATAAAATTTCTATACAATTTCCAAATATGCATGTTTGTATTTAACTTAATTGTTGTAATTCAAGAATAATTTTAAAAGTTTCTATATATGTAAAAAAGAACAGTTCCAAAAAATTGCACAAGATCTGCCCTTGTGAGAGACTATGATCAGTTCAGTCTTAGTATGGTTTATTCATTGGCAAGTCTGCTTTTGAAATACATAAAGGTTCATGTTTGTTTTTTTTCTAATACACTGAGGGGTTATTTGAAAAAGAATTTTTAAACTAGAATTTTGTTGATCATCTGTTGATGGCACACCATCTCGTATTGCATCCCCACGCATGGATTAATTAATTAAGCCGCGGTAAAAATATTTTAGCTCTGGCATAAATATGATTTTAGCCGCGGCATAAATATTTAAGCTCCAGCATAAAAAAATATTTATGCCACAGTTAAAATATTTTAGCTCTGATAAAAATGCATTTTTTGCTGCGGCTTAAATCATATTTATGCTGGAGCTTAAATATTTATGCATGCTCCCCTATTTTGTCTTGCCATTGAAAGAGCGGAGGGGAGAGTTAACCAATATATACATGCTCTATTAATAGTTTTAGATTCGCTTTTGTGTGCTGTAAGATTGTAACTGTATTGATTGCTAAAACAGCGTGCAGGCAAAGCCAACTGCAACACGTTGTAACTGAGAAAAATTCTAATAATTAGTATTGTTTATGTTACTGCATATACAATTTTATTGGGGTACCGGTATGAATGACTTAAAATCTTCCAAGAATGTAACTTTCTCATGCATTGAAGAGTTTGACTTGACTCGGCACAGTTTTTCACGCTTGGCCGGCACATTGCCAGGCCTATATCTCAAAGATCACACTTTGAGAATAAAGGTTAAAAATGGACACATATGACCTTGTCCAGGTTGTATCTTCTTCATGCATTGAATGATTTTGAACTGACTTGGCACAGTTGTTAATAACAATCGGATGGCCTGTCCCTTGCAAGAACCAGGTCTTTATTCAAAGTTCAAGGTCACACTTAGAGATTGAAAGTAAAAAGTGACACATAAGGTCCTGGCTGTAACTAATCCTCAAGATTTAATGATTTTGAAATGACTGGGCAACAGTTTCTGTTTACCACAATGGGACAGCATGTTACACATAAGATCCAGGTTGATATCTCAAAGAGCAAGTCACACTCGGACATTAAAGGTTATATATTGGCACATAAGACTTTGAGGAGGAAAAATGGCGGATATTGTTGTTTGAAAATGAAAGTAGGGCCACATTTTGACGTGTAAGTAGACTTTTAGCATACTCTGAAATATTTGAGTACTTTCATCAGGTGAAGAAATATATAATCTTTAATCGGCTTTTTGTTTTAGCTTCTTAGGTGCCATACTTAGCCTGTTTGCTTGAACATTGTCTGCAACGATCGATGTTTACAAATGCAAAACGACCGACTCCCGGTCTTCTTTCGTCATTTTCAAGGCAAAAACAAGGGCTCTGTACTTTGTTATACAAGTTATCATTACAGCTAAACCCACTGTAAATTGTTGTGCTGGTGACCGTGACTATATGGACTATTTGGCTGGAAAAAAAACAGTATCACACACTTTTTTGTCTCTGCAGAGAGTATTACGCAAGTTTTGGTATCTGCCTTCTTTAATTTATAATCGCTATATATACCCGTTTGACGAATATTTACGCATAATGTCCATCATACTCAAAAGAACGCGGCTATAAGCAGATTATAAGAGCATTTTGAACTGAACATACGTCCTTTCTCTCATGTACAATGTCAAAAATAAATATGCTATAAGTACATAATTTAACGCTTTTATGCACATCAAAAGAGATATCAAAGTCTAATAGCATTTTAAAGCCAAATACAACATCACAATTTGCATTGTAGAGCAACAGCATGTTTCTGGAGTTACTAGGTGTCCAAAATGCATGTAAATAACTTTGTGGGTGAGGTAAACATTATTTTAATTTTCAATGTCATATGTTTATTGGAACAAGTAAAGATATTAATATAAAAACAGGATAATTGTTCTTTACGGTGTAATATCACGTTATATTTTTACCGAGTGTACCAAAAGTGATATTTTCACGAGTGGCGCAACTGTTTCGGTGTTCACGAGTGAAATTATCGTGATATTACATCGATACCGACAATATTTCTGTTTAATTTATGTCTGTAACAGACTAACAGTTACAATTCTTTTGTTAACATTGTTTTAATAAAATGTCGAAAATCACAGAAAACAACATCAGAAAGCAAACATTACGTTATTTTAACGACTTCATCGTCGTGGTTTCCGGCATCAATTACGCTCAGTATACATTTAGATGTTAATCCGGGTAGAACATTTTATAACTATCACAGTGAGTTTGTCGATATATAAAGTCAACCATTATAATTGGATAACCCACTGAAAAACATAAATTGTGGATATAATTATGTTTTAAAAAAGTACGTACTGATGAATATTATTAGTATTTAACGACTTGTTCATGGCACCTAAAATCAACAAGAACAAAACATTATTATGTTGTCACTAGACTTTTAGTTAAGTTGCTAACAGACTCTGAATGTTGTTGATATCTTAAAAAACTCAGACGTATATTTAAATGACATATTACAACGGATGTTATAAATTCTGTACAATGTACTTATATATAACATATTTATTTTTGACATTGTACATGAGAGAAAGGACGTATGTTCAGTTCAAAATGTTCTTATAATCTGCTTATAACCGTGTTATTGCAAGAGCCTGAGTATGATGGACATTATGCGTAAATAGTCGTCAAACAGGTACGTACAGCAATTATGAATTAAAGAAGGCAGATACCAAAACTTGCGTAACACTCTCTGCAGAGACAAAAAAAGTGTGTGATACTGTTTTTTTTTCGGCGATATAGTCCATATAGTCACTGTCACCGGCAGTGGGTTTAGCTGTAATGATAACTTGTATAACAAAGTACATAGTCCTTGTTTTTGCCTTGGAAATGATGAAAGAAGACCGGGAGTCGGTCATTTTGCATTTGTAAACATCAATTGTCGCAGACAATGTTCAAGTAAACAGGCTAAGTATGGCACCTATGAAGCTAAAACAAAAAGCCGATTGAAGATTATATATTTCTTCACCTGATGAAAGTACTCAAATATTTCAGAGTATGTTACAAGTCTACTTACACATCAAAATGTGGCCCTACTTTCATTTTCAAACAACAATGTCCGCCATTTTTCCTCCGCAGATACCGGTTCGTCGCTTAACCCTCTGAAGAAACGGGGCTACGTTCACCCCCCTGCAAATGTCAAGGTCAATGTTACCTTGAGCGATGAAGTCTGTCCTAGCAATTAACTCCTCATACACTGTTTGCACTAGGAACTTGAAACTTTGCAACAATATTGCTATGACTTCCAGGCAGTGAATTACACTTGTAGAATTTTCATCTTATCCCTGTGTCTTAAGCTGTGTGTTGGTTGGGGCAGGGCGGGGGTCATGTCCATTCCTAACCAACACAATACTGCCTATAAAAAGAACACTTGATAGAAAACTTAGTGTGCAGGTTGGCCATGACTAGTTGAACACCCCTACCTGTATTGAGTTCAATAGGTCAAAGATTAAGGTCACCGTGACTTTGAGAATACAATTATTACATGTCCAAAGTTGGTACTGTGCCAGGATGCAATACGAGATGGTGTGCCATCGACAAAATTCTAGTGTAAAAATTCTTTTACAAATAACCCCTCAGAAATAAGCTCTGCAGATGAGCCTAAGCTGCAGCATCTTAGCAATTGAATACCACTGATATATAGGTAGGAATCAAGCATCTATATACTGCTTTTGTATGGGAAATACTCAGTCTTGCAACCCAGTACAATCAAAATTTCTTTCTTATGACTTGAATTTGTGATTATTTCAGAAAAAGAAAGTACCGTATACCCCAGTTTAAACGCCCCCGGGGCATTACATTTTTGACTTGGGGTTGGATTATTCCAGACCCAAAATGCAAACTAAGAGCTGTTTAATGAAAGGAAGTGTTTTGGCCTGATGCACAGTAAAGTGCCCAATTCTTTTAGCTTCAAAGTAAAAAAAAAAAAAGTTTTATGTATTATTTCAAGAAATTGACACTTTTGTAGAGCAATATGTCCTGCACAATGATCAGTAATTGAAAAGATAACTTTCTGAACACTTTTTGGTAAATTTCATTTTTTTTAGTGTCCGGTCAGGGTAGGGGACGGACATTACTTAAACATATATTTAGACACCTAAAGAGGGAACTTTGATGACTCTATATGAATTTTTACATGTTTTTCAACTGTTGTTAATAATAATGATGTTTTATGTTATACTAGTTTTATCCTATATTTCGCCATTTTATTCCAAACTGGAGTGGTTTACTACAAAATTTGGACATTTTGCGCTCAGGTTGAAAATTGACTTTATATTCAAACAAAGAGAAGTAGACATTTTTATGGAAAACTTCCTTTCAGAACAGTATAATAACACAAATAACAAAACTGTAACAGAAACTGCTTTGGTTTTTACATATTTATGAAGCAAAAGTCGTCACAAAGTACTGTCAGCAACAGGGGACGAACATTACACAAAGTTACTATTTCAAATATATTTAGTATTTCAGGGCACATATAAACTGGTCTTGAGATATTTCAAACTAAAATAAGGAAATGTCATACTTGTTAGTGCTTTAGTCTGTTTAAGAAGGTAATAACGACATTTTTAGCAAAAAAATGCTGATGTAACTGAAATTTTCTCTGCTAATACACAATGTAGTTTACAAAACGTGTTGGATCTTTCAAACTCTACAATAAAGAATGTTATGGAACACTGGTCACTTGATTACAAAGCTTTTATTCATTTTTTTTTACCAAAGCTTGACTAGTATAGAAATAATAGTCTATCAGATGATGGTGAAAAAAACCAAGAATAAAATGCATTTTTTTTTTCAACATAATTTTTATATAATGTAAACAAGGCACTGATAGTAACACTTGTGACATTATGTGCATACTAAAATATGTTTTCAGTAAAATGTATGTAAGTTCATCAAGAACTTTTTGCATCATAAACACAATTTGAGTATTAATTTTGAGTCTAATTTTTTTATTCCATTACATTTTTTTTTCATTTCCATAAATTTCGTAATTTTGTATCGGATGTACAATTGTAACACCTTTAAATAATGGTGCTCAATGTGCATAGTGCACATGGTACACTTATTCAGTATCATGTAGGAAGTCTGCATGTTTCCTTCAAAAGCAAGACTTTTCTTTAATTTCTATTTCTCTTTTCAAATCAATGAGCTATTTCAAATGCAACTGGGTCCATATGTTTAATTTCTTAACATATTTTCATTTTTGTGCAACAAGGTACATCTTATACTGCTAAAAGGTAAATCTTAGACACTTCCCACTTGTCACTAACAGTAATTAATTTGTTGTTTTAGCCTGGAATGACTAGTGGCTTCAGGGGGTTTTATGACTCTGTGTATTGTACAGTTTTAATCCTGCCCCATGGGGGTTCTGTGGACACCTGGTACTTTATGACATACAGTGCACAAAAGTATATCACCAACTGATTGTGTTGTTTTAGGGAAGGGTGGTTATGTAATATACATGCATCTTAAAGGACCTGAATATTTTTTTTTTCCTTCATAAGCCAAGACAGAATGCCAGAAAACAAGCATGATGCAACAGAATTTCAGTTCTTATTTCTACAGTAGTTGAAATTGCATAAAGTAGTTTCGCCACTTTTGTTTCCATTCCACAGTCTCTAAAATAGTTTTAAATGGTCATACCTTTATACATTCTCGTACGTCCAGAGCATTCGTTACATAATTTCATGTTTGTCTGAAAGGTTGACAAACCACTGATGCATGAGGATGACCTTTATATTACAAATATTATTTTTGAAGAACTTGAAAATATAAAACTGATGTTGATTTATTGAAAAAAAAATTACAAAGCGTTTCAATTGATGGTTACAGAATTCTATGGACTTTCCCTTAATAAATATACAGAAATGCAAAACCTGTTTTTTTAACTGCAAATTTCATTAAAACTTTATTTCATGGTTCTGTGACAGGTAGTTTGTGCGATGTATTTTTCACTAATTGGGCACTTTACTGTGCATCAGGCCTTTTGTCTTCTATTTTCTCACCGGATTAATCAATATTGATATGGATTACTGTTTTCATATGCCTGTCTCCAAAGCTTTTTTCTTTCGAAAAAAGTTTATTATGGGGAGTGTTTATACAGGTGTATACGTTATTCTTTATAAAGTAACAAATTGGTAAATAATAGAAATACGTTACATTCTGGAATAATATCAATAACATTAATAATATAACATCCCAGTGGCGTAGATCTAGCTGCCATTACACACAATACACCTGCACATGTGTACAAATCGGTGGTCGGAATCGGAATAGCTCAGAAATTAATGAAATTAAAATGAAATAGTGAGAAGTGAGATACACAAGCAGTAGAAATTATATTTTCAAAGACTGCACAAATCTTAAGGGTCGTATGCCGTAACAAGGCTAGATTATTTCAACTGAAATGATATAAAATATGCTACCAGTATATCTAAATTCTAAGAGGACTCATTATGTAAAAAATTATGTTTTATTTTGCCAAAAAAAAAGCGGGATATGACAACGGTATGGAAGGCACTTTCCCCAGCAATCCCCCACCCCCTGGACAATGGTATGCCATACAACTTGGCACTTGTCAGAAAACATTCTCCTAGACAACAGTATGGATGGCACTGATATATAACACCCCTGGACAATGAGGTGGCAGGTACTTTTGCAAGAAAACACCCCCTGGATAATAATATGGAAGGCACATTTGCCAGCAGAAAACACCCCCCTGGACAGATTTCTGCCAGAAAACACCCCCCTGGACAAGGGTATGGAAGGCACTTCTGCTTGAAAATACCAGCCTGGACTGATTTTTGTCAGAAAACACCACCCTACACAAGGGTATGGAAGGTACTTCTGCTTGAAAATAGCCCCCTGGACAGATTTTTGCCAGAAAACACCCCCCTGGACAAATTTCTGCCAGAAAACACCCCACTGGACAAGGGTATGGAAGGCACTTTTGCCAGAAAACACCCCCCTGGACAGATTTCTGCCAGAAAACACCTCCCTGGACGGATTTCTGCCAGAAAACACCCCCCTAGACAGATTTCTGCCAGAAAACACTCCCCTAGACAAGGGTATGGAAGGCACTTTTGCCTTAAAACACCCCCCTGGACAGATTTCTTCCAGAAAACACCCCCCTGGACGGATTTTTGTCAGATAACACCCCCCTGGACGGATTTCTGTCAGAAAAAAACCCCCTAGACAAGGGTATGGAAGGCACTTTTGCCAGAAAACACCCCCCTAGACAAGGGTACGGAAGGCACTTTTGCCAGAAAACACCCCCCTGGACGGATTTTTGCCAGAAAACACCCCCTGGACGGATTTCTGTCAGAAAACACCCCCCTAGACAAGGGTATGGAAGGCACTTTTGCCAGAAAACACCCCCCCTGGACGGATTTCTGCAGAAAACACCCCCCAGACAAGGCCAAAGAAGGCACTTTTGCTTGAAAATACCCCCTTGGACAAAAGTTTGTCCAGACCCCCCCTTGGACAAGACCCCCTGGACACCATGTCTGAAATACCCCCCCCTGGACAAAAAAAAGTGCCTTCCATAGGGGGGGTGCGGATAAATTCTGGAATAGCCCATTTTGGGCCATATACAGGTAGTATAACAGAAAGCTATGGGCTTGTCAAAAAAAGAGCTACCTTCCGTCATCTCATTATGATCTGCATGGCCTTGCATGTCCTGTAACAATTCTAAAATGCTTTCCCTTTCTTTTTGAATACTTAAGGCTTGTTCACGAAGAGACTCTACTCTTTCTCCGACTTCAGCAAGCATTTTAACCAGACGATCAGATTTGTTTTGGTCCGAGTCCTCCATTTTGAATGTGTTTGATTTATATAAAAGGTTATGGATAAAAGCCTGACCGACCAGACCAGAGACCAAACCAACGAAAAAGGTCGATGGTTAATGTCCGCCGATCGATATATACTATCTATCTATCTATCTCTGAATACTGCCCACCCCTCTTGCGAGTGTTTTAGGCAGGACTAAAGTGCACATCGGAAATGTTAGTATATAGTGAAATAGTAAAAATCCTGGCAGTGAGTTTTGTCAGGGTAAAGTGAGACTTCGAAAAAAGTATCCAGTCGAAGGTTAAAATGTGAGCATAATTCAGAACTGAAGTAAGATTGAAAGATAAAAAAGATAAAAACATTGATCATCTGACTAATACTGAACATTTACCACAGCCTGCTTGAACTGGCCAAGGTCAGGTAGAGTAGCAATGTTACATGGGAGCTGGTTCCAAAGGGTGATACTGTGTGGGAAAAATGAGTACTTGTGGTAATCAGAGGTAACCTGTATCTGCCTTAGAGACAGTGGGTGCATGTGCCTGGTGAATCTGATAGGTTTTGTACGTAGGTTGGAAGTCTGATTGCTACTATGTTGTGATGTTGTCGACTCTAGGCTCATTATGTTCTACAAAATATATCATCATCATCATCTTTGTTAATGGCTAACCGTCATAACTGACATGGCCATAATAGTCAGTTATGACGGTTAGCCATTAACAAAGATGATGATGATGATGATATATAAGAGTTGGGGAGGCTGCGTTTTTGGTACGTGGCATTCCCTGTTTGATATTATTTTTGTTTTTTTGTAGTTTGATTTTAAAATTTCTGTTATAATTTCATTGACAACTTTCTTATTTACGAACGATTACATATATATTTACCTAAAAATAAATTTCTTTAAAAAAAGATACAATTTACGTACATTCCCGAGAAGGAACTCACGTGATCAAAATCACCCGCCATTTATCGAGGACGCTGCATGTCAAGGCCCAGTGAACGGTTTCACCGATTACAACTACAAAGTAACCAAAGAATCATTTTTGGTTTTCCCTGTTATACACATTGTACAGTACTGTATTTATATTTCATTGTTGGTATTGCTTTGTTTATTTCTGTTTCAAGGTCTTGTCCTTGGTACACAATGATTCTCGATCCACATCATTAGATATCGCTTGAAGTTGAACAAAGCGCAGATTGAATTATTTTTATTGTTCTCTCAAACAATTGATATTGTTGACCATGTGATTATTTTTCATTTAACGTACGTTTTATATTAATACAAACTTCTCTGCCACCCATATGTTTGCGAATCATCCATTCTGTGTCATATACTAAATTTCGCCCTATGCATATTTCGACCCGCGCTTAAGGTAAGGTTCAGCGTAAATCACGAAGGTCAAAAGTTGTTTTAGGGGAGTTAATCTATAGCCCCCAGGCCTTCAGCGCTCACAGCGCTTTGATTGTATAAGGGCTCCAGATGGTAGAAGCATATTCTACCTGTGGCCGGACAAAGGATTTGTCACGGACGTATATACACACATCATGTGACACATACGTATATAGGTCCATGATATATATAAACAAGTATCTTGAGTACTGCGAGCAATGTTTAAAGGTGTAGCTATTAGATTTTGTGTGCTGTAAACGCGTGTCTTGTCTGCAAGCTAGCACACATATCTTTTGGCTATATATATACAAAATGTACTGGCATTTTACTCAATTCTGTAAATGATCATCACATTGGACAAAACTGACTGGGTATTACGGTCAGGTAAAACAAAACTCCCTAGATTTTCAAATTTTGTTGGAAATGGCTGCTCGTCTGGTAACCGGACGCGCAGCCGATGTCAAGCTGGTCTTCTGGAAGACACCTGATTTTTATTAAGAGTCAATCTTGATAATATTAACAGCAGTAGTAATTAGTACAAGTAGCAATTCTCATAGCTTATGTTACATGTTCAATACTTTCCGACAATAAATAAATATTATGTAAAAAAAAAAATGATACGATATGACTCAAGTGGCGGAACATCTGCGAGTGTTTATGAAGAAACAAGAGGGCCATGATGGCCCTATATCGCTCACCTGACTACCATTGGCTATAATACAAGGGCTCATGATTCTGACATAATTCGTAGAGGTCCACTACACAATGCAAAGTAACATTCCAAATATCTATTCTCCTTGTTTTTTTAAGTTTTCCCTATATAAGCCTACGTGAAATCAAGTTACCTCCCTCCTTGCCCCCCGCCCCCCCGACTGGGGGTCATAATTTCAACAATCTTGGTAGAAATCCAATGGGCATTTTTACAGGCCAAATATCTAATCTCTAGGCCTTGTGGTTTCAGAGAAGAAGATTTTTTAAAGTTTTTCCTATATAAAGCCTATGCAAAACTAAGTGACCATCCGTGCCCAGTATATTTTGACCTGGGGTCATAATTTGAACAATCTTGGTAGAGGTCCACTAGACAACGATACACGCCAAATATCTAAGCTCTAGGCTTTGTCATTTCAAATAAGAAGACTTTTAAAGTTTTTCCTACATAAAGCCTACGCACAACTAAGTGACCACCCGCGCGGGGTCAATTTTGATCCGGGGGTCATAATTTGAACAATCTTGGTAGAGGTCCACTAGACAATGCTACGTGCCAAATATCTAAGCTCTAGGCCTTTTGGTTTGAGAGAAGAAGATTTTTTAAGTTTTTCCTATATAAAAACAAAAATAATATCAAACAGGGAATGCCACGTACCAAAAACGCAGCCTCCCCAAAACGAGCCCCACAGCACCCAGAAGTGCACACCACCAACACAGGGTTAAAGCCTATGCAAAACTAAGTGACCACCCGCGCGGGGTCAATTTTGACCTGGAGGTCATAATTTGAACAATCTTGGTAGAGGACCACTAGAGAATGCTACATGCCAAATATCTAAGCTCTAGGCCTTGTGGTTTCAGAGAAGATTTTTAAAGTTTTTCCTATAGCAACCAGAGTTCTACATAGAATGGAATTCTTTGAACAACTTTGATAGAGCTTCATGGAAGGAACATCCCTGCAAAGTTTCATCATCATTGGCCCAGTAGTTTCAGAGGAGATGTCGTTTGAAGGAAATGCTGGACGGACGGACGGACGTACGACGGACGGAATGCGATCCTAATAGCTTACTCTGGCACTTTGTGCCAGGTGAGCTAAAAACAAAAGACCGTTTTTTGCTTGTGTCATTTAGGTGAAAGTGACAATCAGTTTTATGCAATCAAATCAGCTTGACAAAATACAACATACACTGAAAACAAAGAAAAAGGTATTTTGACGAAACCACTGCTGGGATAAAGAACCGCAACAACGTAAAGATGTGTGGCAAATTTAACTAGACGATTTTTGTGTGTGAAAAAAAAAAAATATCAAACAGGGAATGCCACATACCAAAAGCGCAGCCTCCCCAAAACGAGCCCCATAGCACCCAGAAGTGCACACCACCAACACACACACGCACGCACGCACGCACGCACGCACGCACCCACACACACACACACACACACACACACACACTATATGTACTCATGTAATGTCATTTTGTAATACCTATAAATCTATATTGGATACGAAAAATACTTCTTTATTATCAAGATAAACTCTTTTACAAAGAAATTGACTTACGGACGACCAGTCTAACATACGAGTATAGGCTGCTCGACCGGTTACAGGACCACTATAAAAAATTCTACTCGTCGGTACGGGACGAGCAGCTATTTCCAATTTTATTAGGTACTAGTATGCATGGAAGTCATACTGGGGTCTTGGCGAGTTCATCAGAGGAGAAATCCCACGGTCGGCCGGGACTTAAAACAATTAAAAAACAACAACAAAAAACAATAGTGTTCTAACTGTCCGAAAATAACATATTTTTAGATCTGCGCTATTGTTTACTTTTTAACTCTAGCGACTGTAAATGAAATGTTTTATCTTTTATCTAGAACGAATCATCCAATGAAATGGTTCAAGTATAACTTTCTGTAAGGTATATCTGTATGCTACCCAATAATAAATACTTTTGAAATTCCCATATAGACATATAGTGTAGCGGTGCCGTCAAACCAAGCTCACCAACATTTTCTATAGAGTTCTCAAATTTCTATGTAGAGCTTTACTTGTGTTGTTAGTTCTAGACATTACTGTTAAATCTTAGGTTTTTGTATGTCATTTTGAAGAAATTAATGTTATTCACCGGAAACTGTGAATGAGCAGCTTTAAAGCCTTTAGGAAAATATTTGTTTACAGGAGGACAAAATCTTCATTTTTTCTAAATATTTCTTACAAAATTGGCAAGAAACAGTTATGGTTCTTTGATACCACAGATTCACGCAATGTGATATACCTTTGTACGCGCTTTGAATAAACTCCCTTCCATACTCTGGAGAAATAATAAAGTAAGATTATTCAAAACTATGCAAAGCAGAGTAACAGTTCTTGTCCAGTACAAATTCTTGCAATGCCCCATGTCTTTGTTTTAAGTTTGAATTAATTCTATGTCATGTTTACTGAAATTTATGCTACGGTCAAGAAAATATAATTCATATTTCTGTTGCCATATCAACAAGGAGAGAGTTTATAAAAAGCTGTCAGCTTGCTACTCTATCCTGCATTTATTGATTATGTAATGTATATATTTTGTAAATGCAATGAATTAATAAAATATTGTTCAAACAATATATTATATATAGTTATCCGGGCTTATATATTTGTTACATGTATTTAGGTCTTCTCGTTGTATGGACACATACGATATGTAGACAGATTGTCCCTTATTGAGTTTTCAAGAAATCAGTTATAGGGTATGTCCCTAAAGGACTGATGTCAAACTAAATAATCTCAAAAACATAAATAATGGAATATTCGGAAGTATTATAACTTTAAGTTTAAAGGTCCATTACTAACACCAAATCGAATTTTCTTTTAACTCTAGAATTGTAATGGGCGTCTTCTCAGAAGGAAATATATGACATACTGCATTGAATGAGACCATATTGTGTCCAAAATTTGAGTTTAACAAAAGAATTAATCAGTTATAATTTGCCTTTTCAAAAACGAGAGTAGGTTTTCCCGTTTTCAAAAAATCTTTGTAATTTTACAGAAATCTCCCAGAGGGAGGCTGTAAATAGGTTGTACATAAATAAGCATGCCTATTTTGAATTATAATTGAAGAACATTACTTCCAATGATGTGCAAAGCATATGTCTGACTGTTTACAACATTCAACAAGAAGACGCGGCAATGCCGCCAAAGCAGGTTTAAACAGCGCCTGTAGAAATTGTAGAATTAAAAAAAAACAGTCATCTTGACTCCTCCCTATCTTAGTTACAGTGCCCTTGACCTTGACCCTTGTGCCCAAATTTTTTTTCGCTTCAATTTTAAAAACTAAATTTTTTTTTACATTTTTAGTAACAGTGACCTTGACCCTAGTGACCTTGGCCCCCCATTTGTTTTTGATTAAAATAATCTAAAAACTAAAAATAAATAAAAATCTATTTTTACTAACAGTGACCTTGACCCTAGCCTTGACCTTGACCCTAGTGACCTTGACCGCGAAAATTTTTGTTTTGCTTAAAACAATCTAAAAACTAAAAATAAATAAGAATCTATTTTTAGTAACAGTGACCTTGACCTTGACCCTAGTGACCTTGACCCCAAAAAAATTTTTTTTTGCTTAAAACAATCAAAATACTAAAAATAAATAAAAATCTATTTTAGTGACCTTGACCTTGAGCCAAGTGACATTGACCCCAAAAAAATGTTTTTGCTTAAAACAATTAAAAAACTAAAATTAAATAAAAATCTATTTTTAGTAACAGTGACCTTGACCCTAGTGACCTTGACCATAGTGACCCAAAGCTTCCTCTCAACGCAAGCTACCTACACACAAAGTTTCATTACAATTGGTCACTCCTAACTCAAGTTATTGAGTGGAAACCATTTTTCTATTTTTAGTAACAGTGCCCTTGACCTTGAACCAAGTGACCCCTAATGCAATCCCAAGCTTCCTCTCTACACAAGCTACCTACACACTGAGTTTGATTGCAATTAGTCACTCCTAACTTGATTTATTGAGCGGAAACTATTTTTCTATTTTTAGTTACAGTGACCTTGACCTTGACCCTAGTGACCCCAAATGCAATCCCAAGCGGCGTCTCCACGCAAGCTACCTACAGACCAAGTTTCATTGTAATTGGTCACTCCTAACTTGATTTATTGAGCGGAAACCATTTTTCTATTTTTAGTAACTGTGACCTTGACCTTGACCCTAGTGACCCCAAATGCAATCCCAAGCGGCGTCTCCACGCAAGCTACCTACAGACCAAGTTTCATTGTAATTGGTTACTCCTAGCTTGAGTTATTGAGCGGAAACCGTTTTTCTATTTTTAGTAACAGTGACCTTGACCTTGACCCTAGTGAGCCCAAATACAATCCCAAGCGACGTCTCCCCGCAAGCTACCTACACACCAAGTTTCATTGCAATTGGTCACTCCTAACTAAAGTTATCCAACGGAAACCAATGTTTGACGCCACCCGCCCGCCCGCCCGCCCGACATACGACATCGCCATTCTAATAAGTAGGTTTTTTGAAAAAACCTGCTTAATAAAGCAAAAGTAGGACAAAAAGACCACCCAGGTTAATCTAAGGAAATACACAAACATTCACTCATTTTTCTGCAGCAGTATTTCAAACAGGGAAATACTCCATGGCTGTTGTAAAGTTTTAGAAGCCAGTTTCAAACTGTATTTCCCTGTTACAATTCCAGATTTAAAAGAAAATTCGAATTGATGTTAGTAATGCATTCCAGTCATTATCGATAAAATCAGCCTTTATAAGTATGCTCCATTACCGTCAACCATTCACTACTAGATTCTATATGTAAAGTTGTTGTTGTACAAATTATGGGTGGATGCGATTTATTACAGAGTGGCTATGTTCTGGTGAATTTTGATAAAATGGGGCATTTCATATGTTGTATGTTGCTCTTTAAAATTGTATTTATTTATCATTTTCCGTTCATTGGATTGGACACTATATTTCATGAATATAATTGATTAGATGTAGGGTATGTCCCCTTAACCTGACTTAGTCTTATCTTAAAAATCCATACTATTTTGCTTTTTAAGTGTGTTTTTCTTCGAATTGAAACTTCAAACATTATTAGTATAACTTTTTCAGGTAAAATCAGCGTTTACTTCTCGTTACTCACAGTTTCTTCTCCTACGCCTCCGTATTGAGCCGGTGGAGGTATTCTCTTCGCCCGGCAATAGTAATCAAAACGATCTGCTGGCTACTACAACAACAACAAACATTTTTTTTTTGACCTTGGCATTTTATTAAATTTGTAAAGCCGGTAAGATTGTTTGTCCAGTGTAATGTCTTGCATTTTCAACCTCGATTAATACAAAATGTTGAGTCAGCCGTTTAAGTGCTAATGTGCCGTGATATTATGAAAAACATTATTTTGCGTCGGTGTGTGTGGTAGTCCTCGGATAAGCAATCCTGGTTGGTTGGTTGGTTGGTTGTAGCCAAATTAATTTGGCGTTTCAGTGTGACCCCTTTCACAGATCTGATATTTTATAACTGTCACACCTCTACGTGAACAACTATAAAATATCAGCCTATAAATTCGGTTTGCCTTCGAAGTCGAAATAGTTAGACTAGGTTGGTTGTAGATGGAGTTCTGTCGTATCGCGGTACTAACGATTCCAACGGAAATGAAATAGAAGGAAAGTAGTTCTCCCGAATTTATGTATGTTTGATCTTTCCTTCCAACCGTTCTACTATAAATTGAAATCATCGTTTGTGCAACAGTTGTTTGAATAGAGAATAAAATGTATCATAGGAGGACCTGTTTCAGTGACCCTTTGAAAGTCTGCAGTCATTTTTAAGCGCAATATTTTGGATAACTATTTATTTTATACCTGGGATGTGAATATATACCATTTTAGCTTTCTTCAGATTGGAAGAAAATGTGCTGACAAAGACCGTTTAATCATGGGGTTGATATTTCCAGGGTAACGCCACTTTTGAGGCCTTTTTCTTATTACTTTTTTACACTTTCAAATTGAGATGTAGATCTGTGGTTCACACTACTCATTTTCTTTCTTCACTGTTATCCTGTTCTCCCAGTTAGTATGCAGATCTATAAGGGACCAATAAGATCTATAAGTGTCCAATAAGAACTTCTTGATAAAAGACAAGTTTGAAGCACATGATCTGCTTATGAAATAACATCCGTTCCAGCAGTGTTAGTCGTTTATTAAACAATGGTTTGGAGTACTGATACACAGTAATTAGCCACAAGGGCCAAAGGCCTGAGTGGTTTATAACTGTGCATCAGTACGACAAATAATTGTTTATTAGACAATAACAACGCTGAAAAGGATGTTATTTCGATTCTAACATGACCAGATATTACAAAAGGTGAATAAATGAAAAGTGTTATTTTCTACGCGAATGCTCATTTAACGTCATGCGGCACAATATGACGTCATGTTTACAGCATATTGGTTCCCATGTTGCATATGGTTTAATATAACATAGTTTTTCTACTCTTTCTATACTGGTTGGGGACCACCAAACCCGGACGTCCATCAAACCGGACACTTGTTAAAACGCGTGAATGTTTCGTTAATATTTACAATCATAATTATGGTGTTGATCAAACAGACACTTGATTTCCGTCAACAAGGTGCAACAACAACAATTTAATGTACAAATGTAACTATTTACCAGAAATCTCACAATATATTTTGTCAGTCACTGAAAGGTTGCTTACATCGTCGGGGGCGGGGGGGTGAGTGGAAAGTCACAGACTATGCATGCGCAATGTTTCTGTGAGGCCCAGCAAAAGCATCACAAGTTAAACCTTTTATCATGATATTTCATAAATGTGTCGAATGATTGAAACAGTTAACATAATTCAAAAGCTAACATCACAATCAAACAAATCTATTTAAACTACCTGTCCGGAAACAGGGTACAGTTTGTCAATTAAATATAGCAATTTGGTAACCCCGCAGCCGTGCCTCAAAAATGTGATTGATTAAGTCTTTTGAGTTAACAAGTTAGCTTTTCGTTTCGGAGAAGAACCTAACTTTCTACTGGTAAAATTTTGATTGCTAGATACAAAAATTGTCAGAGTTATCGCAAAATATGTTTAAAAAATTTCCGATTGTAGGACTCTAGCCAGTATAGAGACAAAATCGTGAGTCATGTTAGAATTATGGTTTTTAAATGGAAAAATGGCCAGTCTGAGAAGTGGTGACCAACTTTCAGATCTGATATTATTGAGATAAGGTGGCGTATGTCTTCATATTTTTATGAGATATGGTAAACAGATTCTTGTTGCATGATACAACACAATATCATGAAATTTTATAGATAAAAAACATATTATTTCCACTCTTTGAACCCCACCCCTTGTGCTTCATAGTATTAACATCTCCCCTGTAAAATATGGGGGAGATACATTGTTTTTGCCATGGATGTCTGTCTGTGCGCTCTTACGACCAGATACTTACTTGACTAAAAAGTTCATAGCAAACAATACATAACTGTAAATTCCATTCGTTCCATCGGATAATTGGCTGTTATGTGGCTAAAATTATCTTTTAAGTGGCTAAAATTTGACACATTAAGACTTAAAATATGTAATATAGCCACTATAAGTATCAGTATGTTAGAACATCCATCCGTCTATGTGTCCGGCAAAATCGTGTCCACTCCATATCTCCTTAACCCCTTGAAGGATTTTCATGAAACTTGGGTCAGATGTTCACTTCAACTACACAATGTGCAGAACCCATGAACCAACCACGGCGGCTCAAGGTCAAGGTCACAGCTAAAAAATTTGAGTCTTGCATTTCATGTCTGCTCCATATCTCCAAAACCCCTTGAAGGATTTTCATGAAACTTGGGTCAGATGTAAACCTCAAGTACACGATGTGCAGAACCCTTGAACCAACTGCGCCGGCTCAAAGTCAAGGTCACAATTAGAGATCAAAGGTCATATGACTATATTTCGTGTCCGCTCCATATCTCTTGAACCCCTTGTAGGATTTTAGAATAACTCATCACAAATGCTAACCATGCTGACAGAATGTGCAGAGCGCATCTAACGACCACCTTGGTTCAAGGTCAAGGTCACTAAATAAAGAAAAATGGTTTCTGCTCAATAACTCCAGTTACGAGTGACCAATTGCAATGAAACTTGGTGTGTAGGTAGCTTGCATGGAGATGAAGCTTGGGATTGCATCAGGGGTCACTAGGCTCAAGGTCACTGTTACTAAAAATAGATTTTAATTAATGTTTTTAGTGTTTTTTAAAAGGTCACTGTTACCTAACATATATATATTTTTTTGTTTTTGGTGTTTTTAGCATTTTTTAGGTGAAGGTCAGTTACTAAAAATGGATTAAATTTTTTTTCAAGTGTTTTTAGCAAAAAAAAAATTAATGTTCAAGGACACTGTTACTAAAAATAGATTTTTGTGTTATTTTAATATCCTGTTTCAGTATTACAATCATTGACAAACTGCCATGGGGGAGGCATATGTTTTTGTGACAAAACAACCATCTAGTTATATACAGTATTACCGTTAAAATGAATGTGCTCTGAATCTCTTTATAAACAAGACTCACTCTGGTTATTTTTTAATTTTTGTTCAGTTTTTGAAAGATGCCAATTACCAGCTATTGTCACCTGTGAACAAATGAAGTATGGGTCACTGTAATAGGTATGCGTGAATATCTGTAATGCAAATCAAGGGTGCATGCGATAAACGGCACTTAGTCTAAATAATTTTGTTGGAATATTTTCCACTTTATAATACATCACACAGATAGAGGACAGGTGACACATAGTAATACATAAAAAGAATAGGCCTTCTTCAAAAAATTTGGTAATTCTGCTAAAAGTATTCTTAGGGTCACTGAAACTGGTACTTCGGGGATAGCAGGAGAATAGGAAGTTATCCACCATGTTTCACAGGTTTTTTAAAGAAATCCCCAAATTCTCCGTAATCACGGTATTTAAATCATGGCCATACTTTCTGTTTATGAAATGTGCTCATATACTATAAAGTCAAAAGATCATTGTTGATCCATGTAAGTCTCAGTTTATGAATGATATTTTTAAAAAAATATTCAACAGCTTTTTACTTGAAAATAGAAGTTGAATTATCAGACTGCATTGGCACCATTTTGTTTACTCTTCTTGTGGAGGACAGAGGGGGCATCCCAACTCATTGCATCTTTTCAACAAAAACAGTATCCTACAGTACTTTTTAGCTAGTCAAATTTTGACAAAAGTCATCTTGTCTGTGATGAAGGTGTGTCATGCACAACACCCAGCTGCCTGCTCCCTTACCACCAGGAACTTGAAACTTTCCCACAATATTGCTATGACCTTCTGGCAGTGCACATCACTTTCACAATTCTCCTTAATCCCCAGGTTCTTAAGCTGTAGGGGTTGAGGAAGGGCGGGGTCACTACATAGTATATATATAATACTGCATATAAAAAGAGAACACTATTGTCTCTATCTGGTGGTGGCCTGGCAAAATGTGGTAACTTTCCAGACTTCAAGGATTTGACAGTATGTCCAGTGTAAATTCTGCAAATGAACACTTACTGCTGTGTTCACTTTCAGTGTCTTCACCCAAAAATGGCCACAATTGGTGTTCATTGCTCTCAATTGTTGTGTTAAGTAGCTAGAGGCGACATTTATGGTATCTTTCAGTAATGTTAAGAGGAACCACAACATTCATTGTATCAGAGTGTAAGGTATTCACAAAATACATTTTACATGTATATTTTGTTTCAGAAAACACAGAAGAGAATGCCGGGTTACATCTGGGATAATTGGCATGTGAAGTCCTTAACTAGCGTTAATTTTATAGACTTTATTACACTATCCAGTGCAAGATGTGGTAATCTTGAGCTAGACTGGCTTAAGTGTGCAGATCGAGTTGGCCTGATGCATTCTAGAGAGAAGTGCAAGGAACTATTTGAAGACTATCAGGAATGTGCGATGCGTATAAAAACTGTAAGTATAAAATTTTCTTCCCTATTAAAAACAATGTAAGCCTTTTAACAGAAATCAAATTAAACCTGGTAACTGTCTTTCTGAGGCATCCAAAGTCCCTATCATGTAAAATGTCGAAACCACTTTGCAAAATATTGTTTTCATTTTCAACAACATCTCCTCTAAAACCACTGGACCAATGTTGATGAAACTTTGCAGGGAAGCTCTATCAAAGTTGTAAAAAAAATTCCATTCCATGCAGAACTGGTTGCTATGGCAACAAATAGGAAAAACTTTAAAAATCTTCTTCTCTGAAACCACAAGGCCTAGAGCTTAGATATTTAGCATGTAGCATTGTCTAGTGGACCTCTACCAAGATTGTTCAAATCATGACCCCTAGTCAAAAAAATCCTTTCTGGGAGGGGGGGAGGGAAAGCACTTGATTTCACATAGGCTTACATAGCGAAAACTTAAGAAAAAAACACAAGGCCGACAGGCAGGTAATAGATATTTGAAATGTTACTTAGCATTGTGTAGTGGACCTCTACGAATTATGTTAGAATCATGACCCCTTTTATTATAGCAAATGGTAGTCAGGTGAGCGATATAGGGTCATCATGGCCCTCTTGTTGTAAAATGTCTTTGTGTTACAGTTGAGTCGTCATAAGTAAGAGCTTGTTTTCAGAAGGGGTCAATACAGATATTTAGGGACCTGCAAATGCTTTAATGTTACATTACAAAAGCTGAACAGCACGATTGCAATTAGTTAATTAAGCATCTGAAGGCCTCAGTTTTCCATTGAATAGTTTTAACTTGGTTACGTGGCATTTAATAATAGTCTAGTGGCAGTGTGACCTCAGATAGCACTTTTAAATCCACTGAAAAATGTGGCCTGTTTTGATCGGCCAAAGGACATGTTGGAGGTTGCGGGTTCGAGCCCCACTTGAGTCACAACCAAACTTCCTCATATGGCACCACGTCACACCAGTACTATTTTTTCCTGGAAGTGGACTTAAGAGTGACTCGATAAGCTACACGCTTTCTTCACAATCGAGCTAAAAAAAATCAGTATAAACTAACTCAAGTAATTTCAGTGTTTACAGCTACAGTGGCGAGCATTTACTAAAGAATTAACATGCAATTTCAGTTTGTCTGTATCTGTTTTGTAACAGGCTCTTTGTGATTTCAGAAAAGGAGAGCACAATATATTAAATATGAGGTGTTCAAAGCAGCATTTCGAGGAGATGCCAGTGCAGAGCGACCAGAGGACCCTAAATAATCAACAATTAATTAGTTAGATATTTAACAATAAACTTTTGGATGTCATGGTGTATATGAAAGAACATGTCATGGTTAGATTTTCTTTGTTTTTCCTATTATCTGGAAGGCAAATACATGTAGCTGGAATTGCACATACATGTATAAGCTTATACAAATATTGTATACTGCTTTGAAATTAATTTTGGATTAAATATGTTGTTGAAGAATTTGTTGTTATTATGTGCCGTCATTGAAAATCTTTCCAAGACAGATAGTTGAAAATCTGTTCAGGACAGAAAGTTGAAAAACTATTCAAGACAGATATGGTTGGCATACATGTACCATCAGAAGCTGTTAAGTTAAAACTTAAGTTCAGCGCTTGCAGTAAATCAGTTTAATGGATAAAGATTCAAGGCATAGCATTCAGCATTGTCACAAGTAAACTGCCGTATGAATCAGTAACAGCACTTCTCAGGAATAGGAGGAGAGCAGAAACTGAACAAGAATTGGGTAGGTTAAACAAGCAACTTTGTTGAATTGGGATCCCACACATTGTAGGGTCACAATTCTGAAGGGGTAAACAATTACCTAGCAGTTTTGATTTGGGGTTATTATTATGCCCCAGAAGGTTGCCATATTAAAATTGCACCGTCACTTCGTCTATTCTTACATTTTTTCACGTTCGGGCTGGAACTTTGTCATGCATAGATGGATTTTAAAATAATATCACAAACATGTTTAGCATATCAAGACAATGTGTCCCTACATCAAAGGTCAAGGTCACACTCGGGGAGTTTAAAGGTAATGGAATCCTGTAAATATGCACACATTCATGTCTGGACTGTAAGTTCATGCATTGATAGATTTAAAATTTACATGGCACAGATGTTCAGGATATCAAGATGGCATGTCGCATACAACACCAAGGAGTCTATTTCACAGGTCAAGGTCACACTTGAGGTAATGGATACCTGTATACATGGTAACTCTGTCACACATGGAAGGATTTTAAAATTACATGGCACAATTGTTGAGCACATTGAGATTACATGTCATAAGCAAGTCCTGCATTCTTACCTTGAAGGTCAAGGTCACACAGTTAAGAATCTTGTATAATTACCATATATGCATGTTAGGGGTGGGCAATTACATTGCAATATACTGGTTATCATAATATTTTTGTAGGCAGTGATATATTGCAATGATTTCAAATATTGTTGGTACCGGATAATCCATATGACCAACACCCTCGGGAGATGTTTTGGGGGATTGTTCCGTTCTAAAGACACCACCTGGTCTTTAACATGCCCAATGTGCAGCACCGATACGGCCCTCAGTGTTAGGTCTCGTCCTAAGGACCAGGAGTGTGTGTGTTGTGGGAGGAGTTGGGGATCAAACCTGGGATATCTGGATTACAAGTGAAGCTTGTTAACCACTAGACCACTGAATTGTTCCTAGCAGTAACCAATATACAGTCTAAAATGTAATTCTACGACTTACTCAGGACATTAGTACATCACAAACAGCTCAACAATTCATGAGTGGGATTTGCAAAGGTCTGCTTTTACAATGTTGTAAATGCCACAGTATAGGAGGATGGTCCAGAAAGTCACTACAGGTTTATTCAAGTAAAGTTTTATAAACCCAAGGAAGTTGTTAAGATGGCATTTAGTGGTTTCCCTTCTGATAAACAAGAATTTAACAATACTGAGAGATAGTTTAATCACAACAGAACATAAATAAAAATTACAATCAAATTCAAAATCAAGCCATTAAGAACTGTTTGTAGTTCATGAAGCTTCAATAACTGTCAATTTTTTCCCGTCCAGATACCTTTTACATTAAGATAACAGATTTTATGTGAGAAAATAAAAATGGAGGAGCATTACTGTTTACTCTCTCTACTCTCTTCAAGTCTTCCATTTAGACACTACCGGTATTTGAAACAAGAGGGCCAAGATGGCCTATTCTTGCATACCAGATCGGGATATCTGCAGTTTTTAACAGTGCTGGAAAATCTCATTTTACACCCCTTTGTATAAGATGACTTAATAACGTCAGTAAGAACTACTTTTACGAATGAATGTGTAAATTTAAACATTACTACAAGAAAATAGTGATTATATGTCATTACGTTTGTTTTATTTCTGCTACTATTAGTCAAATATGGTATGCAAGAAAAAGAATCTATCAGTTCACTGGCTGCACGTGCAGATGAGAATATCCGGCTCTCCGGCAGAGCCTTGTTGCCACCAAACAGTAACCCTCAAGCAAGATATTCCCATCTGCACGTGTAACCAGTGAAAGACTCACCTAGCTACCACTGACTGTAATAGAAGGTCAGCAATGGCAGAAAGGGTAAATTTCAACCTGGGGGTCCTGATTTGAACAATCTCTATAGAGGTCAAAATCACTGTTGCAAAGCATTATGAATTAAACAATAATGTTCAACATGAGTATGCCTAATACACTTAACAGGAAGCAGAAAGTTTTTGTTTGCAAGACACATAAAAGCACATGAACTTCAAAAGTTTTCTGTTTAGTCAGAACTTTTACCACTGTTTACTTTTTCCTAAAGGTGAGACAGTTTATTTAATAGGGTGTTTAGTTGGTATTTGTTCTAACAGGAAGGCTCCCTGATGTTTGTCGATCTGTTGTTCCATCTGCTGGTACCAGTCTTTGACACTGTGGAAATCCATAAGTTCCTTGAAAGCCTTGCATCCTGAAAATGAATGCAGGGCACCATACACAGCCTGAAAATAGAGAAAAAAATATTTACATGTATTGAGGAACATATTCATATGCAAATGGCTGGTTCAAGCATTACTATGAAATAAGGCAGGGTTGAAACATAGGATCTGAACATCACAGTGATGAAATGAATATTTGATGAGAATCCTTTCAGGGGTTTGGGAATTATTTATCAACGGACAAGAAAACAATGACCATGAAGTGTAGTCTTGACCTTGAGCAGGCAGGGTTAGGACATGAGTACCTTAATACATGATTACATGAAAATCCTTCATGGGGTTTAGGAGATATGGAGCAGACACAAATGTTACACATAAAAGATTGAAAACAACTGAAAACTAGAATTGCACATTTAAGGCATTAGTGTAAATAAGGAATAACTCGTCCGTTTTTTCCAATGCAAAACGAATTTCTAAATCAAATCCCACTCCAAACTGCATAAAATACGGTTGGATTTAGATAATAACGTTTCTGTTACTTCTGCACAAACCACATCTACTATATACATGACGTTTTAAAAATAGGTTTCCTGCATCGCAGTCTATCAAATAGCTTGCGCAGGGTACCATTGAGTTTACAGTGTGGATTACATCTTGTGCGAGTAATGTAGCTGGAAATTTTAAACTTTAATAATCTTTAGTTTCTCCCGCCATAAAATAATAATTAATGGAAAAATGACATGATGGGGCGATCAAAACATGCATGTGTCTGTGTTTGTTTTCTATAGAAAAATGTCAGAACTATATATGTATAAGCTAATAGTCAACCTTCAACAACGCCTACTTGACTGTCGCCAAACTTATTTTTAACGAGTGGTACCTTTATTACACGATCGTATAACAGCGTAGTCTATGGTTTACTATTTTTAGAAATGACATAAACACTATCCCTCAGATGTGATAAGAAAGAACAGAGTTGTTTCAAATCTTGTATTTATATATGTTCCGTACAACATGGGACAAGTATTAGATTGGGTGCCAAGTCCATACCCCAAGCATCTGTGAGTAAAACCACAGGCAAATAAGCACAATCTTGGACTGTTGGAAAACACTCTGAGCTTACCAGATCAGCAAGATTTGGTGTGTCAATGCCAAGAAATCTGTTTTTTCCAACTGCTTTCATCCATTCATCACACGCATCATACAAGGATTCGCGTGGATTGTCTTTTATATTGTATCTGAAAAATATGGTAAATCAATGCACATTTTTATTTAAAATGTTAATGCTTTTAACATGGGATAATCAATTCCCTAACTGGTTTAATCTGGATTGCAGAAGCTTTTAACAGTGAAATAGGCTTTTTGTAATTCAACTGAAAATGGAAGGTGTTCACAAGATCAAATCTTAGGCAATAGGTGGAAAAGGATCAAGATCCAGCTGTTGAAAAGCCCAGAAAAGCTATACTGACACAGCCTAGATACTTTGATATTCTGATCAAGCCATCAACAACCAATTCTATAGGACCAGCACCACAGGAAAAAAGGCCTTTGTACATTTGTTACATTATTCCACAATTATCAATCGAAGACAATATAAAATGAATATTTTTGTCACCCTTTGTTAATACAAAACCAAAGTTGAAAACTAATAGCCTCTATTTTTTCCTACACAAAAACTTCCTTTTTGTTAATAGTAGTAGATTTCTGGCCAATAAACATTCACTTCAAGTTTAATGAAGAGTGGTCAGGAACTGTTTTAGTTGGACACCAAACAAGTCTAAATTTGTCAATTAAAGGGCAATAACTCTGGAGTGACTAGGGCGATATAGCTGGTTACTGTAACTTGTTGAAGTTGGAGAGCAGACAACTTTTTGAATGTTACAATTACTCATATTGCTGGCAAAATCGACCTTTATTTTGTACAAAAAACATTCTTTCAGTTAATGCTATAAATATAGCACAGTTATTATTAATCAATAATGAACTAGAGCTATCACTAAATGTGATTAATACCCCCAAAAGGATTGCTTTATAAACTGAAGAAGTTCGTAGTAACATAATACCTTGCAAACAAACTAAAAAGAGATATTGTTCTTTGCAGTTCCTCTCATTGTGCTTGACCATTGTATGAAGTTGTATTGAATTCCAACTTGTAGTTTTCGAAAAATGCTCCAGACAGGGAAAAGTAACAAAGGGCAATAACACTGTAATTAGTCAAGATGGAGTTATGGTTCCTGTGCACTGCACTCCCTCTCACTGTGCTTGACCATTGTATGAAGTTGTATTGAATTCCAACCAGACGTTTTCAAGTTATGCTTCAGACAAGGAAAAGTAACAAAGGGTAATAACTCTGTAATGAGTCAAGATGGAGTTATGGTTCCTGTGCACAGCACTTCCTCTAAATGTACTTGACCATTGTATGAGGTTGTACTGAATTCCAACCAGTAGTTTTCAAGTTGTGCTTCGGACAAGGAAAAGTAACAAAGGGCAATAACTCAGTAAATACTCAAGATAGAGTTATAGTTATTGTACACTGCACTTCCTCTGAGTGTGCTTGATCATTGTATGAAGTTGTATTGAATTCCAACCAGTAGTTTTCAAGTTATGCTTCGGACAAGGAAAACTAACAAAGGGCAATAACTCTGTAATTAGTCAAGATGGAGTTATAGTTCTTGTGCACTGCACTTCCTCTCAATGTGCTTGACCATTGTATGAAGTTGTATTGAATTCCAACCAGTAGTTTTCAAGTTATGCTCCGGACAAGTAAAAGTAACAAAGGGCAATAACTCAGTAAATACTCAAGATAGAGTTATAGTTCTTGTACACTGCACTTCCTCTGAGTGTGCTTGATCATTGTATGAAGTTGTATTGAATTCCAACTAGTAGTTTTCAAGTTATGCTCCGGACAAGGAAAAGTAACAAAGGGCAATAACTCTGTAATTAGTCAAGATGGAGTTATGGTTCTTGTGCACTGCACTTCCTCTCAATGTGCTTGACCATTGTATGAAGTTGTATTGAATTCCAACCAGTAGTTTTCAAGTTATGCTCCGGACAAGGAAAATGCAACAGACCGCCCGACCGACCAACCGACCGACCGACCAACCACCGGGTGACTCCTATATAGCCCCCTAAACTTCGTTTTGGGGGTATAATAAGAATGCTTTCTTGCCACATTTTTTGTAAATTGAAATGTAGATATGGCATGAAAACAGTCTGAAAACAACACAACAGTATAATTACTTTCTCTTTACATATTTTCCAATGAAGAACATAGCGAAGGCTCCTATGTAGACTATACTAAGTCTTGAGAAGTTGGAGAAATTTTTATCCCACTCTCCCCAGTCAGAGAAATGATGGAAGGCTTCAAGTGACTCAGAAAGTGTGCGATATACATTTGGCGATATAGTATGCATCAATATGTCATCTGTCCATTTCCTCCATTTTCTTTCTTCCCTATAATGATAAAAATATATCTTGTAATATACTTGTAATCATACAATGATGATTATTTTGGCATTAGATTTATTATAATTCTCTGATTTTAACATTTACTGTTTTAAGCATTATTAATATTTTGTACATTATTGCTCATAGAAATAACTCCACCAGTAACATACTATTAATTGCCTTTAACTTGAGAATAGTATCAAATTCGAAATAACAGATGGATATAATACGTCACATGTGCTAATAATTGAATGAACATTTAGCGTTGTTTCTGATCTTTCATGATGTTACCTCATGGAACACATTCTCTTTTGACAGAAATCATACACTGTTTTTACAAAATATTTTGAGAGAAATGCAACATTATAAGCTCCATAATAGTAAGTAGGGCTGTCACATCTTCAGAATTTCGTACACGTTTAAAGGAACACAATTAAATGACACATATCCATTTACACATTAACAGATCTAACTCACCTTGAAAATATTTGGCAAGCTGAGCAGATCAGTGAACAGTATTTCAAGACTAACGAGAGGTTGGCGCTAAATCATTTTAGATTTCTGTTAAAAATAATTCAAAAACTTTTAACTTCAAAAACCCTACCTAGAATGCCGAAACTCGAGAGGAATTTCTAATCGAAATAAATTGTAAATAGGACATACTTTAAACTCAAAATGATTAAAAATAATCAATGAACTGTGTTTAAGTGTACAGACCTTTTAAACAGATAGATTTGTAAATATGTACTTGCAGTAATCAAAACAGCTCCATTTACACGTTTAAAGGTGACAGCCCTAATGGTAAGCGAATGCTAAGCACTTAAACAAAGAAATGATTTCATGCTAATGCCAGTTACTTCACTCCAAAACATTGCATGTAGTT
Source organism: Saxidomus purpurata (assembly GCA_022818135.1). Classification (NCBI taxonomy): domain Eukaryota; kingdom Metazoa; phylum Mollusca; class Bivalvia; order Venerida; family Veneridae; genus Saxidomus; species Saxidomus purpurata. Next base: position 55,913,362 of record JAFMSR010000005.1, on the reverse strand, counting down.
TCAGATCAACCTGCTATCCATGAAGAAATACAATGAAATTCATTATTACACTAAATTCAGTTAGAAAGTCAAAACAACTAAAAAAAATCAGAAATAATTACGTAACTGTTTTTTTGACGACAGTAATCAGCTTAATCCGCATGAAACCTGTGTAGCAAGTTCACAGAGGCCAAGCATTTCTGATACAGTCTAACCTGCAGTCTAGCCTGCATTATAAAGTGGCCACCTGTATATAGTGTTAACCTGTCTGTAACAGCCAGCCAGGTCTCATGGACGAAAATCCCTTTATAATAAACCTGTATATAGCATTACCTTGTCTTAATAAGTCAATGACCAGCTTAAATGACAAAATATTGATCTATAGTGCCACAAAAGCAAATACCACACCATTTGAATTACCTAATTGTACCATTTTTAACAGAATGATAAGCAATTTCAATGTATAAAAGGGTTAATATACAGTCATTTGAAGGAATTATAATACCCTCAGTTGAGATTTCTAGTAGGAAACGATTTGAAACAATAGATAAATGGATTGTATGAGTAAAACCTTCACTCAAGACTCTGCTGTAATCTGCTTAAAACTTAGATAATTATTTTGCTCAAGTGTTGGAGTGACCTACAAGATTTTACAACCTCAGTTTGACGGACTGAAAGTTTCTTGTAATTTTGCAGTAACTGTTTTCTAATTGTACTTTTACTACATATATATTAAGCAGTCTTTGAATTAAATGTTAATTTTAAACACATAAACTACTCAAGTTGTTTGACAGTAAAAATGTATACAGAATGTGACCATGTTACAATATCTTGCAAAATGCATATAAAGTTCAAAATATAAAATTAACAACAGTTGTAAACCATGAGAAATACTAAAAGCATTTATTTACTTCTGAGAACCTGATATTATCCCTAAATATAGTGGTCACCTGGTACTTCCATTCAGTTTCTTGGATGACAGGACTGCAGACAGTTTGACTGTATTTAAACTCAAACTTTAAACATAAAGCTGAAAGCAAAGCCAACAAGGAAGAAAAAAAATTCTGAACAGGACTTGATTATAAATGGTCGGTCAGAGTCATTATTTACAGTTATAAACAATGAAAATTCTCCAAGTAAGTACAAGGAATCAGCCAGTGTAGACTATTGTCTAACTTTGTGAAAGCAGGATGGGTCTGTATATAGTCTTTGTCACATCAGCTTAACAATCATCCACATAGTATTACAGGAGAAACAAAGCTTGCATCTCTAACTACTGATCATATGTTGCAGGGTTTATGGAAAGACCATGTGACCTGAGAAAGCCATGTAACAACTTAACAAAGTAATAAAACAGGCCTGCTATTGGTCAAATGTTTTCAGGTCTGAAATTCGCAATTTCAAAGCCTACAATGTAAAACTGACTATTTCAATATAAACAAATAAGGAAATGTTTTGATCTCAAAGCCTGAAATCAGGACCTGCCAGCAGTATAGCAGGCCTGTTAAAAAACAATTCAAACACTAAAGTTAACACAATACAACCTCTCCACGTCTCCTGGCTCACTGTTGTTGTTCATGCTGTAAACAATGCATGGAGATAAGACTGTACTAAAACATCCAACAAAATGCTAACAAATTCCTTACGAAAACTACTGGCTATAATGAGTTGAAGAACTGAAATTATGTTACATGGATTGGGAAGCCACCTGCTAAAAGCAGCCATTGTTAAATCCAACCTGCCATGTTTAAGGTAAACCTTCAATCAGTTTAATGAGGTCCCTATATTACTATTAGTTGTTTGAGACAACTTAATACACATGATCAGATGATGATCTCTGACTCAATCATTCATGTGTGGAATTATTATACTATAGTGTATTATTAATGTGTTAAAAATCCTCTATCTTTTTTATTTAAAGATCTGTCATGGTAACACTTACTGTTGGCCTACTTTCTGAGGCCTCTAAAGAAGTACATTGTATGTGTCTTTCCAGTCTCCTGACAAACTAACTTTATACAACTCAAGCTTTTTTTATGAGAAAATGAGCAAAAAGAACAATTCCTAACTGCTTCAGAGCAAAAATGGAAAACCAAAAAAACTGACGACCTAACAACCTTAAATTGTTTGGCAAAGAGAACAGAAACACACATAATTTTTGCTGGCTTTCTGTTAGAATCTTGGCGTACTTTCTTACCTTCTCTGTTGCTCTGATCTAGAGTCAGCTATATTCTCTCCATACATGATGAAATATTTGTTAGGGAATTCCCATATGGTTTTTCTCCCCTGTTTTTCTTTCATACAAGGATAGTAAGTATGCAGTTTATGCAGAGGTGTTCTTTGGTCGTACACATAACTAGCAAGCACACTGACTATAGCTGAGGAATCATTGAATTGCTGGAAAAATGATGGTAGAGAGTAAAACATTAAATTCCTATATGCACCAAAAAGACCAGAGTTCTTTGTGGGCTTTTACCTGGGAGCCTTTTACACAGAGGTATTCTGACTAAGAAACGTGCGCTGGCATTCATTTTCTTTTGAATCAGCAACAAAGGTTTTCTTTCTGTATGACAGGTTTTTTGAATGTTAGCATATAAGATTAATATATTGTAAATAACTTTAATATTTAATATTAAACCATATAAAAAGTATATAACCAGACTTCTCTGTCAATATGCTAGTTTTTCACTGCCATAAATTTGAAAAAGATAAGAGACATGTCCATAAAAAAGGGACGTTTTCTAATCCTATAACACAATACAGAACATTGTTTTCACTATATGCTTATAGAGACATAATAGTGAAAAAAATTTTTTTTTAATGTGTCTGTTGAGTTCTTATTGTATGTGAATATGAAAAATACAAGAGAGACACATCTGGACCAGAATCGCTCTACTGAACCCAAGTTTCTGTGTAACACAAAAGAATCCTGAATACTTGCTACTGAAAATTACTCCAGAATTTAATACTTACCAATGTGAATTCCTTGTCCCCTATCTTTCCATCTATGACAAGTATTGGAACTTTCTTGTACTCTGAGAATTTAATCTGTTCTTTAGACACTGAATGCACTTCAACAACATCATAGGAAAATCCAAAGAAGTCGAGAGCAGCCCTGACTTTACAGCAATATGGACAAGACTGAAACTGGTACAGTGTAAACTTCTGGTTCCCCACATCAATTACACCATTCACCTAAAATTATAGTTGAACATAAAATACTAAAGTGTAAACATGACAGATGTGCTTGATACTCATTACAGTGTATTTTAAACATGACAACTACATGATTGTGTCAATGGTAGATTTAATTATACAAAGTTTGACTACCTTTTTAAATTAAACCATGAAGAATGATGACTGGATCCAGCTACCTAGCCACTGCCTAGAATCAATTATGATAGTACCGAGGCTGTCAAATTACAAATCCATGAATATATTGACCTTTTCCGTTGATAGGATTAGACAGTCATTTTTTATCATCTTTGAATCTTAAGGCATATTGTGTGTGAAAAGATGTTGCTGAATTTCTTAATTTTATGCCTGATTGGGCAAAATGAACAAGTTTATACTGTGGGCCTGGTACTGATAAAGGATCTCTAAATATTCTCTTCCGAATAAAATTATTAATGTTACCGTAACAATAATTATCAACATAATTATGCATTGTTTGTACATATTGTATAGCAATATCTATTACTGTGCCGATAAAAACATCAACTGAATTGTCCTGCCTCTTCCCCGTTCCTAAAAAGGGCGGTTGGGAAAAAAAACCCCCCGGCCCGGAAAAACCACAAAAAAAAAAAAAAAAAAAAAAAAAAAAAAAAAAAAAAAAAAAAAAAAAAAAAAAAAAAACACCAGAAAAAAAAAAAAAAAAAAAAAAAAAAAAAAAAAAAAAAAAAAAAAAAAAAAAAAAAAAAAAAAAAGGGGCTCTTTTATTCAAGTATTTCTTCCAGAAGTTCATCTAATTTCGGATAAAAACATTGCTGTCTAGGTTTTCAGTTGGTAAAACAAATTTACCAATAAGATATTAACATGAAATTTGCTATCACAAAAACATACGTGAAAAAGATAAACTTGCGCCTACAGCTAAAAAATGTACATCTAGCCTAATTTTAGCCTGGTCGGGCAGTATTGGTAGTACCGTATTGTTTGTTTAGACATTGGTTGTGATTTGATATAGGTCAAAGTGCGATGCACGATGAAACGTACTTTTCTTGACACTGGTGTACTCTCTGCAGCAGCATAGCTTTTGTTAGCTGTCAAACCCACTGCGAAAACCGACGACGTTACAGCAATGCAAACACCAGTTTTCCAGTTTTTCTTACATGTCGCAAAGAAACTTCTATTAAAATTGTGAGAGTAATTTCTAAATACTGTCTGGTTTGAGTTAAAAAAATGACAACTTGATTCGTTCTTCAACTTTAGTAAATTTTTCAAATTCCCCGTTCTAAATGTCAAAAATGTTCGTCGCAAGGGCGCAGCCATTTTGTTATATAAAATTCATGATGTGCACAAACGGTAGCTGTTAAAAATATTTCCATTTAATATTTTGTGTAAATTTAGCATTTGATTTAAACAATAGGAGAATAATGTTACAAGATATATATTTAACTTGTAAAATTTTATTATGTTTATCCTCGCTATTTAAAAGTTGCACATCACGACAAAGTTTTACTTCCGGTTCAAATATTGACCTCTGTCTCATGCAATCCATGCAAGTTGATTGAAACCAAGTTATCTTTATGCCTATTTAAGCCATTGTTTTGCCAAATTAATTCTCATTTGCGCAACTCAGGTTTGTAAGTTTGCCAAAGGTTTGTGTAAAATCACAGCCGAAAGATGTCAGACATACAAGTGCCCAACAATGTTGAGAAGGCTGACGGTGGAGCAGATGGGGATGGGGAGACTGGCCTACCAAAAGTGAAAAGTGAGAAAGAAATTCAGAAAGAAAAAAAGAGGCTAGAAAAGCTTGCAAAGTTTGAGGCAAAGAAGCAGAAGAAAGCTGAAGACGAAGCACAAAAGAAAAATAAGGTTGACTCTGAGGTTTGTATTCATCAGTTTTTTTACTAGTGAGTAGTGTTGAGAAAATGGACGCTGTGGGGCTTAAAATTGACTGCTAAATTTTTACACAACCATATTTTTTAGGGGAGATGTGACGGGATCATGGGTTGCATTATTATAGTATCTCACAAACTGCCAAGAAGAGTTCTCATCCAAACATAAACAAATCTATCTCAATCAGTCTTGGAAAGCCTTTCTTCTGTTTCACTAAATTTTAATAATTGTTTAATGACCCATATTGCCCTACTTATTCGATGACAGTATGGCAGTGTCAGTGAGAAAAATATTTGATTTGGGAAAATAATTGATATGAGCATTACACCAGTGTCATATCTAGAAGGGAGTGGCTGATCGTCCGGTAACCGGATGACTAGAATTTTTTCTAGTCCGGTTACCGGACGAGCAGCCTATACCAGTATGTTAGGCTAGTCGTCCGGTAATCAATTTCTTAGCAGTAGTAAAGCAAAAAAATATGTGTTATATGTACTATATACCTTTACCAATGACATTTGTTTGTTAACCTAATAAAATGATTTCCATCTCGTGTAGAAGTAGTCTGGGGGTTTAGTCTCAAACCCAAAATTAGCGATTTTCGCAGATTTAGGATCCCGGTACAATATTACTAGGCAATAAAATGGCTAATAAAAGAAACACATAATGCTGTGTGCGTAACAATTTATTTTTGTGTACAACAGTAGTTGTGTTGTAAAGTTTGGTTGCATACTAAGAGAGATAACTCTTACGAGACTATCACAATTATTGAAATATTAAAGTTCGCTTCAATACACATTTTTTTCAACAAATTCTAGGCGTCCGGTTACTGGACGAGCAGCCACTTCCTATCTAGAATTTTCAAGTAGATAAGAATAATGTCTGTAACAAGAGACTGAAGCAGTTGAACAGAAAAAAATTAGTCAACCTCAATAGCCTTGTGAATTTGTGTAATATGTATTAGTCTGATAATTAACATTCAATTCTTTATGTGTCAGACAACAGCTCAGTTTAGAATAGCTATGTCTATTGGGTAACAGTTCTACCAATTTAGGTACTTAATGAGTGTTTTTATAATTCTCTTTATTTCCTCTTTTCAGAGATACATGTTATACATGATAAACAATATACAAGAATCATAATGCAGAATCGAAATATTACATAGATATTACCATAAACAAAGCATTTTTCACAATGATATCATTAGTAATAATATACTTGTGAATTTATTAGACCCATTTAACATACTGACATTTTATAGATAGGAGGCTTGATAGAGCCTAGCAAAAATACAACGATATTCATCTGTTGAATACAATTATTTGGACTACTTAGAATAATAGACTTAAAAGGCCTGCGTTAGTTCAAATTCATGTTGCAGAATACAATTATTTGGACTACTTAGAATAATAGACTTAAAAGGCCTGCCTTAGTTCAAATTCATGTTGCAGAATACAATTATTTGGACTACTTAGAATAATAGACTTAAAAGGCCTGCCTTAGTTCAAATTCATGTTGCACCCAAATTATGACATTTTGACTGTCCATAACCATCGTTTGGCATTTTATAAGCCCGCCCTGCTGTTTAATACTTGTGTAATGAATTCAGTTACTGGATAACATTTATCACATTTTATTATAGAAAAAGAAACCAAAAAAGGAAGAGAAGACTGTTGCAACTTACGATGTACCAACTCCCAAAGGTGGAAAGAAAGGTCAGTATAATATACTATGTAGTACGGAAGAAATTTGTCAAACAAGAGCGCTCTTTTGTTCCTACATGATCAGCATCAGATTATACATGAAATATTTTATTCAATCTTTAAACATTCTACAAAATGGAATTTTTTTTTGCAGGAATCATTAAAATGTTATTAAAATAACTATGTATATAAGAATATGACACTATCAACATAAAAATTGTAGTACAGTATTTATGCACATTTTCAGCATGGAGCAGCCGTGTCGCAGTGGTAGCGCCTTCATCTCAGGATTGAAGGGCCCCAGGTTTGATCCCTACCATAGCCATGTCGGTAGTGTCCTTAGGCAAGACACAAATAATTCCACATTGCCTCTCTGTTGCAGATACACAGTGTCCTATGCCAGAAGGTTACAGTCCAGCATATGTTGAGGCAGCCTGGTATGACTGGTGGATGAAAGAGGGATACTTCAAACCAGAACACAATGTAATAACATGATCAATCATAGCTCTGTCCATTTTTCTATCCATTCCACATATAATTTGTAGTTTGTTGACAAAGATTTTTTTGCAAATGTATGATAAATTTAAGCAGTGTTTACTTCAGCACTTTGCCAAGGCATGGGTCTTTTTAATATATGAATGAGATAAAGAAGTAATAGTAATTTTAACAAAATACATACAAAGCCATTTGTACAAAATTCAATCTTTAGATTTCTCTCAAAATAGTTAACAGATTTTGTTGTTGTTGCAGTTTTAAGTAAAATTTATTTGAACCAGGTACTCTAATTTATGTGATTTCTTTTGGTTGTTACTGTCAAACTTGTAAGAAAACTTGTTTTTAGTTTTATAAATGTGATACCAATTCTGAACTGTTATATATTGTAGGATGCAAAGATGGACACAGAGAAGAGAGGGATGTTTATGATGGTTATACCACCGCCAAATGTAACAGGATCTCTCCATCTTGGCCACGCCTTGACCAATGCTGTAGAGGACTGTCTAGCTAGATGGTAAACATGTTTATGCAAGATGTATGCATTTTGGTTAAGTGTGATTGATATGATGCAGAAAGCAAGACTTCCCCTTGAATTTTAAATCTTTTGCTTTGATTGTGTTTTACTCAGGAGGCTATTTGGAACATTGACTAAGTTTCACTGACATTTTTGTCACTATATTCAAATTACTTTCATCAAGTTCAAATTTCTTTGGGACATACAATTTGCGAAGACTGGTGAAAGGTTTGTGAAGACATGTGACATGTTTGAAATATCCTGTTGGAGTTAAGATGATAGCTCTACTTAGTTTTTTATTGTTGATTTACTGGTAGTTCTTTAAAAAGTAAGGTCATAAGTTTTAAATGTCATCTTTTTTTAAACTTTTGTTTGTCAGTTAACTTGTGTTGCATATTGCTGTACATTCTACAGCTTAAGATGTGTACATGTAAATGAAAAAGAAACGTAAGTCATGTTTGGGGTTATATCAATGAATTTTTAGTTTTTATGAAATCTTTATGTACACCATATTCCGATAGGAATCGCATGAATGGAAAGGTGACGTTATGGAACCCAGGCTGTGACCATGCAGGTATTGCAACACAGGTAGTGGTAGAGAAGAAGATCTGGAAAGAGCAGAAAGTCACGAGACATGATCTGGGTAGAGAGAAATTTGTAGAACAAGTCTGGAAATGGAAAAATGAGTAGGTGACAGATCATTTCTTTGTATTAATAAGCATATTCTTGTTTTGATGGCAGTGTCTACTTTGACTTTGGGATATTCTTTTTTTCCTTGTTTAGAATTTTTTAAAGAAATTTTAATCTTTTCTGTCCATCCCACTGGTGGTAGCTAGACATAGTTGTCACTTTGGTAGTTCAGTGTATATGCAATCATCAATGCATTGAAGGATTTTGAATTGACAGGGCATAATTGACCACCACAATGGGACGGTGTGTCATGTTCAAAACCCAGGTCAGCAGCTCAAAGGTCAAGTTCACACTTGGAGATTAAAGGTGAAATATGGACATATGAGACAAGTGAGACCTTGTGTGGGTTTTAACTTTCTCATGGATTAAAGGATTTTGAATTGACCGTGCATAATTGTTCATCACAATGGGACAACATGTCCAGTACAAGACTGCCAAACCACATAGTTGTTCATCAGAATTGGATAACACATCACGCACAGGACCCAGGTTTAAAGCTCAAAGGTCAAGGTCACACTGAGATTAAAGGTCAAAAATAGATGTATGAGAACTTATCCAGGCGGTAATTTCCTCATGCATGGAAGAGTTTTGAATATACTTGCGACAGCTGTTAAACACAATGAGAAGGCATGTCCTTAGCAAAATCAGGTTTCTAGCTCAAAGGTAAACATCACACTTAGAGATTAAAGGTAAAGAATGGGCACATGAGATCTTGACCAGGTGTGGGAGTTAAGGTTTTAGGCAAAAGCTGTATATACTATAGGTCTGATTATATTTGTGCAGCTTAAATGGAATGCAAAAGGTCTGAATTAGAAAACCAGTTAATAAAAAATTGCGATCTTCAGGTGAACACAAACAGGAACAAACACAACAGTTACCAAGACTCTATCATTGATTGTCAAAACTTGTCTGTATTAATGCCACTCTAAGTACCCTGTGATGCTGGTTTTTGCACAGTATTTCCTATAGTTGACAGCAAATAAGAAATAGGGAAAAAAAGTAGAAAAAGAGGTGAAAAAAGTGATTTAAATTTCTTTTTTCTTTTTTTTCAAACAGAAAAGGAGACAGAATCTATCACCAGTTGAAAAGGCTTGGAGGTTCCTACGACTGGGATAGAGCGTGTTTTACCATGGACCCTGTTAGTATTTCTTGTTTTGTGAATATAAAAATGAATAATACATGTATAAGTATTTTTGTCAACAGAATGTTGCAATACATAAAAAAGTGTTGGTGTTGTAGGAGGTTTGCGTAAGTGACTTCATTTTAAAGTCACACATTGAATTGAATTCAGTTGATAATGTAAGTGGTTTCAATGCTTTTTAGAATCATAGCAGAATGATTCAGAGACCTTTAATCTGCTGATCTTTCTGCTGTTTGATTTGTCTAGAATGTAATCAGCTTCCCTTCCCTCAAGTTTTATATTTATTTATTTGCAATTGATGAACAAGTTCTTGCAATTTAGACCAATCACTCTCTAGATGCCCTCAAAATTGAATAAACCCTGAAGAGACTAGTGTGCCTTGCCTAATGACACTTCCACCACAGCACTGGTGCCGAATTAAACACTGTACCCTGTATTAAGGGTGAAAAGGCTACCATTGCACCTTGGTCTAGGCTACACTATGTACATTAAATAATGAGTAAAAAAACACTCTATATTAAACAGATCTTTATTAAGTCAGATTGAATGCTGGTCAAATCCTCTTCAGAAATCTACATGAGTCAGGGGCTATAACAGAAATCTTTGACTATTTTTCAGAAATTATGTCGAGCTGTCACAGAGGCCTTTGTACGTCTTCATGAGAAAGGACTGATCTATCGCAGTGTACGGCTTGTGAATTGGTCATGTACGCTAAATTCTGCAATCTCAGACATTGAAGTAGACAAAAAGGAGTTGACTGGTCGTACGTTACTACCAGTACCTGGATACAAGGATAAAGTGGAGTTTGGAGTTCTAATCTCATTTGCTTATCCAGTCGAAGGCTCAGGTCAGTGTTTGAATGGCTAATTTACTGGCAACATAAACATTTAAAATAATTACAAGTATTTAATTAATATACTATAACAAAGCTTTGTTAAAGATATGGGAAACATTGAAATGGTTGTTTTCACATTGTTACTGGTAATTTGTTGGGTTTTTTTTCCAGATGAAGAAATAGTTGTAGCCACAACACGTATAGAGACAATGCTCGGCGATACAGCTGTTGCTGTCCATCCAGAGGATGATCGTTACAAGCACCTGCACGGAAAATTCGTGCAACATCCGTTGTTAGAGAGAAGAATGCCCATTGTGTGTGATGAGTTTGTAGAAATGGGGTTTGGAACAGGTAATAAAAGATATTAGGATACTGATGTGCCAAAATTTGCTTGAAGGTGACTGTTCAGAATGTATTTGAAAGGAAACATTTTGTTTGCCAATATATTAAAACTGTAAATACCTTTTTGCAAAAATGCCATGTCTTACTTGTTGAGTTTTATCAAACTGTTCATGTGCATAAAATCTCTGCCAGGTGCAATAATTAGCTATATTTCCCTATGCATTCCAGAGTTGCTGCCCTTGAATAATCAGTTTCTGTCTTACTTTAGCAGTCTCTCTGAATCACCACTTAACCTGCTGAACATGGCATTAACCTCACACTCAAGTTTGATAACACGTTTAATCATGACAGACACTCCGGAGCTACTGCTTTGAATTGCTAAATTGTCTCTGAAATAAGTCACTGTCCAGATACAATTATCACTTAATCCACTCAATGTCTTTGAGGGCAGAATATTTTCAGCCAAGTTATGTAAACCAATCTGATCATGTAATGCACTGAAGTTACAAAATGTCCTTTAAATCATGAAATGCCTATTTAGGAGAGTGCAAAACTTCATAAACATAATCACAATGCAGATGGATTGGCATTTTTTATAATAACCCACATTGCCCTAATCATTGTGTACGAATAAATTGCCATTTTGATTAATCAAGTGTTATGATTATATATGAATTTCTGCATCTGGGATGTTCATATTTTGTGGCGTTTTGGAATTCTTAGTTTTAAGGTTGAATATGCCTGTGTTAAGTAGTTACCAACATAGAGTGGCCATGTAAGGTTCATCCTCATAGATTTTGTAACTGCCTATTGATGAACTATAATATACATACTACAGTAAGAAGTTTTGTACACGTATAGGTGCTGTGAAAATTACACCTGCTCATGATCACAATGACTATGAAGTTGGAGTCCGGCATTCTCTACCTTTACTCACCATCATAGATGACAAGGGTTTCATCACAGAAGGTTGTGGCAAGTTTGCTGTAAGTTTTACTCATTGACTGAAAAGAAAAGTTTGATGTTAATTGGCTCAAAGAATCATTCAGCAGATTAAGACAAAATAGAAGCCAAGATTCGAACATGTACCATTCAGCAATATTGCGTAGCAATGCAAAGTGAGAATGCTTTACACCAGTCTTGGCAACTACAAAATTTGATAAAGTTTTTTTTTTCTGTTTTAAAAATATCATACAAGTTAACTTAATGTGTCTCCTGAATTTTATTCTGTACTGTCAAAATCTGTTCTCATGTGGTGGACAACTTCCACTATTCGAAGAACGCTGGCTAGTCTTTTGTAAGTTTTTCCAACTCCCTTGTTTAACATCTTTTATATGACCAAAGTTTAAGAAATGTGTACAGAAGATAAGAATTATTTGATTAACTTTGCAACTAATTTACCTGTATATTTTTCCATTATGTAGGGTATGAAAAGATTTGAGGCGAGGAAAGCTGTGTTAGATGCACTGAAAGAGAAGAAGTTATTCCGAGGAACAGCTGACAACCCTATGGTTGTACCTATCTGCAGGTACTGTGATTTTTATATACAGCTAGAAATCGATTTATTATAGAGCTCATTCATCTGAAAAAAGGTTAAAATTAAAAGTTTAAAGACAGACAGATGAAGCATTTGGCAACTCAAATGACTCATAAAGTCATTTTCAAGGTTTCAACCTTCTGTGTGCATTTAATTTCAAATTTTGGCACAGGAAACAGTCAATGTGGTCATTTATTGAGAAAAGGGAAGTCAATTAAACATCATGTAATGTTTACATCTCAGTGGCTGTATTTGTCAGCAAACGTGTGTTCTGAAAATTGCAATGTGAAAAAGTACAGTGAGCCTAGTCACATACAAGCTGGTCTTACATTTATAAATAAGTTGAATCTTGGTTTTGTCCTTAACAGAAAGAAAGCTTTATTTTGTTTTTCAAATATGAAAGTCTTAGTGCATGATTGTATTGCCTTGGCACTTAAATCGATCAATCAATCATTTTTCATAAAGAAATTTATTAGATCTTTACCAGTAAAACAAATCATTAATTGTGGAAGTGGGTGGATTATGGATTTTGTTCTGCTTTCTGATTGGCTGCTGAAAGATCAGACTGTAGTAACATTTAACAAAATGGATATGAATTTGTCAATGTTGTATGTTAATGATTCTGTGGTGAAGAGAAACATGACAATAGTAGTGAACACCAAATGAATACCGGTATTACCATTTCCAAGTGCAATTATCCAACCTGTTTTTTGCAACTGCAGTCAAAGTAATAGCAAAACCTAGAATTTAGAAAATCCACTAATGGTATGTGTATTTACAAGTAAGGCATTGATTTGAAAGTTTTCTGTGACTTCAATTTCAGTCGTTCAAAAGATGTTATAGAGCCATTGTTGAAACCTCAGTGGTATGTAGATATGAAGGACATGGCAGCAGATGCTGTCCAGGTAAATATAGATTGGAGTTTATAATCAGTACTTTGTTATAGATGGCTGCATCTGTTTATTTAGGCTTTTATACAATGTATATATACCAGTATCTGAGGTAAAACATTTATTTTTGGTCCATTTTCTTAGAAAAGCCTGTGCATTACTGTATCAGGAAGTATGGATGTGGACCTGTACAGGGTTTGACCTGTGACATCTTGAATGATGAAGTACCACCCTTTCAATAAGAATACAGAGTTTCAGTGGATTCTGGGTTTGAGATACGTGTATAATTTATTAAGAGAAAAGATGCAGTATATTAGTTGACAGTATTAGTGTCTTAAAAATTGCATACAGATATATTAGATATCCTTGTCTGAAGTTCTGCAGTACTGCACATTATCATGTTTTTAAGACCAAAAAGCCCTTTCATTATTTTAGTGTTTTGTCAAGACATAAGTCTTGAGTTTAAGTGATTGAAAAATCTCCCATGTTAGTCATAAATGGGAAAAGTTGTAATTTAGTTAAACTGTCTATGGATGTAACAGAGTAGCAGTGGTTTTACTGGAAACTTGTACAGGTAAAACATGTAACTAGATAGGAGTAAGGTGATAACAGTACTTTTGATATTGTGTTTTAGCTGGTGAGAGATGGACAGTTGAAGATAGTACCAGAGAATCATGTCAAAACATGGTACAACTGGCTCGAAAACTCAAGGTAATCTCTTAATTGTATGGTTTGATTTGATAGTGTCAGAGATAATTTTATGTCGTTTGTCCAATTAAGATCGTATAATAAACTATCAAAATAACTATGTGTATTGTTCTCAAGTTTGATAACCATGTTTTAATTTAAACATGTCAAGACATTACTTTTGACATACATCGAATTTCAGATAATTTTATTTCTTATGTTGGCAAATTGTTTATATAATGGTATTCATTAGCTGTCATTAAATCAATAAGCAATGGCCTTCCTTATATTTGAAGGAAAGGAGTAAATGTACCTGTATTAGACAGACGTCAGAGTCAACTGGCGCATCTCATATGTCCCTAGTCTTACTGTTTAATGCAGGTGCCACTGTATAGTGTTAGGATTGACTGAGACCTTTAAATATCAAAGAAAGATTCTATGTTTATATTACAGAGATTGGATCTATGTTTATATTACAGAGATTGGTGTATATCTCGTCAGTTGTGGTGGGGACATCGTATACCAGCCTACTTTGCTTCTATAGATGATCCTAACATCCCAAAAGGCAAGGATACGGACGGACAGTACTGGATATGTGCCCGCACTGAAGAGGAGGCCAGAGAAAAGGCCGCAAAGAAGTTCAATGTACCTGTAGATAAAATAACACTCACACAAGGTTTACTTTTAAGCGTTTATTGTTTATTCAGTGACATAAATTAGATATTTTCTATTGTAATGACCACACTGTGGCAGTGAACTTTCAAAATCTTTTCACCATATTTTATTGAAAATATCTATTTGAACCTGGAGCATTTTAATTTTGGGTGTCACTAAAGTTATGTAGCCAATTTCAAATTTATTTCACAGTTTGGAGAATGTGCTTAATGTGTAAACTGTAAGGAATGGCATGGGTAGCCCAGAATTTAACAGCATACTTGCTGTAACTCATTGTATCTAGTAGGAAAATATTGATGTGGACAGTTGTAATCTATTGCACAAATACTGGTACTACAAACATTCAAATAAGCATCTGATTGTATATTATAAGATGATAAATACTTGTTCTTTTTCAGATCCTGATGTGCTTGATACATGGTTCTCATCTGCATTGTTTCCTTTCTCTATATTTGGTTGGCCTGATGAGGTATTGGCAATATAGAGATATCAGTTATTTCCATGTATACATAAAATACAAGGCTTTATTTAGTATTCTGTTCTATGTCATATTTGTGATATCATCAACATTTAAAATCATGGCCAATTATGCTATACTACATGGAAGTCTTAGAAGCATATAAATTTTAAACTGCTGTCTTTAGCTTAAATCTGTATGCAACTTAGTAAAGATCAAATAAAATGTAAAAAAAACCGTGCTGACTGACCTTACAACATTGATTTGTCAGCTGGCGTTTTGAAATGGACATGCAAGATAAACTACTCAAGATGGTCAATGTTTTAACTTTTAAAAGTTTTGTATGAAATCAGTTGCAAGTATTTTAAATATTCCAGACTCCAGACCTGAAGAAGTTTTATCCTGGTACATTGTTGGAGACTGGACATGACATCTTGTTTTTCTGGGTAGCAAGAATGGTCATGTTTGGTAGAACATTGCTAGGTGATCTGCCATTCACGGAGGTAAGTCTCTGTTGTATACTAAAGGAAGACTTACATTACATTTGTACAGAAGTTATAATTCAGCACACAAGGAAAGAGTCACAGTCTTGCAGTTTTGCAAAGATATTTCCCAAATATTCCCTTTGCAACTGCTTGAGTATGCAAAACAGTTGTAAGTCCTTCTTTATTTCATGTAACTGATAACTGTTTTGATTTGTTAATGTCACAGTGCTGGCTAAAAGGTGTTGATGACTACTAGGATTTCAGCTCAACTTGATGTCTTTGAAAACTTGATAAGTAGCATAGAGAATGTAAGGGGACTTGACATAAGTGTCTATTTCTGATAAATAAATTGTGTTTGTATTGATATCTTTTTTTGTCAAGTTGATGAAGGTCAGCCTAGCCCAGTCGGGTTAAAGTGGGGGGGGGGGGGGGAGTTACTGTAATGTAAGTAAAAATCAGACTGTAATTGTATTTGTAGGTATACCTGCATTCAATGGTGAGGGATGCTCATGGGAGAAAGATGAGTAAGACATTAGGTAATGTGATAGATCCAATAGATGTGATAGAAGGTACAACACTACAACACCTACATCAGAGACTGCTTGAAGGAAACCTCGACGAAAAGGAAATCAGTAGGGCAAAAGAGGGACAGGTAGGTGTTGTCTTTGTCTTTTTGTTTGATGTAATAAGAAATTTAATTAAAGAGTAAAAGGTTCATCAAATGTTAGATTAGAACTCCTTGTTACTAATACTAATATTCTAATAAAGTTATATATTCTAAAAGTGAGTAAACATTTGAGATAATGGAAACATTCAGGATAGTGATTGAATGACTTGGTAGTTAACAGAACAGTTTACAAGGGAATATTTCTTGTACTAACATAACACTGTGGTTCACATATACTGCGATGTACAAAGGTGGAAGAAATCTTTGAAAAGATGAAACTGGCCATCTTCTTCAAATACTAGTATTTTGTATCCTCTGAGGTACACCTATTTCTGTTCAGAAAGTCTTTATTTTCTAAGTACATTTCTATTTTAGAAACAAGATTATCCCAATGGTATACCAGAGTGTGGAACAGATGCTCTTAGATTTGCTCTAATAGCTTATACAACAGGTAGGTGTACTGCACTCCTTTTTGTCAACACAAAAGCTATATCACGATTGACTATGGTGAGAATCCATGCACGTTACAGATAGTTATACCACCAGATACAAAGTATAACTTGACAATTTCGAAATCACACATGGCAGTCTGCCCATCTGTAGACAAAATTTGCCCACACTCTCAGAAACCACTATCTGTGATTCTATGAAACTTTTTGATAGTGATAAGTATTAAGCCTAGATGTGCATAACCTTAGCATGTTGTGCTTGAATTATTTATTTTTTCATTGAACTATTGCCCTTTGATTATTTAATATACATAGTGTACATAGAGATGTTTGTTTGGACTATTTCTTGGCAACCACTGGTCAAAAATCATTGAAGGAGTGTAAACAGGAGTGTAAAGTATCCAGCTTAGTTGTTTATATTGTGGGGCATAATAAGCTCTAATAAATTTTTCATTGAGATATGGTCCATAGATTTGTTCATGCATGTAGTTAACCTTGAGATTGTTTGGGCCTGTTACTGCCTGAAAATGAATGAAACAACAAGCTTAGTTTAGCATAATATTGTGCTGGGATAACTTTTTGGCCAGAATCAAATCAAATGTTTTATGTATTCTCTGACAAGCAATTGCAACCAAGCATCCAGCTCCTAGATGCAGTGCTCTTATTCCTCTACTGTGTCAAAGCAGTTAGCAAATAAAGAAGAATAATGGTGTCATGGCAATATCTGGGGGTATTCATCACCTTTACTGATAGCTATAGTCAATTCTATTAGTGTTTGTGTCAGTGCTTAGACTAGATAACTGTAGCTTTTTTTCATAGATCAATAATGGTAATAAAATGTCAGTCTGTATTTTGAAAGGTGTTTGGATGAGAATCTTGATGCGAATGTTCATTGTGCTTCATAATTTTTATTACATGAATGTCACTAGGGATTTCATATCTAGAGTTTGTGAAAGAAAAAACCTGAATAGGACAGAAAGCAGTACATTATTGGACCATCTGCTTAGCAGTCTTGGAAATAAGTAATTATAGTCAATTTCTTAAACTAAGAACTGAACCATATTGTTGTATTTGCAGGTCGTGACATCAACCTTGACGTGCTACGTGTACAGGGTTACAGGTTCTTCTGTAACAAACTCTGGAATGCAACACGATTTGCTCTCAATGCCTTAGGAAGTAACTTCCAACCAAAACCAACAGCACAGGTATACAGATTTCATTTCTGTTTTCCTTTACTTATACAAGCAGTTTTTATTTCCACTGTTCTGCTATTTGCAAGAAATTGTAATTGTAAGATTTGATTAATAATGAAATTATAAAACTCTAGTAAGTAACAGATAATGGAGAAGTTTCTTCATGGCTTTTTTTCTCTGAAAGTGCATAAAGAAGAAACTGGTTGAGGACATCATGATACTGAAAATTAGAGATTTTAATAATGACATTATATGGTAAAAATGTAAGAAGATATTCTAGCTGTAGTCAGTTGTCAAACAAAATGAAAATGAAAGACAAAAAAGTTAGTTTGAGAAGGACACGTATGATAAAACTCTCCATTTATAACAAACAACATGTCATATTGAACTTTATGTATAGCTGAGTGGTAAGGAGAATGAGATGGAAAAATGGATCCTGAGTAAATTGTGTGGTGCCGTAGAGTCGTGTAAGACAGGCTTTGAGAACTACGACTTCCCTGTGGCAACAACGGCCTGCTACAGCTTCTGGTTGTATGAACTCTGTGATTGGTACTTGGTATGTCTTCAATAGTTGTTTCTGTGTTTATTATCTGACTTAGTAATGGTTAGTTATTCTGTTAGTCACAAACATTGAATAGTCATTTAATCCAGAAGTTGTCTGATCTCCAACTTACACAGTTTCTAATCAATCTTTACTTACCTTGCTGTGAATGTTTGTTGGCTTAATATCTTGGCCAAGATTGATAACCAGCAAAATCTCAGTAGTGGCTCCAGAGTTATTGTTCTTTAAATGCCAAAATTGACACATTTTTAGTTGGGCTACTGGTAACTCACAACTTCTTATCATGGAATATAGGTTTACAGTGTAGATAGTCACCAACTGTATTTTGATACTATGAATTGTAATATTTGTCATACAAATCTAGCTTATGACTGGTTTTTCTAGTCCGATTTTTCATTCTTGTCTAATAAATTTATCTGGAATATTTGTTTATCTCGATTTTTTGAAACTCATAATTGACCCCAAAATGAAATTCCTCTATTTGGACTCGTAATATGCCATCCTTTACATTTTACTTGAGACAGAAGATAGTTAGGAGACTGATTGCTAGTTCCTCTATACTACCTGTAGGATGAGCTGGATAGAAATGACATTTAACGCGACTTTGCACTCCAGGATTCGCTTAACGCTAAATTAATTAATTTTTTTGTGTAAAATCAGTATATATTCAATTTGTCAGATCAAGATTATTTTCTTTGTGTCAAAACTGAGCAAAAATTAGAAAGGTAACATCTCGAAAAAAATTACCGAGGTATGTCCGAGCCAGGTTTTGAACTTGTCCAGCATCAAGTCGAACAATCTAGAAAGGTCCCTTAAACCAACCCTTGAGCATATCTACATACGGAGTCAGCTGAGAGTTTTGGAGAAGGACCCAGGGGTAGGGGAATTCAATCTTGGTATACCAGAGGGAAAGCCAACATAAATCACGGGATGATATTTTCTACATTAATAGTTAAGCAAAACAACACTTTTGTCTAATCTTCCTTACCCCCTCTTTTGTTAGATATCTTATCCAACCTGTTATCATATTACTAATCGCCCCTGATTTTCTTTGGTCCAAAACAGTAATGACAATTGTACTTTCTTGAAATTTGTCAAAAATCTTGCTTTTGACAGGCTGTAGATTTTAATTTGTCATCTTATCTGAAAGTTAACTTTGTTGAAAGTTTAAACATTGCCTTCATGGGAATTCCCTATCAATTATGCCATCTTGTACATTATTTTAGAATGAAGATATTAAGGTACTGATGCTAGATCCTCTATACTACCTGTAGGATGAGCTGGATAGAAATGATTTAACATTACACTGTTCATATTTCCCTATCAACTATGATGTTGTATATTTTTTGATGAAGACATAAAGTCAAAACATGTTAATTGAAAACTTCGTGTTGTCTTGATTTTATTTATACTTATCAACTATGGAAACATCAGGAATGTTGGGCTGTGTAGAGCAATTCTTTGTAGATCTAGCTAGTTCTTCAGAATTCTTTACATTTATTCATTTAGCTATCCCTTTTTTACAGGAAAACATCAAGCCTATTATATATGGCTCAGACGAGGAAGCTAAGGTCATATGTCAGGATGTTTTATATACATGTTTGGACATTGGTTTGCGTTTGCTACACCCTTTCATGCCATTTGTGACAGAAGAATTGTTTCAACGGTTACCAAGGAGATGTAGTACTGATCCACCTAGTATTTGTATCACACCGTACCCACAGCCAGCAGATGTGAGTCATAGTCTTTTATAATGCTGTATAAATTTTCTTTTATTTGTTAAGACTTTTGCACACCTTCCTTCAAAATATCTGTTACTGCTCACCAATAGCATGTCTTGGTTTGTTGATGGAAGTTTTTTAAAAGACATTTGCATTGACATGCAAAAGATATTCATCAGTATAAAAGTTGCTTCATTTAGTGTGCAGTGTTAAAGTTACATTTACAAAATGTGAGATTCACTTGATTATTGAGAGAGTGACAGGCAGGAGCAGTTTCTGAAAGAAATTTTCTCAGATGTACTAATGGATGCAAAAAGAAAAAGCATGTTGAAATATGCCAAATATTTCTTTTTTTTCTGAAATATTGCATGGTCTCTAGAGTGGAGTGCTCTGTTTTACTTCTGCACCTTATAAACTGCAGTTCCATTATGTAAGAATGTGAACTTAATTTGTTTATAAAAAAAGTGTGGCTGAAAACAGTTTTCTGGATGCAGATAATCTAATTGAACCTAGACTTTGAAAAACTGTATTTCCTGTGCATTGGGAGTGAGGCATTTTGATTTCATACCTTAATGACTCCAGTGCTTTTACATTGGAACATAATGTGATTTATTTTTCAATAATGAATGTATTTCAGTGCCCATGGAGAAATGTGAAGCTGGAAGAGGAAGTAGATTTTGTACAAAATATAGTGAAATCTGTACGGTCTGTAAGGGGAGATTACAACATCACCAACAAGATGAAACCAGAATGTAAGTTGTCGTCTGCAATGCATGAATTTTAAGTGACATACAGATAGTTACAACATTTCTGCGTTTCAATAAACTGTTCTCTATCTCTGTTTGAACCAACCATAGTTGTATCCAATAAAGTCGGCTTTTAAAGCTCTTCAGAGCGGTTTATTTGAGTACTCTGTACCAATGTTATGTCTAAACCTGACTTTATAAATAAATATTACTTGACTTGACTTGATGAAAAAATGGACAGCACTTACATACGAAAGTTATGAACTTGTATAGATTTACAAATATTTGTAAAGATCTTGATTAAGATATTATTCTGTCTTTTAAAAGAAAAGGTTGCTTTGTACAAAGAGTTTTATATGCTGTTGGTTTGAACGTCTAAGATCTAAAGTGATTATTTAGAAGAATCTGTAAGGCTGACTTGCAGATGCTCAGTGATTCTATCTACAGATCTACTAATGCCCAAAAGGTGCTCAGTGACATTGACAGTAAAATAAATACATTTGTACAGGGAGAACTTTTTGGATAGTTTTCACTATCAGTCTATACTTATCAATATTTTTATTTGACCCAACCAAGACTGATGTAGTCTCAGTGATTTGTTTGTTAAGTTTGTATTCTAAAGGAAGGACAACATTGTCGAGAACAACCTGGCATAAATTTGGTTGTTCTTGCATCATTGATTGCTGAAAATGTATGAAACATTTGATTAGCCACTTCAGTGAATTTCTATTTTGTTATGACAATGAAATTGCAGCAATTCCAAGCTCTAACAGAATAATGAATAGCCATATAAACACTTTTTTGCACTATAGAATTTTTAAAACCATATTATATGTGTTTATTTAGTGTTTGTGAAGTGTTCCGATGAGGAGACAGCGAACCTTGTACGTAGCCATGCAGATATGATCCAGACATTGTCCCTGTCAAGTTGTGTAAATGTCGACCAAACACCACCAAGCGGTTGTGCAGTACAAACTGTGTCAGCAAAATGTGAAACACACTTTCACATAAAGGTATAACATTGAATAAATTGCTGTATTTGAGTGCCAGTCATAATAAGAAATGCTGATTGACACTCAAACATTTACCATGCTTATAATACAAAAAGTATACTCCTTTATATCTCCTCTGTGCTTGAGTGATTAGAGTCGCTGACTTGACGTCACTGTAACCTCGCGTAGATTGACGTTCATGGGTTCACGCCTTGCTACTGACCTATTTATGTGAGGAAATTGCAGTTTCTTACAGAGGATTGGTGTCTAGTACTGGTTCTACACAGGGACAATTGTTAGGTAAACTGTCCGTCTGTTAAAATTACCAAGGGTGTTAAAATGACCAAGGGCGTTAAACAGCAACAACAACAACAAGATACTCTGCTGTACGATATTATATATGAATATTCATAAATTGTTTCAGGTAGCTCATTCTAAAGTTATTCCTCAGCATAGTTTGTGTTTATACTCTGATGAATCAAGCTGGTTGCTATTACTCTGATGAATCATGCTGATTTCTATTGCTATCACATTTCATCTTGCTGATAAACCAGTTATGAGATATGTGAATGTCTTTGAAAACTGAAAGACTGGGTGTGTCACAGTGTAATATTTCTTAGGCAAAACAATAGTAAACAGTTCAGTTCATAATCTACCAGTACTTTATTACTTTATGTATGACCTGCTACAATCTATTGCCAGTAACACAATCATTATTAGCAGATAACCAACACTTATACATGTACTAGGAAATATTTGTGAATACTATTGCAAAGCCTTTGTATGGCAAAAAAAACTACCAACAATTCTCAGAGGTTGTATGTGTATACATATTAGACCCAACCTTCAGAGGTTGTATGTATACATATTAGACCCAATCTTCTTACTCGGTAAGAATATCTGTGACTGACAAGCCAGACAAATACCAGGTGAGTGTTATTGATGCCTTTTGGTGATCTTATTTTATACTTAGGTGGATGACTTTCTGTGGACCTAGATTAGACATTGCACTATGGATCCATGTTGGTCTCAATCCCAGAGGTTGTGTTTTTAGCTCACCTGGCACAAAGTGCCAGAGTGAGCTATTAGGATCGCATTCCCTCCGTCGTACGTCCGTCCGTCCGTCCACCATTTCCTTCAAACGACATCTCTTCTAAACCACTGGGCCAATGTTGATGAGACTTTGCAGGGATGTTCCTTGCATGAAGCTCTATCAAAGTTGTTCAAAGAATTCCATTCCATGCAGAACTCTGGTTGCCATGGCAACAAATAGGAAAAACTTTAAAAATCTTCTTCTCTGAAACCACAAGGCCTAGAGCTAAGATATTTGGCTGTAGCTTGTCTAGTGGACCTCTACCAAGATTGTTCAAATTATGACCCCTGGTCAAAATTGACCCCGCACTGGGGGTCCTTAGTTTTGCAAGGAATATATTGAAAAATTTAAAATCTTCTTCTCTGAAACCAAAAGGCCTAGAGCTAAGATATTTAGCATGAGCTTGGCTAGTGGACCTCTACCAAGATTGTTCAAATTATGAGCCTCGGATCAAAATTGACCCCGCACCGGGGTCACTTAGTTTTCATAGGCTAATATAGTAAAAACTTTAAAAATCTTCTTCTTTGAAACCACAAGGCCTAGAGCTTAGATATTTGGCATGTAGCTTGGCTAGTGGACCTCTACCAAGTTGTTCAAATTATGACCCTGGGTCAAAATTGACCCGCACGGGGGTCACTTAGTTTTCATAGGCTTATATGAGAAAACTTTAAAATCTTTTTCTCTGAAACCACAAGGCCTAGAGCTTAGATATTTGGCATGTAGCTTTCCTAGTAGACCTCTTCAAAAGTTTGTTCAAATTATGCCCTGGGGTCAAATTGACCTTGCCCTGGGGGATCATTTGTTTTACAAAGGCGTATAGGAAAACTTTTTGGTATATAACATTATCTAGTGATCTTCCACCAGGCAAGTGGACTTGTACCAAGGTGAGTGATATAGGGCCATCTTGGCCCGCTTGTTTATAATATGTCCATTCAATTCAATTTATACCTTCTTTCTTACAGGATTTCATAGATATCAGCAAAGAGTTAACAAAACTGACGGGTAAGAAAGAACGGCTGGAGAGTCAGTTACAGAAAATAGACGATGCAATGTCAAAGTCAGACTATGACTCCAAAGTCCCAGAGGATGTCAGACAAAAGAATGTAGAAAAGGTTAGAGCTTCCCTGCTTCTCCATTTAAAACATAAAACACACTTCTGTCTTGCATTTTACAATCTATTTTGTTTTGATATAGGGTACTGGAATTTAATATTTTGAAAAAAATAGTTCCATGATCTATTTGTTTTGAATGAAAAAGAGTAATAAAACTACATGTATTAAGAAGACCTGTTTACATGTAATGTGTGAAGTGAAAATTCTCAAATGTTAAGAATTCCTTGGTTGATGATTTAGATTGTTAATAGTCCCAGCTGACCCTAGGACTTCTCAGTTGAAATTGACAGGACCCAAAATTCCTTGGTTAAAGAATTCTTTGTGTGTTGGAGATGAGTGAGGAATGTACTTGCACCTCAAGTCATGCCAAAATTGAATCTTGATGAGGACTCAGAATAAGTTGCAGTTGAAGGCTTACTTTCCAGATAAGAAAGTCGATTTTCTCCCTTTGCCAATGTGTGCAAGTTTATAGTCAAGAATGGAAATCATGTGGTTGCTTTTCTTTGATAATTGATTTTTACTGACAGCTGGCACTTACTGATTTATCAGTATTAAACAGAACTTGAGTATCCAGTCACCTGTATTAATTAGTCACTGATATACAATCTGTGCTAAAAACACATCACACACTGGTCATTCCTTATTTTATACACACCTTTGGGTGATCTATTTGGTTTAGCTCTGTAGGTTCCAATGAACAAAAAAGTATCTTTACTTTACAATAAACCAGTTGTTAACATTTTGTTTGAAACAAGACGAGACAAATATTTTGAGAATTATTTGCAATTCATTTCATTACTATAAGTTGCCGAGGAAGGTATAGCATCCCCTGAAAAAGAAACTCCCATGTGCAACAGTTATTCAATTGTGTAAACACAATGCACTGTCATAAATGACATGGATGCTGCAAACTATTTATCTGTGCATCATTTATATTGTCAGAAAATGAATTGACTACGTCCCGTAACAATTAAAGTATTCACAGAGTGTAGCATTTACCCTGATAGTAGTGTCTGGGGTGTATTGGACACAAGTTTCAGACTCTCCGAAAAAGCATACTACATTACCATCACATTTGTATGTCAATAAAACATGGTATTAATCATATAGATTGATCTGTTATAATGCAAGTTTGCATGTCTTTCAGACATTCAATATTTTAAGGTGCACATGCATTTCCGCAGCGTGTCAGTCACATAGTTACAGTAAACCCCTGTCTTGGTGTACCCTTGGCAGCTAGCACAAGAACATGCAAATGTCTCAGTATGCTCTTACCTCTTACAAATTATTTCTCAAGTACATATGTATGACATCTCTTTCTTTGATAAAAGTGAAACTATGTGGAGTATAATTAGAACTATTTGTGTATTTTCAGAAATCGGAATTGACAATAGAAATTGAGAAGCTGACACAAGCGATGGGAATGCTTAGCACCATGCAATGATGTAGTCAAACCTAGGATTCTATCAACTTAAATTTTTACATCCATATTTATCTTCAGACATCTCCTCTGAAGGGACCATTTAATGTCGTGAAAACAAGAGCAATTATTGGACCTTTATGATTCATGAATCCAGGGATCATTATGATTCATGAATCCTTGGATCTTTATGATTCATGAATCTGGTGATCATTATGATTCATGAATCATTGGATCTTTATGAGTCACAAATCTGGTGATCATTATAATTCATGAATCTTTGGATCATTATGATTCATGAATTCTTGGACCTTTGTGTTTCATGAATCCTAGGATCATTATGATTTATGAATCTTTGTTTCATTATGATTCATGAATTGTTCATTGTTCTGTGACAGCTATGTAGAGATGTGCCTGTGTATGTAACAGCGTCTAGTTGCTTCTCTTACCATTAGTGAGATTGGATACAGACCTAGATTCCTAGTTACCATATGAAATAAAGATTTTAAAATGCATTTGGTAATTCACAGATGGAAGCTGAATCAAGAATATGGTGGCTGGTGTTGTATATGATTAATTTATTTTCATTGAGAGGAACTGCTGTTCATGAGTTTTGGCCATAAAAGTTCCTTTTTTGTGCATTACATGCATCAGTTTATTACAAAATTAAAGATTAGAAAGTGTAGTTTTTGCCGTCTGTAATTATGTTATGGTAATGTTCAGAAAGAAAATTTTCATGGAGAGAATTTAATGGAGGGTATGCCATTTTATGAATGCAAAAAATAACATGACAGAATAAATAATAGTACATGCAGCCTATAGAGAAAATACTGTAGACCTGCTTAGTTTTGTGTTGATGGAATTTGATATCCTACTGGACTCAGTTTTTCAAGATTTAGGTTGTAATAAAGTACAATTGTATGTGAAAAGATTTTAGAAAGTTGCTAAAATAAAGGCAAAGCTTTACTGGATTTATAAATATGGCAAAAGCTTGCATTGCAGATAAAACTTGTTGACTATACTCATGATATTCATTGTTCAAAGTCCTTCAGGGATTAGCTATAACATAATTGTTGTGGCAAATCATGAATATGTAAATGTAGTGCCACTAATACTGTCATAATTTTGATAAAGGGTTTAATAGCAGTTATGTCAGAAATAAAGAGTGAAAATAGACTGTATAATCATGAGAAGAGCAGATTGTCTTATTGTGTTAAACGTGTACTATTTTAAAGACATGGTTCTGAGTAACTCGATTTTTCACTGTAAGTCAAGATTTTGCATTTACAGCATACATTTTGTGTTCAGTGGTCTCCAGCTTCCTTTTAATTTCCTTGTAATTTCCTTTAAACCCATTTTATTTACAACACTTTGTATTGTCCAGTAGCTGAGGTTCTGCACCAATTGACCATATTACAGTGAAATAGAATGGAAGACCGTTTGTGCAATAAACATTGTCTAAAAACTACTTTGTACAATGATAATCCTGAACTGTTGTATGAATTCATGTCATTTTTAGCTTTCTAATAAATCTGTTTTCATTGGTCAAGCAGTAAGAGAAAATGATGTTGTAATTTTAACTTAAATGATTATGAGCTGTATACCTCATTCAATATTTTTTATGTTTGCACCACGTCAGGCTGTTTGGGATCTTGTTGTCATTAGAATGACCTTGATAAATGGTGCCATTTAATACAGTTAAAATCAGTTATATTATGATGTCTTACTGTACTGTATGTATGGTATTTTAACTGGGGTTGTGATTAGCGTAACCTTTGAACCAACAGAAAAAGAAAGAACAATAAATTTAATGAAATAAATAACCAGAAATTGAAAAATTTTGACCAGATGGTTCTCATTTATAGATATACATGTAAACGTAAGTATATTTGTTGCAAAAGTTTATCTAGTTCTACTGTTACATTGATACCTTTGTTACTGCATGCGAATTGAGTTGCATTTTTTTATTGCTTTATTGTTAAGAAATGAATTAAGTTTGCAATTTATTAACATTCATCAAAATCACCTTACTGTTACAAGACATGTACTAATCTGTTTATATGTGATGACTTGAAAAATCTTACGATATCATTTTGTTGTATACCTAAATATTACAGTAAACTCTGTATATGATGAACAGCCCGGGACCATTTAAATTTGTTCCTTATATCCTGAGAACATTATATTCATATAGCATTTTCATTTTGACTAAAGAAGAGGGAAAAATCGGGGCCCAGAATTTTTTTATGTATATCCAGAATTTCACTATATTTGAGGTCCTTTACAGAGTTTACTGTATACACATAATCCATTGGAAGAATCTCAGATGTAGACCTCAGTTCTTGCAGCAGCTATTGATAGTGTTCAAAGACTTCATTTCCTACCAGTATATACAAACACTTTATAAACATGATAAAAGAAGGTAAATAGGTGTTGCTCTTTGAAAGTACATTCTGTGATAGAGAATGGCAGTTTCCCACACATTCTGTTTAATTATGACTTAATTATTGGTGCATGCACATATTATTATAATAAAAAATGAATGGCTCAGTATTGTTGCGTTATGTTTTGATTGTTGATTGAAAATGTTGTATGGCAGATATGCATACTGGTTTCAGATGATATGATAAAGAAAATGTAAAACATCTGTATATTCAAAGAGAAAAACAATTGTTTCTGCAGAATTAAATTCAAACTACAGATTAGGTATGCAACAATGTCAAGGTGAGGAAGAACAGTTTTTAGCTGTACTGGGAGAAGTCCCAGTTGAGCTTATGCCGTCGTCTGTATGTCCGTCCGTCAGTCTGTCTAATAATAATAATCTGTATAGAAATTGAGCTACACTGAAAATCAATTGTGCTACAGCCAATTGTTATAAAACCTTGATAACAGGTCAGACTTTCCAAAAGATTTTTTGCTCAAAACTTACTCGTACCAATACAGCAAGTCCAGTAGAGTGATACTGACCCTTCTGGGCCACTTTTTCATAATTGTTGCATGGTTGGTGGTGCAGGGTTTGCATTTGTAGAGTGGGCATCAGTCAAGTACTTCTAGCAGCCGTATGAAACACATAGCACAAAGTGCCTTTAATCAAAATGCAGGGACTCTGAAATGTAAGCAGGACAGGGAAACTAAACTGACCAGCAACTTGCTAGAAGTAAAAGCAAAGAAATCCTATCTGATGTTCTTTAGACAGACTTCAACGTACAGAGTTTCTAGTTAGGAGTGGATGTTTTTCATTAACATTACACTTAATTTGAAAGTTTATATGTCTGACACATTGGATGTATTATCATTTTTTCTGTATTCTAGAATCTAGAATAATTGATTTATTCAAATTGGTTTATTCTTAATTGGGAAATAAGTTCTTATGACAGATTCATCACTCTGGGAGCTCAGCCAGGATAGAATCGACCTTGAGCAGAGAGGCAATCAGGAATTATTTACCCAGTGTATATTTTAATAAATGCATGTGTATTCAAAACTTGGTGCCAAAAGTAATGATAAAATAATTTGAGGGTTGATCTCAAAACTGTTGTAACTTTAAAGAAATAAAGAAGGAATTACAACAGTTTTACAGTCAACCCTCTTTATTTTCAAGTACCATGGGCCAATAGTCCTAGTATGAACACAGATCTTCTGCAAAAATTATTTTATTACAAATTTCAGTAGGGACACCATTGCAAAAGTTATACTGCTAATTAGCTACTAGTTGATTACTTCAGACTATTATCTGATTCATTCCTTACGTCTTAATTACTCAATGTCGTACTTAGAACGCTGCAACATGCCAAGTCATTGAGATTAATCTGCTATCTTTTTTGCTGAAACTTTTGTTTATTGTTTTAAGTTGACATACAAAAACTTTCTTATAGGAAAAAAAGCATTTGATGGATTAAGACTGGCACTGAAGTGTTTGGAAAAAGTATTAACTCACTGCTGTGAAGAGTTTATGCTTCCCTATGGTATTTAAAGATTTTATGTTTCCTCTAATACTTTTGATTGAAAATTACTTACAGTTTGCAGTATTTCTTTATGCATTTTGCAGATTGAAAAGTATGCATATTTTTTATTTTTTACTTAACAAGTAGAGATTTTAGCTCTCCTGAACAAATCTCAGCAGATACACCCTGAGTATTGTCTTTTTCACTGATTGTGCAAGTCACAAATTGTCTTGTTTATGCAGTATTCAGTTAGTCTTTTCTAGGTAAAAATCAAATTTGGTCATAAGGAGTAAGGCCAAGAACTAGTTAACTATGTCAAGTCATTGAAAACTGGGGCCGAGTCAGCTTCCAGAAATAAGATTTTAAATATGGTAAAAGATTAGCCAGTGTCACAAGGTTAGGACATAATTACGCTAACATTAAAGTTTGTACAAAAATGCAGAAACCATGTGTACCAACTCTCTCATTAGGTAAATATCATAAGAGCAAAACACAGGGACTAGTGAAAGAAAAGGATTTATTCAAATTTACACATGCACGGGTTCTTTTTAGCTCACCTGGCACAAAGTCTGTCCGTCCACCATTTCGTTTCACAACACCTCATCTGAAACCACTGGGCCAATGTTGATGAAACTTTGCAGGGATGTTCCTTGCATGAAGCTCTATCAAAGTTGTTCAAAGAATTCCATTTAATGCAGAACTCTTGTTGCTATGGCAACGAATAGGAAAACCTTAAAAAAAATTCTTCTCTGAAACCACAAGGTCTAGAGCTTAGATATTTAGCATGTGGCATTTTCTAGTGGACCTCTGCCAAGATTGTTCAAATTATTAGCCCTGGGTCATAATTGACCCTGCCCTGGGGTCACTTGGTTTTACATAAGCTTATATAGGAAAAACTTTAAAAATCTTCTTCACTGAAACCACAAGGCCTAGAGCTTAGATATTTGGCATGTAGCATTGTCTAGTGGACCTCCACCAAGATTGTTCAAATTATGATCCCCGGGTCAGAATTGAGCCGGCACAGGGGAACACTTAGTTTTACATAGGCTAATTAATATAGCAAAACTTTAAAAATCTTCTTCTCTAAAACCACATGGCCTAGAGCTTAGATATTTGGCATGTAGCATTGCCTAGTGGACCTCTTCAAAGTTTGTTCAAATTATGCCCCTGGGATCAAAACTGGCCTTTCCAAGGGGGCGGGGGGTCATTTGTTTTACAAAGATGTATATAGGAATATAACATTATCTAGTGATCTTCCACCAGGCAAGTGGACTTGTACCAAGGTGAGCGATATAGGGCCATCTTGGCCCTCTTGTTTGAGAAAGTATTATTTGAACGTAAAGCTGTTGAAGAAAAATAACTATATTTACAATGCAGCATACCTAATGTTCAAATATAAGCACGTTCTTGAGTTATTGTCTAACAACTATATGCATGTAAAGGCTAAACTTAATAAGCAAAAGTTATGAATTTATGCAGTCATTATCATTCTATTATCACCAAAATAAAAAATAGGCTTTTATAAGTATTTTCCAGTATCAGCTCGCACAGTTTGACTCTTGTTTGATAAAAAGTGTCTACTATTTTTGCTCCATTGGGCCACATTTTGAGGATTGCATTGGGTTCAAGGCAGATACAAGAACAATCTGATAGACATACTGGTGGCATAATGCAAAGAGAAAGTCGAACAGGATTCAGGTTTGATATCTGTTGTTTTAGAATAATGCATTTTAAGTATCTGATTTGAAAGCTTAAAATTCAAATGTCTATATAAAAAATAAGCTTTACCAATGACAATACAAATGTATATCTTATCAAATATCTGGTAACTTTGTGATTTTTTTATCTTGGTTATATTCATACCTAAAAGAAACAACAGTATTTTTAGAAATGAAAGATGCATAACAAACAAATATTTGAGAAAAAATTGTGTTCATAAACGGAGTGGATGAAGATCTGAATAGAACTTGAATAAATGTACTATATCTAGATGATGTGCAGAGGGCATGTTTTAAGATGTAGTCGTTAAGCCATGAGACTATACTTTTTGTTCCATCTGAATCTCCTGAAATACTTGAAGGGTTTGGAAATAATACTCTATTTAATGTTAACCATATTGAAGTTATGTGCAGACTGTATGTTCCAGCCAGCTTAATTCAAGGTCTAGGTCATTTTCCAGGATAAAATATCATATGACTATTACAAGCGTTTCTGGTAAACTGCTGGAAGGATATTCAAGTATCTTGGTAGAAATGTTTCACATACTGAGAGAAGAACAGTGGATGTTCCAGCCATCTGTTTTCAAGGTCAAGTTTAGCAAGTAGAAGTCACATTGAAAAAATTACCTGTCTGTTTGGCATATTTTGAAAGGCTTTGTGATTTTTTTGGAAAAAAATGTTGATATATAATATCAAGATGTACAAAACATGTATTTTTTTATGGTGGTGCAGTGGTCGAGTGGTTAACGCTCTAGACTGCCAATGCGGAGGTCCCCGGTTCGAAACCCGGCCGGGGCACTGGAAATTTCGAAACGCTTTTCAGTGTTTCCCACCCATCTAGAGATGAACTGGTTAGAAACCCAGAGGTAGTCTCACGCGTATCGGTGCTTTACACCGGGCATGTAAACAAGAACCAAGGGGTCTATTCGTGAAAGAGCTAGGGTCTGGTATGCATATTCCCTTGTATCTGTATCTTTCTCTCGAAAGGGCGTACCGATTATAGCCTTTTTAGAAGATGGTGGACCTAATAAGCACAATTACAAAACATGTTTTTTAGTATACTCAGTTTAAGATGAAGGTCATTCTTAGATGCACTTAGTGGGTGGGGTAAGACATTTTCTTGTCTTAACACAACATTCTTGTTCATTCTTTAGATATTGGAAGCAATTTTGCATGAAAGTTTGCTTCAGAATTTTGTTAAGTCAGAATTTATTTGGTTGTTATTGTTTCAGGGCACTATGGAGCCTCTGACGAAGGATTAAAACTTTCTGCAATTCTTGTAAATGTAGGCCTGTTTGCAGAAAGATCAGGCAGTACATGTTTTCTGTAAATATTTGAAATGGTGAACGCCTGTGCTTTTTAGGCTAAAGGTAAGGTGAAAAGGAAATATTTTATTGCAAAATGTGGTTTTGATGGGCTTAGCTAGGCTAAATTTATTTTAGACCTTACTTGTGGTTGATATGATTACTTTTTGGTGGGCATTTTGGTATGCTTTTTGGATGACGTAAGCATTTCTGCTGAATATTTCCAAGTTTACTTGAAACCTAGTACAGTTGTATACATGTAAACATAGTGCAAAAGCCAAGGTTTGGTTTGTATAAGACCATAATTATTATAAAAATAAAAACTTCTGTATAATACCAAAAGTTTGACATACTTATTTAAAACTTTTAAGATGAAGGACTGAAGAAGCAAACCAAAAACACCATGTGGATTAAATCTTAGCAAAAATGCCTAATCAGTACACAGCATGTAAAGCAACAGAAATCAAAATTGAAGAAGCTTCTCAAAAAAAGGGTAAGAATTGCAACAAACTTTGTGTATGAAGTACGTCAAACTTTTACAGACATCAGAAATCCCAAGAAGCACACATCACCAAATTTCAATGCAGATGGTGTTAGAAAACATATACAAGACTGGTCACACTTAAAAAACATGCCAAGAAAATACATGACTTTAATCATGCTGAATTTGATAAAATTATTGAACTGAAAAGTAAGATGAAGATTAGGACACTAAAACATCATGGAAACCTGACTTCCAATTCATCCCTACACCACAACAACTACCTTTATACAACACAACAACTATACACTACAAAAGCTACCTTTATACACCACAACAACTACCTTTATACACCACAACAACTACATGTACCTTTATACACCACAACAACTACCTTTATACACCACAACAACTACCTTTATACACTACAACAACTATACACCACAAGAACTACCTTTTTACACTACCGCAACTACCTTTATACACCACAACAACTACATGTACCTTTATACACCACAACAACTACCTTTATACACCGCAACAACTACCTTTATACACCACAAGAACTACCTTTATACACTACAACAACTACCTTTATACACCACAAGAACTACCTTTATACACTACAACAACTTACTTTATACACTACAACAACTACCTTTATACACTACCACAGCTACCTTTATACACCACAACAACTACCTTTATACACCACAACAACTACCTTTATACACCACAACAACTATACACCACAAGAACAACCTTTATACACTACCACAACTACCTTTATACACCACAACAACTACCTTTATACACTACAACAACTCCCTTTATACACCACAACAACTACCTTTATACACCACAACAACTACCTTTATACACTACAACAACTACCTTTATACACTACAACAACTACCTTTATACACCACAACAACTACCTTTATACACTACAACAACTACCTTTATACACTACAACAACTTATACACCACAAGAACTACCTTTAAACACTACAACAACTACCTTTATACACCACAACAACTACCTTTATACACTACAACAACTACCTTTATACACCACAACAGCTACCTTTATACACTACAACAACTACCTTTATACACCACAACAACTACCTTTATACACTACAACAACTACCTTTATACACTACAACAACTTATACACCACAAGAACTACCTTTATACACTACAACAGCTACCTTTATACACCACAACAACTACCTTTATACACTACAACAACTACCTTTATACACCACAACAACTACCTTTATACACTACAACAACTACCTTTATACACCACAACAACTACCTTTATACACTACAACAACTACCTTTATACACCACAACAACTACCTTTATACACTACAACAACTACCTTTATACACTACAACAACTTATACACCACAAGAACTACCTTTATACACTACAAGAACTACCTTTATACACCACAACAACTACCTTTATACACTACAACAACTACCTTTATACACCACAACAACTACCTTTATACACTACAACAACTACCTTTATACACCACAACAACTACCTTTATACACTACAACAACTACCTTTATACACCACAACAACTACCTTTATACACTACAAGAACTACCTTTATACACTACAAGAACTACCTTTATACACCGCAACAACTACCTTATACACCACAACAACTACCTTTATACACTACAAGAACTACCTTTATACACTACAAGAACTACCTTTATACACTACAAGAACTACCTTTATACACCGCAACAACTACCTTATACACC
Organism: Saxidomus purpurata; assembly: GCA_022818135.1. Taxonomy (NCBI): domain Eukaryota; kingdom Metazoa; phylum Mollusca; class Bivalvia; order Venerida; family Veneridae; genus Saxidomus; species Saxidomus purpurata. Next base: position 55,878,685 of record JAFMSR010000005.1, on the reverse strand, counting down.
ACAACAACTCTGTTTGGTGAGAAGAGATTATTTTGATAGCTCATTGCATTAATAACCAAACTGTTGAAAAACTCTAGTTTGTTATAGTTTATAGATATCTCCTATAGTTGATAAGTGTTTATAAAGTGTTACTATGCAACAGTGTGGCCAGAGACTGAATGAGAGGTAATGTGCAAAGGTCTAAATCAATCAGATTGTCATCTTTATCAAAGAGAATAAATAATAGTCCTTGATGCATTGCTCATCTCTAGAATCAAGAATTACACTTTAATGCATGAAGGAATTTAGAAATGCATCGAAACATGATAACAGAATTGGCTGGCACTGTGGAGATTGTTTTTTCTGGTGTATGCACAAATGCATGAAATTGATTCAGTAAAGAATAGAGTAAAAACAACAGTTTGAAAGTTCGTCTATAAAGAACAAAGACAAAAATACTATGAAGCTCAAAGGAAATCTTTGCCTTATCACATGCCTGAAATTATAGAGATTTTATCTAGATGTACAACTTCACAGAGAAAAGTTTTACAGAGAACTTGTAAATGTCAGGGTGTATTTGTACTGGTGTAAATCTTTTACTTAGATTTATTACATGGAAGGTGAATAACAGGAGTATAATTTCCATCTGGGATGCATGTTTAGTGAGGTCATGTGACAGTTTAAATCACAACCAATTAACCTATGGAGAAGATAGTGTTGTTTGAATGATTTAAGGAGGCATGTTTATGAGTAGTTAGAGTAAATTATCATGTAACCAAGCTTCCAGGGATGTTCATACAAGTAACCTTTCAAAGGAAAATGGTTATGAAAGAAATATGTTGCATGCCTCCAATTTCCTGGCTTGCCCCTCTCTTGCTTCATCCTAGGATATTATTTCTGTTTTAAGTACGGGCCTTACTTTGAAAAAAAAAGAGGAAAATTCAACAACAACACATTAAACATTTTATATCATAATTTTCATATAAACGTTTCAGCGAAAGCATTCATCAGAATAACCATGTAACTATGGGCCTTACTTTGGAAATAAACTTTTTTATTAAGTGAAGCTTTAGATTTAGAGGTTAGGAAGTAATTTTGATTTAACAGTATACCATACTATACTAGGTTAGAAAAAAGTACTTCCAAAGTTAACCATAAGTAAGTTTTGAAATAGCATTCTTTCTGAAAAAACTTACAATGAAATTTGCTTTTTGACAATCATGTCCTGGTAACAGAAATGAAGTAAAATAAAAAAAATTGTAGTGTAAAATGTTGAAATAGTCATATTATCATAGTTAGAGGTGAGTGATTCTAACTTATTTCATAGGTCTCTTTTAAATTTTTCTTTTAAAATCTCACATGTTTGTTTCGCATGCAATCTGCAAGTCATGTGAGATTCCAGATGGTTTATGCATTTTGGTTTTTATTTTCTGAGCTATTATTTATGTAAATATAATGTAAAACGTTGAATCATTAGACCTGTTTGGCGCCATATTTACCCACAATGCACAGTTGCGCCCAAAAGCAAATCCTTTCAGCAACAACAAATACAATTTTTTTCCTTTAAGCTTATGTGTTGTTATGTTTGTATAATGTTTTGACGTATTTTAAAATCTATTTCATTTAATGGCACATATCTTAGCAACAATATATTAGATATTTAAACACTTTTCAGCGTGTGTGTTTGTATAACGATTAGCTAGAATATCTGGCATGCATAACTATCAATATTCCGTTAATATGTTTTTGTTATCTTTATTGTAGATTTGATGGTTTTACCAAACATACCCCTTCAAGTTGTGTTCTGAGCAGGAGGGGTATCAATCATAAACCAGCACCGCTGTATGGACGTTTGTCAGTCTTGATAAAAAACACCATGGGAGAGAACTCCAGGTAACTGCTGCTTCAAGGAGAGGAACGCGTTTGATGCTAGCACGTTGTTTTATAAAGAATTATGGGAATTGCATCAAGGGTGTACTGTTCTCAGATCTGTTGATTATATGTTAATTAGTTGAATCCGAAAAAAGTACAGTTCTAACCATAGTAGAATAGCACCTCTCACCTGGTAATCTTAATTGCATATTGGTATAATCTTCTCTGAATAAAAGTATAATTAATTTGCCATGCAGTTGTGCCAAATGTTTCACTGTCATCTGTTTGGTATAATAGTAACACCTCCATGATCATCAGGATAAAAGAGAATTTAGACTTAAGGTATAATATTTACTGTAAACAAATCTTGTATTCAGTGAAGAACTGATCAGTCAGCATTTCCGTTTGGTGAATAGATGTGATATTTGATTGAAATGTACATGTAGTAAAGTTGCTTCTTTAGTTGATGATATTGTCTAACTGCATATTTAAAATGTACAGTCTGTCCGTCTGTCTTTCCTTCAATTTTTTCGTGTCTTGGCTGTAACTTTGTCATCTATGAAATGATTTTCATATAACATGGCTTGAATGTTCAGCCCATGAAGATGATGTGTCACATGCAAGACCCACATCCATACCTCAAAATTAAGGTAACACTTCAAAGGTAATGGAAACCTGTATAAATGCACACATTAGTGTCCAAACTGTAACTTGTTCATGCATTGAAGGATTTTAGAATAACTTGGCACAAATGTTCAGCACAATTAGACGATGTGCCACACAAAAGACCCACATCCATACACCAGAGTCAAGGTCACGCTTAGAGTTTAAAGGTAATTGAATCCTGTATTTATGCATACAATTGTGTTTGGACTGTAACTCTTTCATGCATTGAAGAATTCTAAAATGACCTGGTACAAATGTTCAGCACCCCAGGAAGATGTGTTGCTTGTAAGACCTATGACCCTACCTCAAAGGTCAAGGTCACACTTTAAGGTCAAAGGTTTTGGAATCTTGTATATATGCACATTTTCACGTTGTTATACATTGAAAGATTTTAAAAGGAATTGGCACAAATATTCAGCACATGGACATAAAGTGTCATGTGTAAGTACCATGTCGACATCTTCAAGATGTAGGACACAGACTGTTAGACACCACTTTGGGGAATTCAGCACTTGTGAGGGATTTTTTTCTCTCTCTCTTCTTTATTTTGCCTTTTAAAAGTTTACAGCTCTTTTCCCTGCTTTAAATATGGATAAAGTAATTTCCCTTTTTTGCATCTTGTATACTCATATCTCTGTATCAATTTGGATAGAGTTATGTGCCTTTAAAAGCTTAGATCTTGAACTACTTGAACTATGTAATGTTGAGCACAATGTGTTGCATCTTGAAGCTCGTCGTTATATAGCAGATACCCGATTTTTAATGTACAAGACTTGGGTAATGTAATTTGTGTAAAAAAGTGCAGTTGAAGCATCAGACTCATAACGAAGCATTGCATTGGGTTTAATGGTTATTACACAAAATTGTCTAACTCAACTCGACAAGATGTGTATATGATAAGCAAAGAATTTGCAGATGAGGTCTATGATATAAAACCAAATTCATATAATCATAAAAAACAAGAAATATTCTGTTATGAAAGATTGTGGGTAAGCCCCTCGTAAACTAGAATTACCTAAAGTGCTTATTAAATTATAGTACATTTTGGCATTTCAATAATGAATTGTGGATCATAAAATGGAGGGTACTCAGACTAAATGAGATGAAAGATTTAACAGGAGTCTGATGTAATGGCTTAATTGCATTATAGTACGTTCACTAAAGAAAGTGTTTGCTGTGGAATGGCATGTGTGAACAGAAGTCACAGTTAAAGAAAAAAAAATGTCACAACATTATCTGTTCAAAGTGTACGGATTACCAAAAGCCATCGCGCATCACCTAGCAATGTGTAGGAAGAAAGGCCTAGACTACACATTAACTGCAACAACCCCTGAAAAAAGGTTGCATAACTTACCAATACCCAAGTGTCTACTCTATGCAAGTTTATAATTATATGATGTCATGACAATACCGACTCTAAACACAGTGAGTCTTTACTGCTTTTGTAATGATAAATTTGTTACTACATGTTTTATGAATGCATGTGAGAGTTTATGGGTATGATAAATGGTGGATAAAGACAGTGTCTCTTCTATGTGTTTTTGGTTCTGTTATAAATTCATAAATGATTTATAAATAAAACTAAAGATTTATTATAGAGACTTAACCATACATCTGATTGTCTTTTGAACTTGTAGCATTGAAGTGTTATAACATGTATGCAATTTGTGCTTTTTTTCAGCAGAAACAACATTCATTGTATTGCCAGGTGAATTATTTGCTGTCACCTTGTGAACAGGGCGTGACCCAGTCCATGTACCCTGATAAAATAATTTCATGAATATCAATTTTGCAGATGTAAAATGGAACAAATGAAAATGCTTTGAAAACAAAGTTTCCTAGTTTAAAATGAGGCATTTTGCCAGTTCAGGAATATTGAAAAGTTTTAACTAGATTTGGAATTCCCAACTGAGATTCTACAATTGATTAACATTGTACATTGATGAAGGTATGCATCAGTAATTGCTTAAACAATGCAATGTAAATAGAAATTGAGTTCAATGGCTGAAGGGGGACTCTCCATTTAAGCAAGAATTGTCCATTAGGTGAAGGTCGACAAGAAATCAGGGGAGGTAATTGTATAGTAATCATCCCACCCACATTGCAAATTAAGCTTCTTTTACAGGCAGATATCCAAAGGGTACAGGAAACTCCAGACATCCTAGAAGAAAGAAGGAAGTCATGAGACTTGCAGATGCTGCAGGTACTTTTTTCACCTTCTTTAATGACTCTTTTCAGTTTTATTGGAATTCATTTTTGTATACTTGACAATATACAAAACGCCCACTTGAGGAGAAACAGTTTCAAACAAGCTTGACACTGACATATACTAGCTCTAAATTTTGTAGTGGAGCATTAAAACTGACTATGGTATAGTAACCAGACACATGGAATAAGAATTAAAAGTTTTTTTTTAGAATTTTTGTATGCAAAGATCTGCAGGAAAAAAAATCTGTGTTGTTTATGTCAAATTGATTGTTATCACATATTGTTACAAGATTCAGTTTTATTAATGCTTCATCTCTGTAAAAACACTTCGTTACTTGGTTACATTTATGAAATTTTGAATATTCACTTAAACTGCAGTGAAGTGACCATGCACTTATCCTTGTTGTTCTCAGATGCCCATGTACAAAACAGACAACCGTTTGTGTTTATAGGTCCAATGCTTAGCCCCTGATGGGTATAATTTTCATATTGTATCTAATAATTGGCTTAAGCATGTTATATGATTCAGACATTGGCAAGAATGATGTGACACTTTTGCAAGACTGCAGAGATACAAACATTAATCATTTCGACTGTTTTCAGCATAACAGCAAAAAGACCACCCATGTCTTTTTAAGTTTCTATATATCTTTGTATAATATTTTACTGTGGTCGCTATAAATGTGAGAAAACATTGCTTGCCAATCATCATTTTTATGATACCGTATATCGGGTTTGTTCGTGTGTGTCTAATTTTCGCTATATTCGCGAGCAGAGAATCAGCGAAAATTTAGTACAACATTTCGCGAAATTTTAAGTGCCGCATTGCCGATGTTCCTACCATCAGTTTGCATACTGGTGTCAACATAAACATCAATACGCTGTAATGTTTGATATCATAATCAATATTGAGAGTTGCAATAATTACATGTATATGTGGGTATGATTCTTGACTTAATCCCTATTTTGTTTTCATGTTATAACACGATTAGCACATATCAGGACATGTGTTAAATACTAAGCTCTAAAGATAATTGAGGATTAAAACAGTTGAAACCTGTAAAACTTATCTCTGTGAAAGTGCGAAAGTCATTATCGATGCGCCATAAATACCATTCATTCAGTGAACATACATGATGTTTTACTATTTATTGTTTAGTTTAGCAAACAAATAAAACAACCGGAGCAGTTCGGGATACCGGTTTATAGCACTGTCACACAGTGCTTTCCCGTTATTGATAAAACATTGTCACGAAAATTCGCCCTTAGTTAGAATACACGAAAATCAATATGAACTTTTTTAAAATCACGAAAATTAGATTCACAAAATTTCAACAGGACCAAAGTCGCGAAATTTGATGTACGCAAAAAAAATACGATATACGGTATATTTTAAGATATGTGTTGGTTTTTGAAAGATTTGACACTTCTTTTTCTGTGATATCGTATCTTTAAAAAACAATTGGTGGACTTTTGCAAAGTTTTCATTAATGATTACTCTTCACAATATTGTTGTGCAATAAAAGGCTGCAGTATCAACAGTGTGCTCAGATGAGTGTAAGATCCACATCTTTACTTCTTGTTTTCATATTTGTTCATATCTTGCTCATCTTTTTAACATCCTTATAAAAATGTGGAAAAACTTTTTGCAAGCCATAAAGATTTAAATTTAAAGTTACTGATAAAAGAGAAGTAGCAAGCACTTCGTATCTAGAACTTGTTTCTATTTTGAAGTGGATATTTCCACAGAGGAATTTTAAAAAGTGCCATAAAATGTTTTTAATTGCCATTTTTATAGTGGTTTATGTGAATTGTAACGCACTTCCCCTATCTCTGTGGTCTTCACTGCTTCACCCTTAGCTTGTTTGGCAGCAAATGTTTCTGCCATGCTGCAGATCCAGATCAAACTGCACAGATTGTCAGACCAGAATAGTCTTGATCAAGCTGCACAGATTGTCGGTCCACTACAAATCCTGGTCAAACTGCACAGATTGGTAGACCAGTACAGATCCTTATCAAACTGCCAGATTGTAGAACATGTACAGATCCTATTCACACTGCACAGATCTTGGGACCAGTACAGATCCTGATCAAACTGCACAGATTGGTGGACCAGTACAGATCCTGATCACACTGCACAGATTGTCAGACAAGTACAGAACCTGATCAAACTGCACAGATTGTGGGACCAGTAAGATCCTGATCACTGCATATTGTCGACCAGTACAGATCCTGATCAAACTGCACAGATTGTCAGAACAGTACAGATCCTGATCAAACTGCACAGATTGTCCAACAAGTACAGATCCTAATCAAACTGCACAGATTGTCAGACCAGTACAGACCCTGATCAAACTGCGCAGATTGTCAGAACAGAACAGATCCTTATCAAACTGCACAGATTGTCAGACCAGTACAGATCCTGATCAAACTCCACAGATTGTCTGACCAATACAGATCCTGATCACACTGCACAGATTGTTGGACCAGTACAGATCCTGATCAAACTGCACAGATTGGTGAACCAGTACAGATCCTGATCACACTGCACAGATTGTCAGACAAGTACAGATCTTGATCAAACTGCACAGATTGTGGGACCAGTACAGGCTTTGATCAAACTGCACAGATTGTCAGACCAGAACAGATCCTTATCAAACTGCACAGATTGGTGGACCAGTACAGATCCTTATCAGACTGCACATATTGTGGGACCAGTACAGATCCTGATCAAACTGCACAGATTGTCAGACCAGTAAACATTCTGATCAAACTGCACAGATTGTCAGACCCAAACAGATCTTGATCAAGCTGCACAGCTTGTGGGACCACTATAGATCCTGATCAAACTGCACAGATTGTTGGACCAGTAAACATCCTGATCAAACTGCACAGATTGTCAGAACAGTACAGATCCTGATCAAACTGCACATATTGTCAGACCAGTACAGACCCTGATCAAACTGCACAGATTGTCAGAACAGTACAGATCCTGATCAAACTGCACATATTGTCAGACCAGTACAGACCCTGATCAAACTGCGCAGATTGTCAGACCAGTACAGATCCTGATCAAACTGCACATATTGTCAGACCAGTACAGATCCTGATCAAACTGCACATATTGTCAGACCAGTACAGATCCTGATCAAACTGCACAGATTGTCAGAACAGTACAGATCCTGATCAAACGCACAGATTGTCCACAAGTACAGATCCTAATCAACTGCACAGATTGTCAGACCAGTACAGACCCTGATCAAACTGCGCAGATTGTCAGACCAGAACAGATCCTGATCAAACTGTACAGATTGTCAGACGACAGATCCTGATCAAACTCCACAGATTGCCTGACCAAAGACCTGATCACTGTACAGATTGTTGGACCAGTACAGATCCTGATCGCAAGCTGTGGACCGACAGATCTGATCCAAACTGCCGATTGTAGGACCAGTACAGATCCTGATCAAACTGCACATATTGTCGGACCAGTACACATCTGATCAAACTGCACAGATTGTCAGAACAGAACAGATCCTGATCAAGCTACACAGATCGTGGGACCAGTACAGATCCTGATCAATCTGCACAGATTGGTGGACCAGTACAGATCCTGATCACACTGCACATATTGTCCGAACAGTACAGATCCTGATCACACTGCACAGATTGTCAGACCAGTACAGATCCTGATCACACTGCACATATTGTCCGAACAGTACAGATCCTGATCACACTGCACATATTGTCCGAACAGTACAGATCCTGATCACACTGTACAGATTGTCAGACCAGTACAGATCCTGATCAAGCTGCACAGATTGGTGGACCAGTACAGATCCTGATCAAACTGCACAGATTGTCAGACCAGTACAATCCTGACAATACATAGTCCGACGTACTGATCCTGATTACACTGCACAGATTGTTGGACCAGTACAGATCCTTATCAAACTGCACAGATTGTCCAAACAGTACAGATCCTGATCACACTGCACAGATTGTGGGACCAGTACAGATCCTGATCAAACTGCAAATATTGTCCGAACAGTACAGATCCTGATCAAACTGCACATATTGTCCGAACAAAACAGATCCTGATCAAACTGCACAGATTGTGGGACCAGTGCAGATCCTGATCAAACTGCACATATTGTCCGAACAGTACAGATCCTAAACAAACTGCACAGATTGTGGGACCAGAAGACCGATCGCACACTTGGACCAGTGCAGATCCTGATCAAACTGCACATATTGTCCGAACAGTACAGATCCTAAACAAACTAGCACAGATTGTGGGACCAGTACAGTCCGAAAAACATATTCGGACAGTCCGAGATCAAACTGCACATATCCGTACTGAACAGTACAGATCCTGAACAAACCTGCACATATTGTGGGACCAGTACAGATCCTAAACAAACTGCACATATTGTCAGAACAGTACAGATCCTAAACAAACTGCACATATTGTCCGAACAGTACAGATCCTAAACAAACTGCACAGATTGTTGGACCAGTACAAATCCCTATAACACCCCACATATTTTTTGGAAAAAAAAAATCCCCGAATCACACCACGTGTCAGACCAGTACAGATCCTGATCACACTGCACATATTGTCCGAACAGTACAGATCCTGATCACACTGCACATATTGTCCGAACAGTACAGATCCTAAACAAACTGCACATATTGTCCGACCAGTACAGATCCTGATCAACTGCACAGATTGTGGGACCAGTACAGATCCTGTTCACGCACGCAAACACAGATCCTGAGCACGATTGTCGAAAAGATCTGACAAACTGCACAGATTGTGGGACCAGTACAGATCCTGATCAAACTGCACATATTGTCCGAACAGTACGATCTGATCAAACTGCACAGATTGTCGAACCAGAACAGGTATTGATACATATGCATTTTTATAAGGATATGCACTGTTTCTTATTTAGTCAGCAAATTATTCACTACACTATGTAACTTTTTGGCAATTACAAATGTACTGATTCTTCCCAAATTAGATGGGCAAGTTAGTTTTAGAAATTTAGTAGGACAGAGTAACAATGTCATGCAGAATGCTGAAATTTTTGTTCAGTTGAAGTAGTTACTGCTACCAAGTTACTGTTTTTAAATGTTTTATATCTGTAAAGTGAGCTTAATATCTATTTGACACTTTCATTATGTACTTTATGTCTGTATCAGTCTAAGTTTATAATCAAAACAAGGAAGCCTGTAATTAGTGGCTGTGCATTTATATTTGAAGGTGGCCAAAGTATAGGCATAATGTCAGGGCAATTTTCAATCAGTCATTCTGTATAGCTGCTTCACTTTTGTCAGATATGTAACTCAATCGGTGGGCCTTGATAGCTCAGTGGTTAGGACGTTTGCCTCCGGAACGGGAGCTCCCGGGTTCAAATCCCAGCCGGAGCATGAGATGTGTCCTTAGGCAAAGACGCTGAAACCACACATGCCTCAGTCTACCCAGCTGTAAATGGGTAGCAGCGATGAAAAACTCGCTGCCTCTCTCTCACGCATGTGATGACATCTGGAATGAATGTTTGAGAGCGTTTAAATAAGCTACGGAGCTTTCTTCGCAATTGAACTAAAATAAATTCGTATAAACTGAAACTAACTCAATCAAAGTACTTTAAGTACCTATAGAAGGTGAATTTTGAAAACAACAGCTTGGCCAACACCAGTCACCGTTCTACAAAATGTGACTTAAGTCACTTAAAAAAGATCTAACAATTTAATTACTTAAATTCTAGTTTCAGTCAGTTTGCAATATCCAAGGTGTAATATTTTTGTGAAGTCATAAGCCAGAGACAGTAATGACAATGCTGGAAGAATGATCACCAAATGTGGTAATTTATAAATTGGGACACCTATTGTAGAGGTAATCCATCAAATTCACCTGATCACACTGGTAGTTGTCAAAACTTGCTTAATAATGTCAGCTGTTCAGATTATCGCTGATTTTTATTGCAAACAATTTAATTGAGTCCAAACCGGAATATTTCAAAGAAAGTTAAAATTGAAACAACTAGTCTTTTCCCATCACGATTTTCACATCACAATTTTCCCATCATGATTTTCACATCACAATTTTCCCATCATGATTTTCACATCACAATTTTCCCATCACGATTTTCACATCACAATTTTCCCATCATGATTTTCACATCACAATTTTCCCATCATGATTTTCACATCACAATTTTCCCATCATGATTTTCACATCACAATTTTCCCATCATGATTTTCACATCACAATTTTCATATATTCAACAGTTAGTAGTTTAAAAATTTCTATCAAAATTGAACAGAAAGAAATGCTGACTTTGACGTCATACTGACCCCAGTAACAGAAATTTGGAGCATTTCATGCGTAATTACGTTGTTAGAAAAAGATTCATTCTTGCACCTCAGTGAACAAATATCTATTTTTATCAAATAGTACAAATGATTTCAAAACTATATTTCTATATCAAACTTGTCGTACATATTAAATACTGAAGACAGGTTTTGAATTATTTTCATTAATCTTTTTAACTACATTGCATGGCATATGAATGATTGATATAAATGAAATTTGATGTAGTGCAGCATTATGCAAAGTCCAAGCACTTGCAATGTTACTGCGGGTATTCACCTTCCAAAAACTTGTATTTTGAGGAATTTAAGGACATTTCAAATAATGAGGTGGTCAGCTTTACCTTTATAACACTCTACAGGTCACAATTTTCATTTGACTTTCATGAAACTTGCTCAGAAGGTTGCCTGCAGCCTGCATATGATCATTATCGATTTTTGGGTCTGTAGGTCAAGGTCACAGTGACCTTTGTCAGCTTTTCTTTGAAAATATTGTTAGATTTTTACAAAACTTACTCAGAACAGTCAAGTCTGTCCAGTAGAGCTATCGGGCCTTTTTGGGCCTCTTGTACGTTGCATTTTGCGAGTATGCAGAGCCTTATTTCTAACCCTGAAATATTCATGTTTTTATAAATTACATCCCTTTATTTGATATGCTGCAGATGTTCTCTGTAGCCATAATGGCCCTCTTGTTATTTTTGTTATTGTCTTTGTTTCAACTAACCAAAATTAATTCTGATTCAGTTATATGTATTGAGAATGAGTCTGTTTCAAGAGTTATGTACCAAATGTTTTTCTTGTTTTCCCAGGATTACTTCAGTCTGACTGTTATTTGCTTTAAATTAGTCTTACATTTTGTTTATGCAATAAAGCTGTCAAAGATTTTAATGCTTAACTTAAACAAGTAGCTGCAAATCCAGATTGCAGAATTTAGGAGTGCCTTGCGGGTGCATAATCAAGCTGGGAATTGCATAAACTGTAATTAAATCATTTATTCTTGACAGCTACTTCTGTGATATGATGTACCTTTTACATAGTAAGTTGGAAGTGTCAGGTTATTGCACCTTGGTGTAATTAAATTTTTACCCAGAAATGCTATAGGTAACTATTTTGTAACTATTCAGTGCTACATGTATGGTCCTTGTAATAGACCTTTTGAATAGATATTGTTAAACCCACCTCTATGGTTGATGGTAATCACTGCAACCTCTCACTTATTGAAGGTTATGGGTTCAAGCCCCGTTACTAATGTGACTCTGTATGTCGGAGAGTTGTCAGTCTCTATTTTGGAGAATGGGATTCTTATACTTTTTCTGTCGAGGAAGGATAATTTAAACCTGAAAGGGAAAAGATCGAATAAGACCCTATTGTCAGATGAGTGTGTAAAAAGAAAGTTTTTTTTTCAAGGAATGTTTGATCAAGCTTCTGTTGTTTAGTATTGACTCTCATCTATCACTTCCTTTCCATATCTTCTTGCAAGTTTATAACCTTTATCCTGTCATTTATAAAATGGGTTTGATCTTCTTAAAATTTTTAATTAAATAGTGAACAGAACAGATCAGCAGATCATGATCAAAGTAGATTTGGAATGATCAACACCACCACTAGCCAGAGGGGCAAAGTTATGTGCCACTAGGTAAGGTGAAAGTTATTGATAAGAAAGATGGGATTTGAAGGTGTTTGACCTGTTTGTTAGAAGAGTTCTCTGTTTAAAGTTAACAAACTTTTCTTTAAATTGGTACTATCATAGGAGTGTGCTTTCATATATTATTCCAAGTTGGGAAAACTTCAGTCTTGACATAGAATGTTATGATTGAATGAGACTTAAGGAACATGCTGTAAAACATTGAATACTACTGAATATTTGCAAATTGCAAGACTAGAAATAAGAATATTTCTCTGGTCCACTTATACAGGATAAGTACAAAGACCCATATGAAGAAATATGTTTAAGAAGTAACTTTTTACAGATATAGATGGTGAAGCCACTTGAAGATATTTAGGTCAACTGATCACATGGTCTTATGAACTTTTAGAAATATACATAAAGTTAGACAAAGCAAAATAAGATTTCCCATAAAGCAATGAGGTTTTAAAGCAGTTGTTTAAAGATTTAAGGATAATTATCTAATTGTCTAACATTCTGGTGCCAGGCTGTAAACTGTGGTTAAATTTTAATAGAATTGCAACTTCCAACTGTATTTTATTGCAACTTAGTACAAGTGTTTTTCATTTATTTATCAGCATGTTATAGACAAGTGAGATAACTCTGCCTGAAATACCCCCTATGGTGCTTAAGAAGAAGGTATTTAAGATTTTATTGCAAGTCTTTTGTACATATTATGTGCAAATCTGTAGTGTGTACAACTGAATCTTCAAGTGTTCCAAGTTTAATTAAATTTAAGGTTCACATGCTTTGATATAAATGATAATTTTTTTCTGATAATATCAAAGAAATTTATCTGTTGAAACAGTGTAGCATGTCGAAAGCCAGCTTTGAAATATTGCTTTCATTATTAAAAAACTTCATTTATTTTATTTTATGAATGATCCAGCTAAAAAGAGTATAATTGTGTATAATTCCAAGCATGGTCGCATACCCAATCAAAAGTAAGAATAGGTATTCAGTAGTGATGTCATACTAGGTGTTATGGTATAGGTTATGCAGCAGTTATTGACGCCGCGATGAATCGCGGCGTCAGTATTGAATAGGTTTCAATTTTGGACCATGGGGTTGCATAATCGAATAGGGAGCAGCCAACATTATTATTGTAAATCTAAACTATGTTCTATGTATGAAAAATGACTTTTATGAATCATTAAATTGTATTAAGTCATTAAAAAACAATACAATACAAAATACACATGTCTCCTTCCCTTATTTCAAAACTTTGGACACATTTAATGAGTATTTAATAACTTTTCCACAAACTTGTAGACCACGGGTTTTTTATAGCTTTGTTTACGGACCTTACGACCCGATTCATCAAAGCTCAGAAAAAAAGATTCGGAAGATGTTTTGCTATCTTAAAACACTCAGATAATAGAATACATGGCGCCAACGTGAAAAATCAATGAAAACCCATTTTAATTACTACATATTAGACTTTAATATTGAAACTGTAAAGAAAAACCGTTCACCCAACTATGCAATACGTAGGGCCCTAACGGAATTCCATTCCATCATTTGTAAACAAAAACAATAATCAGCCAATGGAAGTTCTGTAAAATGTATACGTCACAGCATAATTAATCATGTGGATTTCGTCTCTTTCCGCCATATTGCTGGAGTGTATAATGCTTCGGGAATAGAAAGAAAGAAAAATCCACATTACCAGCTACAGGGAGGGAGGGGCAGGTATATCTGTTTTACAGATAGTTCTTTTTCACAATATTTAGACCCGGTGTAAATTATATTTGCACAGGTTTTTGCCTCTGCTTCCTATTAACCGACCTGTGATTCAGTGAAATTGTGGGAGGAGCCATGGTTATAAATAGTTTTGTGTATCAGTTCCTTGGTATCTAAAAATAGCCAGTGTAAAATTAGCATCCGAAAATAATTAATGTTGTGAGAAAAGAGGTATTAATTATCACAATAGACAAACAATATGGAAGTTACATAAGGGTTTAGTATTATGCTAATTACTAATAAAAACTTTATTTTTATAAATCAGTTTCATAAACAAAAAGGATATACAGCTAATTACACAGAGGCACGGACCGGTATTACTGATTACCGAAAACAACTTTTTACCGGAAACAACCAAAAACAAATGAGATTACCGGAAACAAGTCTTAATTCAATAGTGTTTTATGTTAAATACACTTTTTATTATTCAAAATGATAAAAATTAATGTATTTGTTGAATATGTGTAATTTTAGAATGATAGGTTAGGTTTTAAGCAAATTAGTTCGATGTAACTTAGTGTGTACTTTATGTTGTAACGATTACCTCCCTTAGACGGTATTAAAACCCAAAATCATTGCAATCACGGACCTATATACACATGTGTATAGGTCCGTTCTCTATTAGAAAAAAGTATAACTTTTCTTTTTTTTGTATTTAAATAGTTCGATAAATTTTAGCGATATTTTTTGTTCAAGTTCTTTGACAGTTTAACAACTAAAAAAATTCCCATGAGTGAATGAAAATAAAAAACAGAAACTAGAAAATCATTTAAAATCTTTTTATTTGCATATATCATTACAAGGATGAATAAAACAAATAACATAATTAACATAATGTGTATATAGGTCCGTGACAGAGGTAATGATCATTTTATGTAGTAAAAAAGGGTTCGCTGATGTTAACCACGCACATTTTATAATAGAAACCTGCCCCAGTGCCCATCTCCCAGCCATGCTTCAAAACATGCGCGGCGTCTTTGATGCCTTGCATCAAAATTCGTCTTGTAATTTTAAAGACATGCTACAGAACTTGAAGTCCAAACCAAAAAAGGGCGCATGTAAGCAAATGCAATAGGAGTTAAATAATTCCGAGTATAAATTGCACATTACTGAAGATGCACTTTTAGTTTTGAAATAAAACATAGCTAAACTATGTAATTAAGATTGCCTAGTTAAGAATCATAGGAGTGTTTGATTAAAGCTCAAGGTTTTGCTTTTGCGTAGGTTTTGCTATATTCATATGAAACAGCGCATTACAATCTACAAACATTAAGGGAAAAAAAGATGTTTTCTGATAGAAACATTGTACACGAATTAGCGAGAATAGAAGAAATACCATTAGACCTTATTTTATTAAGCAACGGCTAGTTATATCAGCCATGATATGTTAGATATTTATCAAAAACATGGTTGTGCTCTTAAATTGCAAAGATTCTAAACATAAATATTTCCTGTTGATATTTTATGTGAGGGCTTTTGCATTAAAATGAAATTTTGCATTTCCATTTTATGTGCTGCTTTTCGATTAAAAATGTGCAGTGCTGTTTTATGAGATAATATTCACTTCAGAAAATATGCAACAGATTCTTTAGCAGCTGCATATAATAATGGTATTATGGCTTTAAGTTTTCCCTTATATTTTATACCTATCTTGCAAAAATGACTATTCAGGCCAAGAATATTTGATAGTTAGTTTTTTTCCGATTGATTCAAGGCAGAGCTTTTTTATTGACGCCGCCGTTGAACGGCGGCGTCAGTATTGAATAGGTTTCAAATTTGTACCATGGGGTTGCATAATCGAATAGGGAGCAGCCAACATTATTATTGTAAATCTAAACTATGTTCTATGTATGAAAAACGACTTTTACGAATCATTAAATTGTATTAAGTCATTAGTAAAAACAATACAATACAAAATACACATGTCTCCTTCCCTTATTTCAAAACTTTGGACACATTTAATGAGTATTTAATAACTTTTCCACAAACTCGTAGACCACGGGTTTTTTATAGCTTTGTTTACGGACCTTACGACCCGATTCATCAAAGCTCAGAAAAAAAGATTCGGAAGATGTTTTGCTATCTTAAAACACTCAGATAATAGAATACATGGCGCCAACGTGAAAAATCAATGAAAACCCATTTTAATTACGACATATTAGACTTTAATATTGAAACTGTAAAGAAAACCCGTTCACCCAACTATGCAATACGTAGGGCCCTAACGAATTCCATTCCATCATTTGTAAACAAAAACAATAATCAGCCAATGGAAGTTCTGTAAAATGTATACGTCACAGCATAATTAATCATGTGGATTCGTCTCTTTCCGCCATATTGCTGGAGTGTATAATGCTTCGGGAATAGAAAGAAAGAAAAATCCACATTACCAGCTACAGGGAGGGAGGGGGGCAGACATATCTGTTTTACAGATAGTTCTTTTTCACAATATTTAGACCCGGTGTAAATTATATTTGCACAGGTTTTTGCCTCTGCTTCTTGTTAACCGACCTGTAGTCAGTGAAATTGTGGGAGGAGCCATGGTTATAAATAGTTTTGTGTATCAGTTCCTTCAAATCCTTGGTATCTAAAAATAGCCAGTGTAAAATTAGCATCCGAAAATAATTAATGTTGTGAGAAAAGAGGTATTTAATTATCACAATAGACAAACAATATGGAAGTTACATAAGGGTTTAGTATTATGCTAATTACTAATAAAAACTTTATTTTTATAAATCAGTTTCATAAACAAAAAGGATATACAGCCAAGGTCTTTCAAATAGTATACTATTTGAAAGACCTTGATACAGCTAAATACACAGAGGCACGGACCGGTATAACTGATTACCGAAAACAACTTTTTACCGGAAACAACCAAAAACAAATTAGATTAGCGGAAAAAAGTCTTAATTCAATTGTTTTTTTTTATGTTAAATACACTTTTTATTATTCTAAATGATAAAAATTAATGTATTTTGTTGAATAGGTGTAATTTTAGAATGACACGTTAGATTTTAAGCGAATTAGTTCGATGTAACTTAGTGTGTACTTTATGTTGTAACGATTACCTCCCTTAGACGGTATTTAAACCCAAAATCATTGCAATCACGGACCTATATACACATGTGTATAGGTCCGTGTTGAAATGAAAGATCTTTATTAGAAAAAAGTATTACTTTTCTTTTTTTGTATTTAAATAGTTCGATAAATTTTAGCGTTATTTTTTGTTCAAGTTCTTTGACAGTTTAACAACTTATCTGCATTTCCAGTTACGAAAATTCCCATGAGTGAATGAAAATAAAACACAGAAAGTAGAAAATCATTTAAAATCTTTTTATTTGCATATATCATTACAAGGATGAATAAAAACAAATAACATAATTAACATAATGTGTATATAGGTCCGTGACAGAGGTAATGATCATTTTATGTAGTAAAAAAGGGTTCGCTGATGTTAACCACGCACATTTTATATAGAAACCTGCCCCAGTGCCCATCTCCCAGCCATGCTTCAAAAACATGCGCGGCGTCTTTGATGCCTTGCATCAAAATTCGTCTTGTTTTGTTTCTGTTATGGGTACTTATAGATGGACCTATTGGCCACATGCCATGATGACTTTAATTTCACTGATTGGTATCTAGGCAACCAGCAAACAGTTTCTTCACAGTCAGAGTGACAGAAATATAATGTACTTAATTTAGATAATATCTGGTGCTCCATAATGAACATTGTTACTGCATAATGATTTTTAAAAAATGATATTGTCATAATACTTTCATATTTTTGTCGTAACTTCATGAAAAAAGCATTTTTTATTTTTTGCAATTAATTTTAAAAAATAGTGCGCTATATTTAACATGTACTTTCAATTTAAAGGGTAATATTAGGAATGTTTTTCATACAAATAACTACCAATTTTGCTGGTAAGACGTCTTTCTTGGAAAAGGGCAACAAAGTAATTTTACTTCCAAAATGATCAACTTCTGTAACAGGGTCATTAGACTTGGCTTATGATCTTACCTTTTATTTGAGAAAGTATTGATAGGGGAGCCTTATAAAATGGTAAGGTATAATTTCTGCTGTTGATGGTGCTGTGAAAAGGCATAATACCTGAAACAAACAGAAAACCATACACTGTACATCTGCTGTTCTGTTTTAAACATGTAAAACGGTGGCCAATGCCTAGTACCTTTACTTTTTTGGCTCACCTGAGCACAAAGTGTTCATGCTGAGCTATTGCGACTGCTTAGTGTTTGTCTTAGATGTGTGTATCATCAAGAAATGCTTCAAACAGCATCTCCTCTGACACCACTAAGCCAAGTCCAACCAGATTTCACTGAAATGATCCTCGGACAATTTCGGACAGGTAATATGTACCTTATTTTTCATGTGTTTTTGTTTTATAGTCAACTTATGTTTGCGTTGCTTATGTAACTTTGTTGTAAATAATGTACATTGTATGTATTTAGAGGCTCACAGGGAAGATTGGGCTTGCCCAACTGTGCAGCCTCTTAAAATAAAGTCTATATTATTATTATTATTATTATTATTATAACAATCAAAAATGATCAAAGTGTTCAGTCAGCTGCACAAACTGGCAACCAGAGCTAAAAATATATAACTTTTTCAAAGATATCTCCTCCTTAAACACTTGGCCAATTTCAGTCAAACCTTAGAGGATTGTACCTTGGATAGTCCTCTATGTCCGAATGGTTCCACTCTGCTGCACAAAATGGCTACAAGAGCTAAAAATATAAAAACCTTTTAACAACATTTTCTCCTAAACCAATTTCAACCAAACTTCATGTAACTGATACTTGGATGATTGTGACTCTTCCAAAGTTACTCACACAGTTCTTCTCCTAAGCACAATTTTTTTTATGAAATTATGCAAATTTGATCATTTGATCAAGTACTGCAGAATTTCCGAAGTTCACTCATAATGGCGAAGAATAAGGAGGCTATTGCACTCGCCCCGGCGTCGACGTCGGCGTCTGCGTTGGTTAAAGTTTTTTATAAAGTCAAATATCTTGAATATTATCAAAGGTATTAACTTGAAACTCAAAATATATCTTAACCATCAACATCTACACCTGAGGAGACAATCCCCATAACTCTGTTTTGATTTTTGACAGATTTATGCCCCTTTTTAACTTAGAATTTTTGGTTAAAGTCTTTTAATAAAGTGTAGTATCTTGAATATTATCAAAGGTATTAACTTGAAACTCAAAATATATCTTAACCATCAACATCTACACTTGAGGAGACAATCCCCATAACTCTGTTTTGATTTTTGACAGATTTATGCCCCTTTTTAACTTAGAATTTTTGGTTAAAGTTTTTTAATAAAGTGTAATATCTTGAATATTATCAAAGGTATTGACTTGAAACTCAAAATATATCTTTACCATCAACATCTACACCTGTGGAAACAATCCCCTTAACTCTGTTTTGAATTTTGACAGATTTATGCCCCTTTTTTATCTTAGAACTTTTGGTTAAAGTTTTTTATAAAGTCAAATATCTTGAATACTATCAAAGGTATTGACTTGAAACTCAAAATATATCTTTACCATCAACATCTACACCTGAGGAAACAATCCCCATAACTCTGTTTTGATTTTTGACAGATTTATGCCCCTTTTTAACTTAGAACTTTTGGTTAAAGATTTTTATAAAGTCAAATAGCTTGAATTCTGTCAAAGGTATTGACTTGAAACTCAAAATATATCTTTACCATCAACATCTACACCTGGGGAAACAATCCCCATAACTCTGTTTGGATTTTATTTACAGATTTATGTCCCTTTTCAACTTTTTAGTTAAAGATTTTTATAAAGTCTAATTTCTTGAATACTATCGATCATGTTGACTTGAAACGTATAATGTATGTTAACTATCAACATCTTCACCATTGTTTTTGATTTTTGACATATTTATGCCGCTTTTTAACTTAGAATTTTTTCACAGTTTTTACCAGACTGAAATACTCGAAATGGCTTATTTTTGAAATGTCATAAAATGATTTTGCAGCATGCAGCAGTTATGCTTTTTTAATTTTATGCATAACAATTTTGAAGTGTTACAAAGTTATTCATGATAACTAAATAAACAAGGTCATGTATTTCTTTGAAATTATCTTCCCCCAATTCAAATGTATAAAAAAAAAAAAAAAAAATTGAAAATTTTCCCCCCCCCCACAAAACCCCCCCCCCCCCCATAACAATAAAAAAAAAAAAAAATTTTTTTTTTTTTTTTTTTTTTTTTTCTCTTCTGTTTCAAAAATTATATTATTACATATCTAAATAATATCAAAACATTTCAGAATAGCACAATATTATATTGTTGTTTTGCTTCTAATTTGTAACTAAACATCAACCGGGTATCTGTTCTGTATAGAACTATTTTCCTATGCGGTTTTGATCACAACAGTTTTCTAGTTTGACCGGAGACACTAGAAGACAACTAGTCATGCCGAATGATGTTTAATCTTTTATCTGATATTGTGTTCGTGATCATAAACTATCAGAACATCTAGCCCAACATGCAATTGTGCGCCAGGGCTTTTTGGTATGTACGACGGCCGCCCTTCGCACACAACCCTGTTATAATTCCAAACAATGCGGAACATTTTCTTTCTATGTGTATATGCCGCCGTGGCGCAATGGTAGCGCGTTCGCTTCAGGATCGAAGGGCCCCGGATTTTATCCCTACCATCGCCATGTCGGTAGTGTCCTTAGGCAAGACACAATTAAATCCACATTACCTCTCTCTCTTCGAGGTCATCTGGAATGAGTCTCAAGAGCGATTAATATAAGTTGTAAGAACTTGTTTCGCAATCGAGAATGAATAAATTAGTATAAGCTATAAGCTATATGCCGCCGATCAGAATCTCATCGCCAGATATAACATTATTCAGCATGACTGGTTGTCTTCTAATGTCGTTTTCTTTCTATGTGTATATGCCACCAATCAGAATCTCGTCGCCAACTTTGATGGCTTCAAATATTTATATAAACTCAATATATCTTGAAAAAAAAGTACATACATGTAAAGCTCATTCCAAATAGAATATATATAAGTGAAAATTGATCAGAAACTTGTATGTTTTTTATGCATAACACTTATAAACTCTACACATGTCAATGTATTTAACTCTACCTCACGGTAGCTTATCGGTATATCATACTTTTAAACCTCACCCGCTTGAAATGTGTACTGCGGAAAATCCTCTGTTTATGCAGCCAACGGAATAATAATTTCTGTCATGAGCACGAGGTTGATGAAATATCCGTCCACCGGGTAACTGTTTTGGCGAGCGAAACGCCTGCCGAGTTCCGCGTGAAACAGTTACCCGAGGTGACGGATATTTCCATCTGAGCCAAGTGTCTCATGATGGAAACTTTTTCTTGCATGCCGCCTTACTTTTAAAGTAGATTTCTTAATGCAAACTTATCAAAATGATGAATTATCATGAAAAATAAGCGATTTTCCGGCGTTGTGTTTGGGAAATTGGACGCCACAATGTTTATAGCGTACGCCATAAGTGATTCCCGAGTCGCCTGGCATAGGAGGGGTGCCAGACCGGTTTTTCCGGCATGGGCAAAATCACCGGAAATGCCGATCCGATATGCAAGAATAGGTAAATACATAATTATCCGAGTTGTTAATAATGTCATTTTGATAGGTATATTATAATCTTTATTTCCTCCAACAGAAGAGTACACATGTATGCATATTTATTAAATAGTACATATCTGTAAGGTCATGAAAAGTACAACGAAGTAAATTGGGCTTTTTATACCCCCGAAACGAAGTTTGGGGGGGGTATTTAAGAGTCACCCAGTGGTTGGTCGGTCGGTCGGGCGGGCAGGCGGTCGGTCAGGCGGTCTGTTGCATTTCTCTTTTCCGGAGCATAACTTAAAAACCACTTGTTGGAATTCAATACAACTTCATACAATGGTCAAGCACAATAAGAGGAAGTGCAGTGCATAAGAACCATAATTCTATCTTGAGTAATTACAGAGTTATTGCCCTTTGTTACTTTTCCTTGTCCGGAGCATAACTTGAAAACTACTGGTTGGAATTCAATACAACTTCATACAATGGTCTAGCACAATGAGAGGAAATGCAGTGTACAAGAACCATAACTCTTTCTTGATGCTTTACAGAGTTATTGCCCTTTGTTACTTTTCCTTGTCCGGAGCATTACTTGAAAACTACTGGTTGGAATTCAAAACAACTTCATACAATGGTCTAGCACAATGAGAGAAAGTGAAGTGTACAAGAACCATAACTCTATCTTGAGTAATTACAGAGTTATTGCCCTTTGTTACTTTTCCTTGTCGCAGAGCATATCTTGAAAACTTCTAGTTGGAATTCAATACAACTTCATACAATGGTCAAGCACAATAAGAGGAAGTGCAGTGCATAAGAACCATAACTCTATCTTGAGTAATTACAGAGTTATTGCCCTTTGTTACTTTTCCTTGTCCGGAGCATTACTTGAAAACTACTGGTTAGAATTCAATACAACTTCATACAATGGTCTAGCACAATGAGAGGAAGTGCAGTGTACAAGAACCATAACTCTTTCTTGATGCTTTACAGAGTAATTGCCCTTTGTTACTTTTCCTTGTCCGGAGCATTACTTGAAAACTACTGGTTGGAATTCAAAACAACTTCATACAATGGTCTAGCACAATGAGAGGAAGTGCAGTGTACAAGAACCATAACTCTATCTTGAGTAATTACAGAGTTATTGCCCTTTGTTACTTTTCCTTGTCCGGAGCATACCTTGAAAACTACCAGTTGGAATTCAATACAACTTCATACAATGGTCGAGCACAATAAGAGGAAGTGCAGTGCATAAGAACCATAACTCTATCTTGAGTAATTACAGAGTTATTGCCCTTTGTTACTTTTCCTTGTCTGGAGCATTACTTGAAAACAACTGGTTGGAATTCAATACAACTTCATACAATGGTCTAGCACAATGAGAGGAAGTGCAGTGTACAAGAACCATAACTCTTTCTTGATGCTTTACAAAGTTATTGCCCTTTGTTACTTTTCCTTGTCCGGAGCATTACTTGAAAACTACTGGTTGGAATCAAAACAACTTCATACAATGGTCAAGTACATTGAGAGGAAGTGCAGTGCACAGGAACCATATCTCTATCTTGACTCATAACAGAGTTATTGCCCATTTTTAGCTCACCTGGCTACGCCAGGGTGAGCTTTTCTGATCGATGATTGTCCGTCGTCCGTCGTCCGTCAACATTTTGATTCAAATGACATCTCCTCTGAAACCTCTAGGCCAATGTTGATAAAACTATGCGGAATGTTCCTTGCATGAAGCTCTACGAAAATTGTTCAAAGAATTCCATTCCATGCAGAACTCTGGTTGCTATGGCAACAAATAGGAAAAACTTTAAAAATCTTCTTCTCTGAAACCACAAGGCCTAGAGCTTAGATATTTGGCATGTAGCTTGTCTAGTGGACCTCTACCAAGATTGTTCAAATTATGACCCCCGGGTCAAAATTGACCCCGCACCGGGGTCACTTAGTTTTACATAGGCTTATATAGTAAAAACTTTAAAAATCTTCTTCTCTGAAACCACAAGGCCTAGAGCTTAGATATTTGGCATGTAGCTTGGCTAGTGGACCTCTACCAATATTTTTCAAATTATGACCCCCGGGTCAAAATTGACCCCCCCCCGGGGGCCCCTTAGTTTTGCATAGGAATATATGTAAAAACTTTAAAAATCTTCTTCTCTGAAACCACAAGGCCTAGAGCTTGATATTTGGTATGTGCTTGCCTAGTAGACCTCTTTTAAAGCTTGTTCAAATTATGCCCCTGGGGTCAAAATTGACCTTGCCCGGGGGATCTTTGTTTTACAAAGGCGGTATTAGGAAAACTTATTTGGTATATAACATTATCTAGTGATCTTCCACCAGGCAAGTGGACTTGTACCAAGGTGAGCGATATAGGGCCATCTTGGCCCTCTTGTTACTTTTCCTTGTCGCAGAGCATAACTTGAAAACTACTGGTTGGAATTCAATACAACTTCATACAATGGTCCAGCACAATGAGAGAAAGTGCAGTGTACAAGAACCATAACTCTATCTTGACTAATTACAGAGTTATTGTCAAGAACAATATCTCTATTTTAGTGTCTTTTTGCAAGGTATTCTGTTACTATGAACTTCCTCAGTTTATAAAGCAGTCTTTCGGGGGTATTAATCACATTTAGTGATAGCTCTAGTTCATTTTGTATCTTGCGAAAGGCTGTCAGTATATAATTGTGCGCCAGGGCTTTTTGCCGCGGCCCACCCTTCTGTAAAGACAGACATCTATGTAAGCTTTCTTAAAATTCACTTTCTCAGTAACGATTAAAGCCTTGAAACTAAAGACATTTGCTTGGCATCAAACAATGGTATCAGTGGCCGAGTGATTAAGGTCACTGACTGATGTTTACTTGTCCCTCACTGCTGTAGGTTCGTGCCCTACTTGGGTCGAATTCTTTTATTTCTGGAAGCTAGCTAGGTTCTACCCAGGTGCCCGCTCGTGACTGAAATAATGCCCGAATTGGCATCCAGGGTCTTCCTCCTCCATGAAAACTCGAAAGTTGCAATATGACCTTAGCTGTTGAGTGTGACGTTAAATCCAAATCAGTCAATTGGCACAATACAATCAACTTTATGGGCATATCCCATAACTTTTGAATGACATTAAAAGTTGTTCAAACTATGAATTTTCAGTTCAGTTTTGTCAAAATCCATTTCTCAGTAACCATTCACAGATTAATACTTCATAGGGTAGTTGAACATAGTCACTGAATGCAAAATGTAAGCACATGGGTTCCTATCTCAAAAGTAAAGTTTACACATATGGTTAAAGGTAAAAATTTGTGGACAGCTGTGTCTCCAGTTTATAAGTTTACTAGTAAGGGTTGTCCTGATATTCACACATGTATGTGTACAGTCTGTGTTGTCCTGATATTTACACATGTATGTGTGCAGACTGTGTTGTTCAGAGACAATCGATCCTCCAGCACTTTCAGACCTTTGATTCTGTACAGTATGGAATCAGTAGAGGTAGCAAGTAATGAATAAATATATTGGTTTAATCATATTAAAGCATCAGTTGAAGATTCAAGCAACATCTTATCAGACAATTTAAAGCCATGCTGAGCACTATTGTCACAGGACTCAGAGTTTTTAGCTCACCTGGCACAAAGTGCCAGAGTGAGCTATTAGGATCGCTTTCTGTCAGGGGTCCGTCGTACGTTGTACGTCCGTCCACCATTTCCTTCAAACGACATCTCCTCTGAAACCACTGGGCCAATGTTGATGAAACTTTGCAGGGATGTTCCTTGCATGAAGCTCTATCAAAGTTGTTCAAAGAATTCCATTCCATGCAGAACTCTGGTTGCTATGGCAACAAATAGGAAAAACTTTAAAAATCTTCTTCTCTGAAACCACAAGGCCTAGAGCTTAGATATTTGGCATGTAGCATTGTCTAGTGGACCTCTACTGTGATTGTTCAAATTATGACCCCCGGGTCAAAATTGACCCCGCGCGGGTGGTCACTTAGTTTTGCATAGGCTTTATATAAGAAAAACTTTAAAAATCTTCTTCTCTGAAACCACAAGGCCTAGAGCTTAGATATTTGGCATGTAGCATTGGCTAGTGGACCTCTACCAAGATTGTTCAAATTATGACCGCCAGGTCAAAATTGACCCCGCAGGGGTGTGGTCACTTAGTTTTGCAAAGGCTTATATAGGAAAAACTTTAAAAATCTTCTTCTCTAAAACCACAGGGCCTAGTGCTTAGATATTTAGCATGCTAGTGGACCTCTACCAAGATTGTTCAAATTATGAGCCCCGGGTCAAAATTGACCCCGCCCGGGGTTTCACTTGCTTTTACATAGGCTCATATAGGAAAAACTTTAAAATCTTCTCTGAAACCACAAGGCCTAGAGCTGAAATATTTAGCATGTAGCATTGTCTAGTGGACCTTTACCAAGATTGTTCAAATAATGACCCCCTGGTCAAAATTAACCCTTCCCGGAGGGGGGAAAAGCACTTCATTTCACATAGGCTTATATAGGGAAAACTTTAAAAAAACACAAGGCCGACAGGCAGATAATAGATATTTGAAATGTTACTTAGCATTGTGTAGTGGACCTCTACGATTTATGTTATAATCATGACCCCTTTAATTATAGCAAATGGTAGTCAGGTGAGCGATATGGGCCATCATGGCCCTCTTGTTAGTCTAAAAGTCACAGAAATGATGAAAACATTTATTTGACCTGCAGTATCAAATTGTAATTTAAATGATTGAATGGTATTACCTCCCTTTCATTAGTTACAAATTCATGTGCATTATACTCTTGTTGATATTTTTTATGCATTGTACTTATTTATTGCTCTAGATCACAAAACAAGTTCTGTATAAACTGCTTTCGAGACAGTCCAAATATTTAAACTATCCAAAAACATTTTTCAGCATTTCTGTGGCATTGAAGTCCATTCTGTACTGCTGTAAACACTTGAATTACATGTCTATACACCATAACTTCATTTTACAAGTAGCTTGGTCAGTGAAAGGAGATGAACGTGTGCCCAGCTGAAGGATCAAGGGTACAATGATGGATTGAATGTTTTATATATCACAATACAAAGGCTATACATTTCTGTCTTTTACTACTTTAAAGTCCCAGGATCACTTTGCATTTACTGATATAGTAACACAAATTTACTGATATAGATAATGATATAACCATGTTCTATTCACTCTAAAACATAGCCTGGTTACCAGGCCCTGAAATGTCTTTTTTTACTAATGATATTTCACTGTTTTGTTCTAGAGCCAGTCTACTTTCCAGCGCCGATTTCGCTGATAAAACTGCCCCAGTATACAAAGCAAAATCATATAAAATAGACTGGAAATAGTGCATGAAATATAGTATATTGAAAAAAACAAATTTTATCAGACTAGTAACTAGTCTATCTAAAACAATGTTGACATATGCCTTTCTTTTGTATTCAAGTTGTTTCTTCAAGAATGCCTTTCTTATTTTTTGCAATAACACTGACAAAAATACTGTGCTATGTTTCTAATATGTACTTATTGATTTGAAAAGCAAAGTTAGGAAGGTTTTTGGTACAAATAAAGATCATTTTTGTCAGTAAGACATCTTTCTTGATAAAATGAGAGCTACTTGTAAATGTGATCCTGGGACTTTAATGTAGTCATCTCAAAGGACAAAATTTGTTCATGTTTTAAATGATGTGATCAAAAGCTTTAGAGCAATGAATAACTGCATTTTAATTTGTAAGTTAAACGACTTGCCATTAGAACAAAGTTAAATATCAAATTGGAAAAAGGTCAGTTAGGCAATGTGATACAGCAGTCACAAAGACAGCTTCACAGTCACAAAGACAGCTTCATGGTCACAAAGATATCTTCACAGTTACAAAGATAGCTTCACAGTCACAAAGACAGCTTCACAGTCACAAAGACAGTTTCACAGTTACAAAGATGGCTTCACAGTCACAGTCGCAAAGACAGTTTCACAGTCAAAAAGACCACTTCATAGTCATAAAGACAGCTTTACAGTTACAAAGACAGTTTCACAGTCACAAAGATAGTTTCACAGTTACAAAGACAGTTTCACAGTCACAAAGACAGTGCACTTTGATCCCTTCTGTTTTTTTGGGTCAGTGGGTCAAAGGTCAAGGTCATATTGACTCAAACTTTGAACATTGTACAATAGCAACTGTTTTGGGGGTCAGTGTGTCAAAGGTCAAGTTCACAGTGACTTCCATTAGTTTTTTTCTTGATAATACTATACAGATCACAATTTGCATTTAACTTTAAAAAGTGACATAAACCTTAGCTTTACAAATTTGCTTGGTGAAGTATAGTTAAAATGACAATAATGCATGAATCTTAAATGTCTGATTATACTTTGGAAGAGACTAGCATTAAGAAGACTTTCTTTTGTAATTAAGATTTATTTACTTTTATGCTTGTCAGCTCCCATTTACAAATAAAACTTACTAGGGTTTAGTAGATGTTAGAACTGATCAGTTTGTGCGAACACCAACCCGCAACACATAATCTCGAACATTAAAACGCTCCACTGGACTGACTTTCCTGTACTTTATTACGAATCATGTCTGAAACTGCAAAGTTTTAATATTTTAATGATTAAACTAGCATTGGCAGACTTTTATCACGGAATAGTAACGTGTGGAGAATAATTGCTTGATAAAAAGTGTGTTGCATCATTAATGTGCTATAAAACTTTTGATAATATTTTTATGAAGTTATTTTAATATTTCTGACATAAAATTTATTTCCTCTCTAAGAATTATCATGAATTACTGGTGAGACTGGGTAATTAAGGGCCATAAAAGTAATGCATGTCTTGTTTTTAACCAGGAAATGCGTCTTAATTTCAAGTTGCAAATTGATGCAGATATCTGCATAATTACGTCTCCCCTATATAGGGGTGACTTACTGTAGGTTTTCTTCCAATTATTTCTCTTCTTCTTCCAGAGCAGAAATCTAAAACTAATGGAAGGATTTGAATGAAAAAATGATAGATGTTATGAAGTTGAGCTTAGTGCACAAATTTTAACTCTCTCCCTTTTTCCACTTTTTTTAGCTCACCTGAGCTGGCTCAGGGTGAGCTATTAGGATCGATGAATGTCCGTCGTCCGTCCACATTTAGTTCATTAACCCTCTAGTGGTCACTTTTTTCCTCAATTGTCACGAAACTTGGTCAGGATGTTTGTCCCAGTAATTACTCGGACGAGTTCGAATATGGGTCATCTGGGGTCAAAAACTAGGTCACAGAGCCCAAAAATAGAAAAATCTTGTTAAGGCTCTAGAGGCTACTGTTTCAGTCCAAATATCCTGGCATTTGTCAGAATGGTTGTTTCTATGATTTCTAGCTCAAGTTTTAATATGGGTCACCTGGGGTCAAAACCTAGGTCACACAGCCCAAATATGGAAAAACCTTGTTAACACTCTAGAGGTAACTTTTCAGCCCAAATATCCTGGAAATTTGTCAGAAAGGTTGTTAAGTTGTTTCTAGCCCAAGCTCGAATATGGGTCATCTGGGGTCAAAACCTAGGTCACGCCCAAATATGGAAAACCCTTGTTAACACTCTAGATGTTACATTTTCAGCCCAGATATCCTTGAAATTTGTCAGAAAGTGCAGATCATGATCAGACAGCAAAATAATGAAAGTGCAGATCATGATCAGACAGCTAAATTATGAAAGTGCGATCATGATCAGACAGCTAAATAATGCATAGCAAACAGTGCAGATCATGATCGACAGCAAAAATAAAAGCTGACAGTGCAGATCATGACCACCAACATACAATGAATAGCTTACAGTGCGATCATGATCGACAGCAAAAAAATGAATAGCCAACAGTGCGATCATGATCAGACAGCAAAATAATGAGGCTTAGAGCTTAGATATTCAGCATGTGGCAATAATTGACTCTCTACCAAGATTGTTCAAATCCTGACCTCAGGGTCAAAATTAACCCTGCCTGGGGGGTCTTTTGATTTTACATAGGCTTATTAAGAGGATATCTGAGCCAAAGGTAAAAATTGATCCTTTCTGCTATTAAAACCTCTTTTATTTTGCAATGGTAGACATTTGGATACGGCCATCATGGCCCTCTTTTTTAAAGGGATAGTTTACCAGATTTTGTCTGAAGCAGAACTGGGAAACAACTTTAGAGAATTGAATGAATATTGGAACAATGATAGATGGTAATGTAAATTTTTGCCATTTTCATAGTCATCTTATATTAAGTATATGTATCATTTATGCTTGAAAAGTAAAGTTGAAGATCGCATATTGAACCTATTTGAACTGAATGTTTGGCTACTATCATGACCAACCCAAACCAATTCTTAGCTTAAAGGAGCGCAATATGTGCATAGAGACCTATAGTGATCACTCTGTGTCTGTCATTGGTCTATCATCCACATTTTGCCTCGAACAACATTTCCTCTTCAACCATGTGGCCAATTTTAATCGAACTTCAGTGAAATGTTCCATTGTTGTGCAAATAATTCTTTTCCACAGAGAATTCTTGTTTCCTTGGCAATCAAAAATAAATACTTAAAATCACCTTGCCCAAAACAGCAAGGCCTAATTGGCTTCGATATTTGCATTTTAGCATTTTCTTCTCTTAAGATGTTCAAATCATGCCCATTCGGTCAAAGTTGGCATAATTGTCTGAAGGAACTTTATGCAGAAAAACTTTCAAAAATCTTTTAGCCTGAAGGTAGAGTATTTTGTAGAAATGCTCCTTGTGTAAACTTCTACCGGATAAAAAATAGTCATGATCATTTATGCATTATGAAGTGTCTCTAGTCTACTTTCCCACAGGTCATGACTGGAGAGAAGTGGAAGAAATTAACTGTGGGTTCTTAGGATGCTTAGCACACAGATTTAACCTTATTCGTTTGCTGCAATATAAGTTTGCTCAAGTTCTATAACTCAAGTTCTATAACTGTCGTTGAAACATACATCATCAGTTTAAATAAAAGTATAACCTTTTAGAATGGAATTTGCAGAAAAGGGTTCAACTTTATGTAGCAGTGGTAGGGCCTCTTTGTATCAATTGTTTGATTTTTACCTATCACTTTGATAGTTAATTTGATTGAGGTAACTTGGTCAGATCAAGGTCAAATCAAGGTCAAATCAATCAAATCAGTCATTTTCCTTTGATTTCATTTAATGACAGTCTGATTTTCTCCTTTTATTTCAGATGAAAGTTTCCAGTTATGATCACTGGAAAGGACTACAAGGTATTAAGTTTACCAAATGACTTGTTACCCACTGTAACCTCTCAGCTCTGGAGGGTCATTGGTTTGAGTCCTGCTATCATCCCCACCCTTTATGAATCCAAAGGATTGCTGTTTGTTGTTGAGGTGTTGATGTCAAGTGCCAGTTCATTTAGGGACAACAGTAAGGTAAGAAAAGGGTGTGTCTTAAATATCGCCGTATTGGTGCCAAGAAAGAAAAGGTATTATACCTGACAGCAAACAAAGATATGCCATTGCACCATTGCAACTTATGTTGCACCTGCTGCACAAAAAATCTCTAAGATCACAATGTGCAAATAATACTTGAGGAAGTAGTGTCAACTTGATCCTCGTAAAATGAACGACTTATGATGCCATGTTTATTATGGCATTAATGACTATGCTAGAGTATGTTTCCAGAAGAGATGAGTGTATGATGAGTGTGCAATATAGCTGCAGGGCAAGGCAGCTTGGAGAAACAGATGAATGGACAGATTTTGTAGCTCAAGTAAGTTAAAGAGTTTGTATACTGACTGTATGAGAAATGAAAGTCTGGCCTCCATTTAGGTATAAGTGATGTCTATTAAAAGGTTTCCTGTCAGCTTTAATTACCAGTTGAAATACATTATATCTTGTAGAGTAATCTTCGTTGCACAAAAAAATAGCAACATTTTCATATTTTCAAGTATTTTATGCCACTTGATATATTGATTGCTAAATAACTTCATCCGCTTCTGCGCCCACATACAGATAACAGATATTTCACTTTGAAACAGACATTGCAAGCCTAAGAATTTCCTGGACCAAACAGTTTTGTTGCAGGCCCAAACTTTCTTTTCCATCATGATATTCCTCGATGGATAGCATCTGCCAACAAATACTTCAGGCCAGAATTTAAAGAACCTTCACTTGCAGCCACCAAGCACTATATTTACCTTAATACTAGCCAAACATTTTAGAGGAAAGTGAAATTCAGGTGGGTATGGCCCGCACAATGAAATTTTGAGCTTTGACTTTACCTTAACTTTGTACATGACTGGACCTTGCCCTCATCAAATTATTGGTCCAAGAATGATATAACTTGGTAGGCTTGTTTGTGATAACCTATGAATGACCCTTATTTAGTTTGTAGTCAGTGGATCAAAGGCCAAGGTCACAGAGGGAGTGAGGTGGGGGATGGTGGAGAAGTTGTGTTTTCTCAAAAACAATTTTTCCAGTTTACTACTTAAAATTTCTAAAACTTTGTAAGTCTTTAAATCAAAATGTCCAACTTCACACAATTTATACGTCTTTAGTCGAGGAGCAAGAACATTAATTTGAAAAATAATATTAGCTTTTAATGAACCTATTTCTGACTCCTGTACAGATAAGTTAAAAACTGAGAAGCAATTTATATGAATTATTGCGAACAGCGTTTGATTCCATCAAATATAATGCACTTTGCAGACCCGGAATATTACTCATTTTTCATGATTATTTGATATTATGGCACATTAGGATATGTTTCCATACATTTATGAAATCTAGCATGACCAACAAAATTCCATCAGAAAGCTGTGCTTGTCAATCAGAAGATGAAAGATTTTTGTCAGTTTTTGTATTGATAATGATTTAATCCAGGGGTGCTTACATTTCTACCTGGGGTTGCTGTCAGACTGAAAAAATTATCGCAGTTTATCGAATCATTTTGCTTCTTTAGAATGGTGGTAGAAAGAATGCTTTTTCACTTGTTACTGACGTGAAAATGTTTGCACAAATACGAAAAAAAAAAGTTAACTGCCACTGTAAATTTCTGGGTTCAATGAGGTATTTTACACCTACGAATCATCTAATGGATGCTTTGATTTGCCTCATTCTTCTAATTAATACCTAGAGACATCAGACATCAAGAGAATTAATTATAATAAATAAATTAATAAATTAATAAGTAATAATTATTTACATTCATATTTCATTTAATAACTGCTTGTTGTGCACATATAAGAAATATACTGACAAAAGTATTCAATAGTTTTTATAACAAAACAACACTATACATGCAGTAATAATCTTGTAACAACTTGCTTGTGGAGAAATAAGTTAATTAAGTCCAAGAGTGCTTACCGAGTTTGGTAATAAATGATTTTTTGTTGTTGTGGAAATTACAGATATTCAAATGTGAGCAACAAGTGTTTTTCAGAACTTGTATATTGTGTATATACTGATTTCGGAAATTCCAAAATACAAAAACGATTAAAAAAAAGATGTTTGTATTGGTATAATGAATAATAGGTTGAAAAGTTAAAGTTGCCTATCAACAGGGATATTTGTCTCAAGATGAATGAATTCAGTTCTAGGAGTTTTACCAAGTTAGAAACTTGAGGATATACCACTGAGATGATCACATGTTACCGGTTGTAGTCTCTAGATAGGGTTGTGATGATAGCTGAGACACTTTTTAAAATTCTGTTAATTGTCAATTTAAGCTGGTCAGTGACTGGCATGAGCAAGGTAAAACTTTTTTATTTGAAGATTTAACATAAGCAAGATTGAAAACTGCGATTTCAGATATCAGCTATGTAGGTGTTTACTTGTAACATGGTATTACTATATCAATAATATTTTCATGCAGATTAATCAAGTCCTTGCACTGTGACCATCTTACCTAGACACCTATCCCATTCCCCTCACCCTACTCTACTAAAGTAAATCTTTCACCAGACTTGGAGCATATACTTGATATTGTTTAGAATAGTTTACGTTCTTCTGCAGTTGCTGTCCAATCATTGACAGATTCGATGTTCAGGCATGTATTTAAATTTCCATTTTCCTGCTTTCTTGGTCAGCCGGCAAATCAGAAGAAATGATAGTACCCAACTCTAGGCCCTAAATGGGCTTATAGTTACATTCCTACTAAAGGTATATCACCTTGTCCCATCGTATCCTTTCCTGTTACATGTTCTTACTCTTAATAACTTTAAGTAGCAAGAAAACTTGGTACATGGGGAGGAAGGGTAAATATGTATTTGGTGCAATTGGGGACAAGGACTGGTCAAGTCACACTTAGGTCACACTTGGGGTCCATTTCTCCTAAACTGGATCTGGAAGGGTTTTCATGAAACTTTATTCAAATGTTCATCTCAATGAGACAACTTGCAGAACTTGTTTCAACCATGGCAACTGAAACTTTGTCATATTGTTAATCTCATGGAGAGAATGTGAAGAATTCTTCTCTCAGCCAGTCTTGACTCAATGTCAGTGTTACACTTAAATGTCAAAGGTCACCAGAATATTTACTAAACCCTTGGAAGGATTTTCATCAAACTCAGGTCAAATGTTCACCTCATCAAGATGAAAAAGGTCAAAGTCATTTTTGCAGTCAAATATCATGTGACTATACTCAAACCCCTTGAAGGATTTTTTGAAACTTCAGTCAAATGTTGTCAAGTCATGTTTGACTTTGTATGACATGGCAAACAATTACTATAAAAATGCATTACTTATGTCTAAAATGTATATTCGTTATGTCCTAATTATATATTTAAACATTGCAATGTATATCTTTTGCCAACAAAACCAACGAAAAAACACCTTACACAATAATAAATGACATTAAAATACATTTAAATTTTTTTTTTATTCCCTGCTAGAAAAATTACATGAATTCTGTTACAGTAAATAAAATATATTGTAACTTATATGTAATTATACATCTGCTGAGGCCATTAGTGTGTAATTTAAATGGTAATTATCATGTAATTAAAGCATAAGCACTTACAATAATTTGCTATTACTCTTTTGACTAGAGAAAGTGTTACAGTCATTTAGCTAAAGATGCTCAAATTTTTTCATTGTTTTAGAAATCCATTTGGTTTGTAATATAAAGTTTGATGTCTTCTTCTCAATGTATGTTGATTTTGTTTATAGACTAGATGTTGACACAAAGGTTAAAAATGGATGAGGATGGAATCTTTATCAGTTGCATCTCCATCTTGCACAGCAATGTTAAGTTTCAAGGGTTTTTAAGAAATTCTAAAGATACATTTTCATGGTCAAACATAAAACAATTGAATCATTAAAAGGGTATATCTATAAAATCTGGTGCTTTATACTCAACTGACACAATTTTCCTTGCCTTCTTTTTGCCCCCTACTGATTGTTGTACAAGATCATCACTGTCACTTGAGTCTCAGCATGAAGGGAAGCAGACTACTGAAGGAAGAGAACTTAGATTGCACATTTTAACAAAAGTCTTTACAGAATATGTACAGATATACAGTTTAATCTATTTATGGTCACCTGACTAAAGCAACCACCTACCTGCACTGTGCCTAAGTTAGCATTTAATACACCTGCAATGGAAAGCTTTAGTTTATTGTCACCGCACCTAAGTGCGGGGACTGTCTGGAATGGGATTTTTTCTTGTATGTGGAGGGGCACGTGACTAAATTTTTTTTCCAAGATAATTTTGATGCAAGATAAATTTACCCACTGACAATAAAGTTTTACAGAAAAAGTATTAGTAATATTTTTTTGTTGTTTTATTTTATTTTTAAAAAAATCTTTTAATTTATTCCCTCATATGGTGCACAATTCCAAATGGTCAAGGTATATTTTGACTGATAAAATATTTGAAACCAGTCTATGGAAAGTGAATCATAAGTTATTTTTAGAACTCACGTGATGCAAACAATAAAGCTATCCGCTCTGTTGTAACGCAAGGTCGCACGACTTTACAGTTTCAAACGGGGCTATTTATCGAGTAAATGTTACCGACTGTAACATTCCCGATATATGGTCAGGTTTAACAACTGATTAAATGTTTGTGGTTAAATAAAATGTATCAAATTGCATATAATAAGAAAGCTAA
This sequence comes from Saxidomus purpurata, assembly GCA_022818135.1. Lineage (NCBI taxonomy): Eukaryota > Metazoa > Mollusca > Bivalvia > Venerida > Veneridae > Saxidomus > Saxidomus purpurata. The sequence continues at coordinate 55,842,471 of JAFMSR010000005.1, read as the reverse complement.
GATCGTAAGTTTTTCAGTGATGCATATATTGTGACAATATCACAAGAAACCATGTCAAACAGACAGATTACAAATAGCTTATTTTCTATTGATTATAAGCGTAATACAGTCAGTTTACCCGAAATTCAAGGGAGATAACTCTCAACTTCATTCGATACACTTCGGATATCTAGGCTGTACAGTCTCAAAGTATTAACTTGGAGCACTCTTCTGAAACTGTTATTCGAAAAGTCTTCTTATAACGGTCTGATCTTTCTATGTTATACTCACGATGTTTTCACAAAAGTTTGATTCAGCTGGGTCATTTTCAAGAAAACAGAAACAGAAAATACACACTTAACTATTTAGTTATCTGTGTAATACTTATGGATATATATTTATTTTAAATATTACGCAACTGTCTTTTACGAAAATTGAAATGAATCACGTCTTGAAGTGGTCATATTTTGATGGGTGAACTTATTTGTTATATATTATTAATTACAATCTATGTAACATGTTAATGCTCAAACACAATTAAACAGTATTATTATTTTGGTATTTCTGATATAAATAAAAAAAAATCTACATTTCCTTTGCTCTTGTTCAATTCTTTAGCGGCGACCTTTGATGCTTTGCATCAATGGTTTTCTTGTATACCTCATGAATATGAACAAAAAACAATAGATTTTATATACTCCAAATCTTGTGCACTTCCCTGGCATTGCGCATTTGATGTTCAGATGTTGCAGGTTTTTTATTCACATTAAATTAAAGTCTTGTAGGAGGAAAATATGAATTTTATCTTTCTCCTTCATTTATGTTTTGCACAAAGAAATTATGTGAAGGTGGAAGAAGTTATTGCAAGCAGATAGTGCAGCATTCTGTGGTTGACTTGGAATGCTCACAAATGGATATAGATAGGGAATACTTTTCTACTTCTATCTGATTGGAAGCATTCTTTAAAATCATCTTCTTTCTTGTTTTAAGCATGTTGATTTAATTAAATTCCCATTCAGAAAGATAAGAGTGTTACACAAGGACTTGTATCATTGTTTGCACCTGTTGCCATGGAAATAAGTATGTTTTATGTCCAAAATGGCCGCCCCAGGGACTCATCAAGGGAGATCATGCAGATAACACTTGCCTGTGGAAATGGAAGATGAGAAATATTTGAGGATAGATAAGAAATTATAATTATTAAACCTGACTTCTTTGCAAAACTTAATGTCAGGATTATTGCGATTGCATAATAATGTTAGCTTTGTAGGAGAAATGATGAAAAGGTTTTTTCCTGGAGATCAGTCGGAAATTTCTCCAGCCGAAACTTTTACAAAATGTATTTCGTAAATTGAGTGCATCATCTTGGGGGTTTTTATCAGAGAAAACTGTTTGTTACTATTAATTTTGCACCAAAAATTTAAGAACTGAGTGACACCATCTAGATAATTTAGGAGAGTTCTTCTTCAAGTTGTTTCCAATTATATTTTCCCCACACACAAAGGGACAGCTCTTGCCAAATGTGATGAATGTTGCTCATACACTTTTTGTATTTCTTTCATGAAACATGGTCTTTTGATGGATGTAACTTGTTGAAGAAAAAATATGGCAGATTGAAGTTTCCACATATTTACACAAAATGATGGTGTGTCTGATTTCTGTATGAATGAATCATAACCTATCACCAGGTATAACTAATGAGGGATATTTATTGAGAGTTATATCAAAATTATCATGGTAGTTATTTTAACTTAGTAACCATAAGGTATATTAATGGGGGCAAACTAGTGTTTAAGTATTCCAACAGAGTACAATGGAACATTTAAAGCAGCTGTCTTTGGTTATTTCCCATTCATTAACTGTGTGTGAAGCCGCCTCTCCACCTTGTGTATGATCCTAGCCCCACCCACACTGATATTGAAACCATACAGGAGAGGTAACTCAAGGTCACCTGTACAATAGAACAGCTGTTATAATGTTATCCAAACAAAGACATCAAGCCATTAGGGGGTGACAATTCAAGATTGTTGCTGTTGTCCTCAGTGACTGTAATTTTGATATCTCAGTAAGACTGAAACTTACTATGATTTCCTAACCCAGTATAATTGTTTAAGAGCAGCTCACAGATATTTATGAGGTGTGTACTGCTGTTTTAAATATGAGCTAAATAAGAGAAGCCTTTCAAATCCTCTGATGTACTGATTTTACATGTAACCTTAAGGGAATTGTTTTTTATGTCTCACTACTGGAAGACAGCGGTGTATTCTAGTGGTCACATCTTGGAGAGTATAACTCAAAACATCATTGAAGGGACTCCATTGATACCAGACATGGGGTCAATTACACTGGAATGTAATTAATTGAATTACAATTACATTAAGAAAGTCTTCAATTAAATTACAATTGCTATTACACAGATTTTTAAATGTAATTAATTACATTTACATCACAAATGTCATTAGTTAAATTACAAATTACTTTCAGTTCTTAAACTTATTTTTCAATGTTTACATCAAATTACAGCTTTTTACTTTGAACAAATATCACACACTTGGCTTTAAAGTTAAAGAAGGAATTTGGCTTTTGGTGTTTGTCTCTAAAGCTAGCAGAAGACACTTGTCAGAGCCCAGTTTAGATTATGCTTGCCAGGTTAGAAAATAATGCAGAGGACTGTCGGTAGGTGATGTTGTAAGCGCTGGAGGCACAAGAGTTATATTGGGGAAATGTTGGCCAACCCTGCAACATCGCAGATAATTTAATAGTTTAGTTTTCTTTTACAAAATCCACCATGGTTTGCTTGATATTGGTAGAAACAAGTACCTGTCCCCTGTTCATGGCCCTAGAGCTACAAGGTCATCCTCTTCCTACCCTTGCTAGTATAAGAGACATTTATCTTACATTGATGCCCTTAAATATTCCTTTATTTCAAGGACTATACCGCTATGGATAGACTTAAAAAACTCTTTTATTGGAGAGGTCTTAACCTTTTTTCCTGGGGTTTTTTTTTTTTTTGAAAAAAAAAAAAAAAAAAAACCCCCCCCAACCCCCCCCCCCCCCCCGATATTTGGTCTTTTTTTTTTTTAAAAAAAAACCCAAAAAAAAACTTCCCCCCCAAAACCCCCCCCCCCAAAAAAAAAAAAAAAAAATTTTATCAAAGTCATAAAATTGAAAAATGACTCTAACGACTGATGCCAGTCTACTCTATGGAGAGCCCTATTTATATTTTAAAAAATTTCAAAGTAATGGAAAAGTAATTGAAATTACATGTATTTTTGATAATGTAATTAATTAAATTACATTTAATCGGAAAAAAACACTTCAATTACAAATTACATTCAATTACATAATTTTTTGTAATTAATTACAGGCAATTACAATTACATTATTCAATTACCCAATGTCTGATTGATGCTTCATTTCCTAACAGTGCACAAGGACTGTAACTCTAGATTCATTATTTTCAAAGTTACTGCCCTTTGTTACTTTTTCTTATGCAGAGCCTTACTAGAAAAGTATCAAAGGGAATCAATTGATACTTAATGTATTAATAGAGGACAATGAGACGAATTGTAGTGCACAAGAACCATAACACATCATTTATTAGTTTTGGAGTAACTGTCATGAGATACTTTTTCTTGTGCAGAGCATAACTCAAAATGTCATAAAGGGAATTAATTTATACTTCATTTATTGATAGTGGACAATGTACACAAGAATGATAACTCAAGCTTCATTATATTATGAGTTACTGCCCTTCGTTAATTTTTATTGTATGGAGCACAACTCAAACTTTGAAAGGGAATGAAATTATATCCCATTAGCTATTGAGGACAATGAGAGATAGGACAGTGCATGAGAGCAATAAAATTACTTACTTTCATTAATTTAGAAAATAATCCTACCATGTTTGAAATTAGGTAAGAGAACAAATATAATTCATGGTAATGTTTTAAATGCATTGAAATAATTTTTGCTGTTTTAAATCAAAGCCATCCTTTGGTTTTGTCCCGAGATGGATTCTTTTAATTCATTATTCTGAAAATCACAAGTTATTTTATTCTGTTTATTAGCTAAAGTCAAGGAGTGGGTATCAGTGTGTTAGTAATTTAGGGATAAAATGCTTCATAAATGGTGCTGATCAAATGAATCAATTAATTAAAATAAATATGAGATAGTATCCAGCAAATTTTTGGCGCAATTTTTTGAGGTGTATAATTTGCTAAACTCTGCCTGTGCATCTTTGTATTCATTGTCAGTCTAACATGATAATCCTGTTAGCCATGTCAATGAGATGTCCATAATCTGTTGTCAACTTTTGTACAAAAATTCAGTTTCTATTCACTTACAAATTGCTAAAGCAGCAGGAGTATGAAGTCTTCAAGCTTAATTGGCCACCCTCTAAGACATCTTTTATCTGTCTGTTGCATTATCTAGACCAGAAGTCCAGTTCACCCTCTTTTGTGATGAAAAATCCTGTGTAAAACTGCTACGGTCTTCCTGAGCGCAATGAAAATAGGATTTAGTCTTTATGTTTAATTTTTCAAAGGTCAAGAGCTTAGTATTGGTAATTTGGTGTGACAGAAGACAGGAAGTAAAGCGTGAAAACAAGGTAAGGTCTAACTGTCATGCCTACTGTGATTACTGTGTCATCGTGGGTCAGTAAAGGTGAGGGATGAACATCTCTGTTAAAGTAAATCAGTTTGAAATTAATACCTTTACTACAAAATTTGAAGGAAGGCCGTTATTTTCAGCATGCGCACATCAATTGTCAAAACTGTAGGCAGGTTCAGTCAGAGTTTACAACAATCATAGACTTGTCAAAATATTCCCTTAATTATAGCTTTAAAATGAAAATATGTTAAGAAGCCCCTGCGAAAATGTGAATTTGTAACTTTACTCTTGTCTGAACTTTGATTTATTAGGGACAAGTTATATTTAATTAATTATATAGCTATGCAGTTCAGAAGAAAAAATGACCTGGAACTTTTATTTATTTGTCTAGACAATTTTAAAAAATAATTTTGTAAATGAAAACATGAATGTGTACTAGTAATTGAAATATGAAGAGTATTTTAGTTACTTTAGTTACTTTGATCCGTTGGTCTGAAAGTCAAACTGGATTTCAAGATGGTCAATAGTAAAAAAAAAAAATTCCATCAAACTATCTTTAGTCTCTTAATAGGTCTGGTCAAACTCTGAAGAAACTCCGCCCAATTAACCATAAGTTTAAAGACCTTGAACCTACCAGAAAAGAGAAAACAATTTAGAGCCATTTAAATTGCGATTCTGAGATATTATTAATCAACTGTCATTAACTGAAAAGAAATTTCTTTACATTGTAGTCGCAAAAGGTTGGAGCAAAGGCTGGAGTTTGAGAAGGCTATCTAAGAATTCGGTCCTACAGGCACTTAATATTTCAATGGAGATTTATTCACAATGTTGTTTTCATGAAACATAAATTGTTTATAATGAAGGCTTCTAATGGTTTATGCAATCTTTGTAAAAAAAGTAGAGAGACTCCAAAACATCTTTTCTGGGAATACGAAAAAGTGAAACCAATATGGGTGTTCCTAGAAAACATTATAAAATCATTTCTTCCAGATGTAAGGTTCATCATCAATTTCCTCCTGATTGCATTAAGGCACCATACAATCAAAATATGCAAATGTTTTAAACACATTCATTTTTTAAACAAAATTTATAATATAGAAATATAGATATGAACAAAATCTTTAGAATAAAGTTATCATATCATCTTCATTGGAAAAAAGGAAAACTTTATTTATCAAAGATTTAACTAGATATCAATCGTTATATAAAGAAAATCTGGTCGTATTAAAATGTATCCAACTCTTGTAAGGACATACACATTTTACAAATTTGGAAGAGTTTTCATTTCGTCTTTTGTTGTTCATGCATGTGAAGGATGATGATAATATGATAGAGTTATGTATAAAATGAAAAACCAAAACATAAATATTCAGTTTGAAATGTTATATTATATAATGTATAAGTGTATTATTATAAATGTATGTTGAATGTTTACATTATAAGGCTGGTAGGGAATGCTCCCGGACCCTTACCACGCCTACGACCGGAAAAATAAAAGGGGTTACCCTATAAGAGCCCCAAACAACAACAAAAAAGAGATTCATCTGTCTGTCCTTCCATGCATTCACACTTTGTGTCCGGGCTGTAACTTCTATAGACATGGAACAATTTCATACAGTGGTTGCCCATATCCTTTAAAGGGTGCATCATGCTCCTTGAAGGTCAAGTTCACACTTAGGGTTCACAACCTGTAATACAGGATGATATACCAGTGTTTCATTTTTTGGGCTTTAACTTCTACACTTATTTACTGATTTTGATATAACTTTACACAACTGTTTTCCATATCACAAGGGTGTGTCATACACAACACCTAGGGACTGCATCACACCTAAGACTCAAACTTGTAACGAAAGGTTTTGTTCTGGTCCTGTGCTTATAAACCTTTTTTTCCTGCTTAACTGGGTTTCATGCTCAGAATTTTGGTCAATATAAAATTGTATTGGGCCAGGTATTTTGCAACTGGGCTGTAACTTCTACATGCATAGACTAATTTTTGAATAACTTCCAACAGTTGTTGCTCAAGGTCAAGGTCACACTTCAAAGTCAAAGGTCATAAGACTATATTTTCTTAGACCCTGGAAGGATTTTTTTAAAACTTGGGTCAGATGATCACCTCATGATGACAGCTTGCAGAATCTATATTGCAAGCAAGCCTCTAGGTCAATGTCACATTCAGAATATTTGCCTTGATTATGTTCAGACCAAGTTCAAAACTGGGTCACGTGGATTCAAAAACTAGCACACCAGGTCAAATAATAGAAAGTCCTTGTGAACACCGGAGGCAATATTTAGTTTATATGAATTTATTTTAGTTTGATTATGAAGAAAGCTCTGTAGCTTATTGAATAGCTCTTGAACACTCATTCCAGATGTCATCATGTTTGTGAGAGAGAGGAAGCGAGTTTTTCAATACTGCTACCCATTTACAGCTTCATGGACTGAGGCACTTGTAGTATCAGTGTGTTTGCCCTAGGACAGTCACGTTGTGCTCGGGCTGGGATGCAACATTTGACCCCCAGTCATGCTGAAAGTTGGTCAGAATGTTTGTCTTGATTATGTTTAGACAAAGTTCAGAACTCGATCATGTGGATTCAAAAATATAAGGTCACCAAGTCAAATAATAGAAAAAACCTTGTGAATACTAGGGGCCACATTTGACCCCCAATCATCTTGAAAGTAACTGTTGGTCAGAATGTATATCTTGGGCAACACAGAAAAATCTTGTGAACACTCTAAAAGCCACAATTTATACACAGTCGTGGTGAAAATAAGCCAGAATGTATGCTTTGGTGAACTCTATGATATTTTCTAAACTGGGTCACATTGTCACCATGTCACATGATAGAAAAACTTGGTGAACAATGTAGAAGCCACATTTTGTACCCACTCATCCTGAAAATGGGTCAGAGTGCCAGTCTTGATAAGCTCATTTTGAAACTGAACATCCTAAAAAAGGATCAGAATGAATACATATGTATCTTGATAAGTTTTAGGTCAAGTTAAGTCATAGAAAAACTTTGTGAGCATTCTGAAATTCACATTTTGAACCAAACCACATAAAAAGTTTGTCAGAATGTTTGTTTTGATGAACTTTACATTTCTAACTAGGTCTTGTGGAGTGAAAAACTAGGACTTAAGGTGAAATCCTAAATAAGAAATAAGATTCTTTAAAAAAAGATACATAGTGTTGAGACGAGGTACATTTTAATATATTCATCGTTCCTATGAAATTTATCAATGGAGTCAGTAGAATATGCAGTTATCTTTAGATCGGCAGCTAAGTCATTTACCAATGAAGGGATCACAAGATGAAGAGGATCATAATTATACAAATTCCCTTCACCTTGCTTCAACTAGTAATATTTGATTGGTGCAAAAAGTAGATTAAAACCAAGCCTATACAGCTTACTTGGGGAAAAAAGTGAACAGTCTGTTACTGGCCACCCAGTCATCTTGAAAATAAGTCAGAATGTTTGACCTAATAAACTCTAGGTCGAGATTGAAAAATGCATTTTAACATGGGGTCAAAAATTAGGTGACCAGGTACAATGATCATGACCTTTTACCCTGCTTTTTGTTTTTAAAGCTACAGTAATGAAATGTGAAGTGTGTACAGTTTTGCAAGCAATTTGAAAATTGTCCCTGGCTGACCTTGATCACGACCTTTTGACCTACTTTCCAGTTTTTTATAGCAATGGTACCCAGGTGAGCGATATAGGGCCATCTTGGGCCTCTTGTTTGTTTGTGCATTGTATTTTTTTGAGTATTACATAAACATGTTGTAATCCTTTAAGTATTTTGGAGAGACATGTGCAGCAGGTATATAGATAACACTGACAATTTAAGCTTTAATGTCCTTTATGGGATTTTGTTGTTTTAAAATGATGATCAAAATACAGTTAATCAGGGGGAAAAGCTCAATCTTTTCCTCAGCTAAACAAGATATATTTATAAACTCTGTCATAAGTGTATGAAATTTTGCAGACAATCAAACTTTATGGATTTATCTTCTACCAAATTTTCAGCATGCAATTTATGCCTTTATTATAAATTTGGATTTTTAGACACTTTTAGAACTGGGTATGATTGTTTTGATATTGTATTTTAAACATTCTATCCTGGAAATACTGTGTTGAATTAACTTAATTAAGTTTCAAGGTTTTTTGATGATGAAACATTTTTATGTACTATAGATGAACTGGTTTTAATGAACAATTGATGAAAAGTTCATTAATCTAGACAGTTACCAGCAATGACAGGCCAATGTCATCTGGACAGGTACCAGCCAAGACTGGTCAAGGTCATCCAGACAGGTACTAGCCATGACTTGTCAAGGTCATCCAGACAGGTACCAGCCATGACTTGTCAAGGTCATCCAAACATTGATAAGCAATATCTCATTTCCTTGTCAAATCAAATACAGTTGTACTTACATGAGTGGCCACCTGAATTAAGTAGCCTGTTCCATTGTTCCTTTTTATACCCCTGCAAAGCAAAGTTTTAGGGGTATACTGGAGTCACTCTGTCAGGCAGTCAGTCTATTCACTTTTATAACAGTTTGAAGAGCCAACTCCTTCATTTGAAAGGATTGCAATGATTATTGGTACATAATCACCATGAATAGTAGATGTGCAAAACACAATTTTACTTGTAACTGTCAAGGTGTTGCAGATTTATGCCCCTTTGAACTTTTCTATTGCATGCATTTCATATAACTTTGGTAGTTTGTGAAGCAATTTCTTTCTCAGTTTTCAATGGATTGCTTTGAATATTGGTTGAGTCAACATGAATAGTAGATTTGCAGGACATATCTTTTGTTCATATCCATCAAGGTAATGCAGTTATGCCCCCTTTGAACATGCATGAATTTCATGTAGTTTGTGAAGCAGATCCTTCTTCAGTTTTTAAAGAGTTGCAATGAATATTGACACAAACAAAATCATCATGAATAGTAGGTGTACAATATTCAATTTTTGTGTGTATCCATCAAGGTCTTGCAGAGTTATGCCCCTTTGAAATTTCATGCGGCATAGGTAGATAGTGGAATAGAGCATAGCCATATTTTCTGGAATGGCACTTTCAAAAGCTACAATATTTCACTAAATTAATTTAGATTATATTGCCTTATAAATTACCAAACATTTATTAGTTGTCTCATTTGTATTATTTTTTTTGTTTCGCCCATGACAAACAAGCACCAAAACAGGCCTTAAATTAGTTGTAAAGGGTATTTGAAAGGGATATCAGACATATAAAATTGTCCAAAAACCATGCAGTATGCTTAGAAGCCCACTTCATTAAATCTGTTTTGCTAATGGGCGTTCACCAGCAAGCAAGCGGTGAGTAAATTATTTTACATTAATTTTATCAGCATCCACCAATGCAGTGAGAATCCCTGTAATTCTCGGAGGGAAGAATGAAAGTAAGTGTTGTGTCTTCTATTTTTCACTGGATTTATCAATATTGAAATGGATAACTGTGTTCATATGGTTTTCTCCAGACCTGATAAGTCAATTTTATCTTTAAAAAAGTGGGGTGGTGGCGTTTATACAGGTGTATATGGTATCCTTTGGCTATTAGACTTTTCAACAAGTTTAGTGTATGTGGTATCCTTTGGCTATTAGACTTTTCAACAAGTTTAGTTTAGCCCTGACAAGATTGTCACCTTCAAATGCATCAGGCTGTTTCTAATTCAGAGTTATTTTATCATCAATTTGGCTGAACATCCCCATGTTTTTTCATGTGAAGATGAGAACAATAATAGGGGCATGTTGGAAACAAGAACCATATCAACCAATATTCAATTTTTTTATATACTAATGGCAAAATAATGCTAATCAGAATGTGAAAAATTATTTAAGATAACATCTGCTGAATTGTTTCAGGCAGATATCATGTGGCAGGCTTTAACAGCCTGGGTTAATTCTTCTTCAGCATGCAAACATCTCATAAGTTTCACAGTTGGTAAAATGATGGTAGAGATGACTTTATCCAAGACATGACAGCCCTTCTTGTTGTGCTTGAATTGTTTCATTGCTATTTTACTGGAAGTGTTAATGCATCTTTGTTAGGAACATCTGACAATAATAGTGTATCTTGTTGCAGAAATTGTGAGATGTATGAGGGCTACTACTGTCCTTGTCAGATCATATGAGCCTTAGTAAGGCTCTAGATGAGCTATTAGCATGGGTTGTTTGTCTGGCATCCATTGTTCATTGTCCACTGCCTTCTTTTCTAGACTTCTACTCTGAAACTACTTGTCAGATTTTTACCAAACTTGCTCAGTAGCATACTTGCACAGACCCCATTGGAACTATGCACCACTGTTACTTAAAATAGATAAATCTTAAAATGCTTCCTTCTTATAAAGGCGTTGCAGCATTGTTGCATTGCAATAAAAGTAAAAAGACCAAGAAATAATTCTGGTCCAATGCACATATTTGCCACTTTTGTTAAAACTAGAAACACCTTTTAAAGTGCTTATCTGATGATCCCTTGGTTAAAATGTAACCGAAATGGTTGCGATACACAGCACATAGGGGCCACTGTTTCTAAAAATAGAAAAATCGTTTTATTGCTTCTTCATTTTCTTTATCCAACAATTGTAATATCTCTGAACTTGCTCTGTCACCATTCCGTGCATATCTTTTGAAAAAAAAACAACAACAACAGAAAATGGTTGTGGTGCACTTAGCACATAGAAGACCCAATTACTAAAAATATAAAATCTTTTAACAGCTTCTTCTATAAACAATAATTATTGTTGAAATGTCCCCAAACTTGTTCTGTAGCATCTTTGCATTGGCCACTTTTAGTAAACTGTTAAACAGTCCACTGCACATCGGGGCCACTGTTTCCAAAAGTATAATTTTTTTAAATGATTTCTTCACATAAACCAGTGTTTAGAATGTCAGGACACTTGCCTTGAAGCATTCTTGCACTGGCCCCTTTCAAGAAGCAGGAAATGGTTCCTGTCCTCAACACATAGGAGGCACTGTAATAAGCATGCTGCTAAATATACTGGTGCAAAATGTTAAGAACCAGCATACAGTAAAACGTCTTTAACTCGTGCATCAGTAATTCCAGGAAACGGGATAATTTGAGATGTCTAGGCGGACCCGGCCAAATTTCCTATACCTTTAACTACAACCAGAGTATCTGTAACTCTATCACTTGAGGAACAAGTTGGGTCCCCCCAGGTAGTTTTCTTGCAGCAACTTGAAGTCACTAATTACATAAATCTGTTCGCACCTTTGCTGGATATGTTTTGACACATCGCAAGAAAAACTTAACTTGTTAATTGTATTAAGGGAGTGTTTGTGTAATGTTGATCAGTTGTCTGTTTCATGTCTAAACTGGATAAAATATTATTAGCACATTTTAATCATCTCCATCTAAAGCCACTTACTATTTTTGATTCGATCAGATGAAAATAAAGATAAAATCGGTCTGCAAATTTCATGTTTTGTGTGATGAAATTAAATTAATGGTTCATTACATTTGTAAACAAATAGAAATAGAATTTTATGACATTCTCATGTTTTTTGTCAATGTCTGGAATAAATTACAAGGGATATCTAAGATGACGTTAATGAAATGTATTCTTTGAAAAAGTGTGTTCTATTATAACGAGTCACCAATACTGTGGAAACATGGATTTTTGTTTCATTAAATAAATTCATAATAGTACATTTGTACCTCATTTACAAAACTGGTGCAAATTTAAGATAAACAGCGACATTGCTTAAGCATTTTACTCCAGCCCTAAGTGACTTCGAGTTATCAAAGTTTTACTGTAATACTTATCTATGCTGATGCAAATTATTTTGCTGATACCCAGCAAGGAAACCATTGATAAAAAGTTTTCAACTGTAAAAATAAATGATGCTTGGTAATTTTTGAACATCCCTTAAAGAATTGCTGTAAATTTGTTTTAATGACAAAATCTCATGCAGTTGCATGTGTAATGGCCTGCACAAGATAATCTGTACAGATGATATATCAGTTAATTGGATGGGATGCCTGTCTGAATTTGGATGTGTACATAGTAAACTACCAGCAGACATGCAAATCAACAGTAAACATGAATTAAGAAAAAAATGCTTGCTGATTGCTAATGATTTCTGATGATTGTCTGACTCTGGAATAGATCTCCAAGGACAGTGTTAAATACTGACATGCTGCTATGAACAAGGTTTCACTGATGTTTCCAAAGTTTGGTCAACTGATATCTTTAGTGATGGTGAAAATTAAATGAAAAGAGTATAGTTTCTGTCATGAGCAGGTGGTTCAGATCAAGATATCCGTCACCAAGGGTAACTGTTTTGGCCTTAACGAGGCTCTTCTTATATTCAGACTTTATATTTTGGGAAAGTGACCGCACAATGTTTATAATATTACATCACAAGTAAATAGACACGAGAGTCGTCTGGCACAACAGATAAAGTCACCGGAAATGCCAATCCGATATGCAAGAAATAGTGCATCTTGATACATAAATATTTGCACTCTTTTCTCACCAATGCAACCTAGTGTGATCCCGGAGATTGGAAGCTAAACTTAGTTTAGGGTTTAAAGGTAGCTCAACAACTGAGTCCAATACAAAGTTTGAGTTCAGTAAATTATAGTGCCAGTCAGATTAGAAATCAGTCAATAAAAAGAAATCTGCATTTAGCACATAGCCTGAGTCAGTTTATGCTGTATAGCTAAACTTGATGCGGCCTTATTTTTTTAATTAACCATAAGGAAACTGATTATTACATAATAGTCACCTTCCAAAACCTATTGGAATGCACAATAAAAAAAATGTGACCGGTGGTTATAATTAAATAGCAACTGTAATGCAAGTCATCTACTGCTGTAGGTTTGGCTAGGTTTACAAAGCGTTCAATAGTCAACAAAAGGTCAGACACTTGCAGTATACACTAACCACTAATTGGACAATATTTCAGAAATGGGTGGAATGACTTTACAGCCAAATTAGCTGGCTTGTGTCTGGGTCCCTATAACATGCCAAATGGGATCAGCTGTACCTTGTTTGCCGTTGATTCATGCACATTATGCCAGTCGAAATACACAGTTTTCTTCTGTTTTGCAGATTAAATTGATTATTACCTATCATAATTTATCTAGTCAAAATTATTTTGTGCCTTATAGTGAATGATAAATCCTCAGAGTTGATTTTTTGCCAGTCATCAGCTTTATGATTGTAGGGCAGAGTGGTAGACAGCGATTTAAAGATTTCCAGCGCACCAAGTCCATATTTCAACATGAATCTCTTTATTCACACTGTATTTTCTAATACTAAACAATTATAAAAGAAGAATAAAGAGGTTACCTACAACATACTGATATAATTCACTACTCCTTTGTTCTCTGAGATTATCACACTGACATTATTGCAATTAGCTGTTGTTAATCGCTTACAATGATGTATTAATAATTAGTAAATTTATTTCCACATTTTGTGTAGTGCTCCATTTATTAATTACCACTATACCTTCTCTAGTAATAAGTATGATGGGTTTTCTAGTGTCATTTCGTACAAATTACTATAAATTCTGACACTATATATTGACATTTTCTCTTGTATACACACAGAAGTATTTAAGTCAGATGTACCATACACAAATATATTACACTACTTGTCCGGAACTATTTTGGGCTTTCGAAATTCCCTTCACTTATTTTTCACAGAACATTTATGAATGCGTATGAGTTAATATGCCTGACTTAACATTATTATGAATGAATGATGTTTCAGGAAGGAGTCACATGATGTATACAAATCTTATTAAATGTATTATTACTTCAAGTGTTGTATGCCATATCAGCAGCAACAACAAAATAAGAAAACTTGTGTTTTCACTGGGAAGTAAAAGAATTGCATCTGACAGGTGCGAATATCAATGAAAGCAACTTCATGTGAGTGCAGTAAATAGTTCCTTTAGTCAGTTATACCCTTTAAATTTTTTTTTTAATTATTGTGTTGAATGGAAATAGATTTTACTTTTAGTTTGCTTAGTGGAAAAACTGGTACTGGTGTCATATGTCATTGGTACAGTCATCATCATACCCCAGTGGGGCTCGAACTTGCAATTTCTAGCTGAGGGGCGGACACATTAACCTCTATACCACCGGTCAACATTTTAAAGTCCGCAGGATCACTTTGAATTTGCTAATATAGAAATTAAATTTACTGATAGGATAATGATAGAACCACATTCTATTTACACTGATTGCCTTTTGGGGACAGTTCCTGTTCCAGAGCCAACAAACTCTTAGACCGAACGAATTATAAACGGAATTTTAGCGTTACTACATTCATAAAAACGCAGGCAAATCCACTGAAAGAAACAGTTTGAAATGGAGTTATTCTACAGTAATTATTGCAAAAATATTGTATCAAATCGCACGTTCAAAGAAATGCAATGAGTTACCCCACGGCGGACATAACACTTATTTGCCACAAAAGTGTTCAATTTTGTGCTTTAGACTGCGTGTGCTTTACATAAAAAAGCATACCTACAGTTATTAACCTACTTGAAAAAAAGTACTACACAGTTAAACATGGGAGAACTGTATAGAACCATGTACTGCGTACCCGCATTTACTGCTATTAAATTGCTATGTGTAGTAGTGTGCTTTTTGTATGTGTCATTGAACAAAATTTCACACAAAATACATGAGTGAACATTTTCACGTCTTGGAGTGAACATATCAGTTTATCACTTGGAGTTGAACATTTCAGTATTGCTTGCCTAAACCGTATTTTCAACATGCCAACACAACCGTCCCTCTTGTACTTTCAGTGCTTTGATTTTCATATTCAAGACTTGCCAGAAAGCCTTTTTTATTTGTTGGAATATCATTGAAAAAAATACTGTGCTCATTATTTTTAACATGTACTTAACAATTCAAAAACCAAAGTTAGGAATGTTTTTT
Organism: Saxidomus purpurata; assembly: GCA_022818135.1. Taxonomy (NCBI): domain Eukaryota; kingdom Metazoa; phylum Mollusca; class Bivalvia; order Venerida; family Veneridae; genus Saxidomus; species Saxidomus purpurata. Next base: position 55,826,934 of record JAFMSR010000005.1, on the reverse strand, counting down.
GTTCAAACAAAGGTCATTTTCCCCTGGTAAGACATCTTACTTGGTAAAATAAGAGCTACTTGTACTTGTGCTCCTTGGACTTTTAAGGAAATTGATAAATATATGGCAAGAAATGGTTAATCCCCATAAATTATGAAGAAATGGTGCTGTTATACTTACTATTACATCAAGTACTGATGGTACATAATAACACTAGTCATACTACTATATCACTGTTGATTTAGAGGACAGCTGTTTCTCAAGATACCTCTGAAGTACTCTTCAATCTCATCTCTCTCTATATCTATGCAAATAAAATGTAAAAAAAAGAAAAATAAACGACAATATATAGGTTTTCACGGTATCTTTTTGCCATTTGGTTTCACTATAAGATCATCAGGGCAAATACAATATATTTTATTATACCTCCGAAACAAAGTTTAGGGGGGTATATAGGAGTCACGGGGTGGTTAGTCGGGCGGTTGGTCAGGCGGTCCATTGCATTTTCCTTGTCCATAACTTGAAAACTACTGGTTGGAATTCAATACAACTTCATACAATTGTCAAGTACATTGAGAGGAAGTGCAGTACACAGGAACCATAACTCCATCTTGACTAATTAAAGAGTTATTGCCAAGAACAATATCTCTATTTTAGTTTTTTTTGCAAGGTATTCTGTTACTACAAACTTCCTCAGTTTATAAAGCAGTCTTTCGGGGGGTATTAATCACATTTAGTGATAGGTCTACTTGTATTTGCCCTGATGATCGTATAGTGAAACTGGTTGGCAAAAAGATACTGTGAAAATGTATATAATGGCATTTATTTTTGTTTTTTTCTCTATGTATATTGATATATATGTAAATAAAATGAAAATAAATGACACTGTACAAGTTTTCTATATTGTATTTGCCAACCTGTTTCACTTTTGGGTGATGATGCAAAAGTGAAACCGGCTGGCAGATACAAATAGAAAACTCATATAGTGTCATTTATTTTCATTTTATTTATAATTTACTTATTCAGGTATAACGTTTGACATTTTTCATATGCAGTCAAACTTGTGAACAACGGCCTGTCAAGGGAAACCATGAAAATGGTCGCTGTTCACAGGTGACCTTTGTTCGGAGGTAATAATTTGTTTGAATACATTTGCTGAAAACAAACAAACCCTTGTTATATCCTCTTCAGAAAGTACATTTTTCATGGAAGTTGTCTATTAATTATTTTTAGTACTGTTTGCTGTACATGTACATGATTGTATTAAGTGATGCTGTATTAGGGGATCACCATATAAATAGAGGGACATTTATCAGTGACAGAATTTGGAATAGCACATAACTCATCCAAGTTGCCAATCCACTATGTTCATGTGCTCAGTTATAGAACTGCTTCTTACATGTAAATATTTGTTCTGAAACTCAATAATAGCCAATCAGTGCATAAATTTGTGAAAATTTGACAGCTTCTTTCTATGTAAATTAAGTTTTTACCATGCTCTGCCATTTCTGTTTCTGACCTGTGTATGTAATATCTCTTAAATTTGTTGAAGGTCTGATATGCAAGACTCTATTTTTAGCTCACCTGGCACAAAGTGCCAGAGTGAGCTATTAGGCCACACCAATTTGATTAATAGTTCTTCGGATTTTTTCTCTAAAAAAATGGGGCAGGCGAGCGAAATTTTTACTTTTATTTTATTTTTTACTTCTCAAATTTTCACAGGCGCAGGTACTTTTTTTTTTTTTTTTTTATTTACTTCACGAAATTTCACATGCCGGGCACTTTTTAAAATATTCTTTATTTACTTTTTGAAATTTCCACATGCGGCGGGCACTTTTTTAATTTGATGTTTTGATCTTTTTTACTTCTCAAAATTAGAAGGTCCCATGTCTGAAATAAATCACATAATTATATCCTATCTTTGTATGTAATTATAACAAGAGGTGTCAGTAGTGCTTGCCATTAAAACAAAATGTTCGCACTACAAAAATCTAAAGGATCTGTATAAACAAGGGTCACAAGTAGCACGATAGTAAGCCAAGAGTTTTCAAACTTAATTGTTTACTACATTTTTAAATTAATTAAGTAGTTGCACACAAGACGTCATCTAAGAATTTTAAGTACAAATCAAGAAACATGTTCACAGAGTTATCTTCCCTTGCTTACAGCTAAGTGTCATAAGTATTCCAACTTTCAAAGTAATCTCTCAAACGGTCAAGTCAACATGTGGACAAGAATGAAAATCTTAACTGAGTTTTTAAGTCGAAAAGGGCCATAATTCAAATGAAATCCTATGTATAGTAACCTTCTCCTGCCTATATATGTTTGGAGATCATGATGGTAAATAAGTATTCCAACTTTCTAAGTAATATCTCAAACAGTTAAGTTAAAAGTTGACTGGTTAAAAAAACTTAAACAGGTTTCATGGCCAAACTTGTAAAAAGTCTGACAGATTGGGGTATTGATTTAAAACAAGTATTCCAAGATTCGCAGCTAACCTTTAAAGGATTAAGTTAACAATTGGATTTTACCACCATATTCAATGTATTTTCCAAAACAAAAGGGCATAATCCTTGCAAAAACCTTACAGAGTTATGTACTCTTGTCTTTGGATGGAGGTAGTCTATTAAGTTTTTTTCCAATTGTCACCCATCAACGTGTTTGCTGTACATGTACATGATTGGTCATCCAAATGCCCCCAGAATCACCGGATCACCAATTAGTTTCGATCGGTGACCATTTGTCTGGACAGTGTTTGGAGTAGTCCACATTCGGGTCGTGACTTGAAATGTATATGTTTTTTTACTGATTAACTTTTATTTATCAATAAAAAATAGAAATATGTTTGTATTTTGATGTTTTCCAAACTTCGCTCTAAAACATTTCAATAAGTGTAGCTACAATCAACGTGCAGTAAATTGTGTTGTTACGAAGCTGAATTTGACACTACTTCTATGTAAATTAGAGTTTTACAATGCCTGCCATTCCTGCAATTACTGACACTTTTAGCGTCGTAAAACCTAAAATTTGATTTCTGAAGGACATGACATGCGGGGTCTTTTTTTTTTTTTTTTCAACTTTCGGATTTTGAAGTACGAAAATCCGACGAACTATTAATCAAATTGGTGTGGCCTTAGGATCACATTCTGTCCAGCGTCCGTCGTACGTCTGTCCGTCCGTCCACCATTTCCTTCAAACGACATATCCTCTGAAACCACAGGGCCAATGTTGATGAGACTTTGCAGGGATGTTCCTTGCATGAAGCTCTATGAAAGATGTCCAAAGAATTCCATTCCATGCAGAACTCTAGTTGCTATGGCAACAAATAGGAAAAACTTTAAAAATCTTCTTCTCTGAAACCACAAGGCCTAGAGCTTAGATATTTGGCATGTAGCATTGGCTAGTGGACCTCTACCAAGATTGTTCAAATTATGACCCCCGGGTCAAAATTGACCCCGCGCGGGTGGTCACTTCTTCTCTGAAACCACAAGGCCTAGAGCTGAGATACTTGGCATGTAGCATTGTCTAGTGGACCTCTACCAAGATTGTTCAAATTATGACCCCGGGGTCAAAATTGACCCCGCGCTGATGGTCACTTAGTTTTGCATAGACTTTATATAGGAAAAACTTTAAAAATCTTCTTCTCTGAAACCACAAGGCCTAGAGCTTAGATATTTGGCATGTAGTATTGTCTAGTGGACCTCTACCAAGACTGTTCAAATTATGACCCCAGGGTCAAAATTGACCCTGTAGGGGGAGTCACTTAGTTTTACATAATATACTAATAAGGAAAAACTTTAAAAATCTTCTTCTCTGAAACCACAAGGCCTAGAGCTTAGATATTTGGCATGTAGCATTGGCTAGTGGACCTCTAGCAAGATTGTTCAAATTATGACCCCTGGGTCAAAATTGACCCCGCACGGGGGGTCACTTAGTTTTACATAGGTTTATATAGGGAAAACTTAAAAAAATCTTCTTCTCTAAAACACAAGGTCTAGAGCTTAGATATTTGGTATGTAGCATTGGCTAGTGGACCTCTAGCAAGATTGTTCAAAGTATGACCCCCGGGTTAAACTGACCCCACCCTGGGGGTCACTTGGTTTTGCATAGGCTTATATAGCAAAAATTTTGTGTAGTGGACCTCTACGAATTATGTTAGAATCTCGACCCCTTGTATTATAGCCAATGGTAGTCAGGTGAGCGATGTAGGGCCATCATGGCCCTCTTGTTTTCGAAACTTACGGTAATTAAACATTTGGTAGGATTAGTGCATCTATGCCTGAACACGGAACTTCCTATATCTAATTATTGGCATGTTTCGAAAACATTGTACAAGAATTACATTAGAACTAGTGAAAGATTTTATGACAGACTATAGAAGAAGGTGGTAACTGAAAAGGACATATTAATTTCAAATAACTCAAAAGTCCTCTGCCTGATTGTATGGTGTATGTTACAATTTGTGCATCAGAGAGACATCTCGGTGGAAGTAAAATAAAACATGCTGATATATGTACATCATGCTAGATGAATAACTATGAATTTGCTAAATACCTTATATATATGCAACTGATTTGGAACAATATCAACAGATTCACACAATTTTGATCACTATGCATTTTAGTCAGTAATAAACTTTATACCTAGCTATATATATTGTTGTGTGTTTATTAATGTGAAATTTTTCATAAAACTGACATTTATATACTGCAAAACTTTCATGAATTAAAGCCCCTTGATCACTTTGAATTTGCTTTGATTACCTTAAAGAACATTGATAGAACTGTATTTTGTTTACTGTAAAATAGTGTTTCAAGTTCATATTGTTTCTTTATGAATGCATATGTACTGCCACAGAGCATTTCTTACTTTTTCAAAATCTTTGACAAAAACATTTTTGCTGTACATGTATTTTTATCATATGTATTTTGAACATGTACTTTGATTTAAAAAGCAATGTTAGGAATGTTTCATTGTACAAAGTAACAGTAAATTTCACCACCAAGACAATCTTTCTTGGCAGTGTAAGTGCTATGTGTAACGGTAACATTGAGGGTGAGCATGGGCCTTTAAAGCTAACTGTTTAGACATTGACTACAGAATTACTGTATGGCAGTACTTCAGTCTTGGCAAACGGGTTGTTACTTTTTTCTTGCAGGAAAAGATCTTTGGGAAAACTCATTTGCAAGTAGGATTTTCTTTAGAAATCTTTCAAGTAATAAAATATATTGCAAATTCTGATGCTATGATAAGAAAAGAAATAAAATGTGCATAAAATATGGTAAAGTTAAATGTTTCCATAGTGAAGAGTTTTCAGTTTTAGCTGTGAGACTATAAATGTCATGCTGCTTGTACCAGCCTACGTGTTTGGAGGGTTGTTTCAAAAGTAATGTGCTGAATGTTTAATACCCAATTAAATCAGTGTGTAGGCATGTATATCTGACTCTACAATGTGCAAGCCCATGGTCCCTTAAAATGTACATCCTCACTGTCACAGCCAGGAAAACAACCAATGTGGCCATCAACATAGCCATTTTTGCTGAAGATTTCAGATTTTGAATATGCAACATACCTCAGAATGTGTAGCATTTGTATTTTCATACAAATTTTAAATTGTTACTGTCAAGACTTTTCATGAAGACAGCTTACCTGAGCACAAAGAGCTAAAGATAAGTATTGTGCTGTAGTGGTGGTGATTTCTATGCCAGTTTAGAACCTGGGTCAAGTAATTGATCACGGGGTCAAGTCAGAGAAAAAGCTTTATGAAGGCTCTAGAAACAAAATTAAAACTGGGTCACATGGAGTAAATAACCAGGTGACCTGGTAAAATCAAAGAGTGTAACTTACTGAAAACTTCTAATGGGTCACCTGGAGTCAATAAATATGTCATCAGGTCAAATCAAAGAAAGACATGAGGACATTCTAGAGGCAACATTGTGAATGTATATATAGGGACAACTTGCAATAGTAAAAAGGAAATAAAAATGTACAATCATCATATACAATCATCATGAAAAATTGTCATTGTTATTCTAGATGTTCATTACTAGATCACTTGTTTAATTAAAGCGCTGAAAGCACAGAAAGACTGGGCCGTCAAAAATTATTATGATACAGAACATTTGGCCACAATTTCTTGACAATCCTTCCAAGTGGTTCAGGAGGTATGGAGCAGACACGAAAAACTATCTGAAAATCTACTGACTGACCAGCTGACTCCCATATATACCTCCAACAAACAAAGTTAAAGGGTTATATAATTTGGAGCTAGAATTTTCTAAACCTCCATTCAACATTCAATGCAACCAGTCAGGGAATGTATCTATAGGGACCACTTGCAATAGTAAAAAGGAAATGAAAATGTATTAGTGAAATACAGATATCATTGTTAACCACTTGAAATTCAGTTTGCCCAGATGAGCGACTTAAGGCCAACTTGTCCAACTTGTTTATCTTTCTGATTTAAGCAGATCATCAAGATTTAAGTGGATCAGCTCATCAAGCTGTCCTTGTATCAGACTGAAGAACTACAGTGCCTTCAGCCCTTTGATTTACTGCACCTTTGTAGAAATCAAGTCATCATGAAAAGTATATAGAATGTTTGTATTCATTAACTCAATGCCAGCTTTAAGACTGGATCAGATAGGATGAAGATCACCAGGACTGGTCAAATTTTAAAGGGATAACCTTGTTAAATCATGTACAGTCCACTCTAGTTATCTCGATTTTTTTTGGGATCAAAGAAAATATGTCGAGAAAACGAAAAATCGAGATAACCCAAGTAAGGGGGGTAACTTTCTCTTCTTGCCCTTGCACCCCAATGCTGAAAGATTTGATATGCCCCCGGGTTGGTTAACGGATCCTTCTCCAAATCTCCCAGCGTTTGCCGATCCAGCTATCCTCCCGGGTTGGTTACCGGGCCCTTCTCTGGATTGCTCGACTGGCGCTCGGACAAGTTCATGACTTCCACCCTTCGACATGACTCTTCCTGTTGTTTTTTTCAATATCGAAATGTTATCTGTCTAACGTATTGCTGATACAATTTATAATTGACAGAGTCTTCATTTCTTGCTGTTTATGAATGCAAATAAATTTACTCAGTTTACACACAATTCAATGCAAATTACCCATTCTGCATGTTACACAGCTAACGTCGCAAAACAAACAATTAATTAATTTCGGGTCGTTAACCGAATCACTTCAGTGAATAGCTGCGCGTGGTGTTTTTCGCACCTATGACAGCAGACGACAATTGAGCGAATACAATCGCCTGCAGCTTTTCGCACCTTGTTTGGCAGGTGATAAATGTCAAATCGAGATATCGGATGTCAAAATAGAGGAAATTTCATAGTTGGGGATCAAAAATTTAGTCGAGATAACGATTAAATCGAGATAAACAAATCAAGATATCCGTAGTTGATTTATATAGAATAAGAAGGGAAAAAATCGGGACCGAGAAAATCCAGTCGAGATATCGAAAAATCGAGATAACCGAAGTCGAGATAACGGATGCTGACTGTATTATTAACATGCATTTGAACTATAAACATAATTATTAGAAAAAAATTCTTAGATTAGCAGTGTGTTCTATTTGATCCTGAAAATATTAACAATTTCTTGCCTAGAATTGGTGTCTTGTTTCATCTGATCTGTGAACAGACATAGCTGGTAGCAGGGCTTGAACCCATGACCCTCCGACTCTAAATGAGTGATTTCAAGTCAGCTACTCTAACCACTCCATCAAAGGAGTGTTTTTTTTATCTTAGTCATTATTAACAAAGGTCTGTTCAATAGTTGTTTTCAATTGTCCTATGTATAACTGCTTATTGCACAAAGGTTTTCAACTGTTCTAAGCTCTTGAATAATATCTATATTAATTCACCTGAGAACAGAGTGCTAAGGTGAATGCCCCTTGTCTGTCTGTCCACATTTAGCTTGTGAACACACTAGATGCCATAGTTAAAGCCCAATCATCATGAAAATTGGTCAGAAAGTTTGTTTTTATGATCTCTAGTTCAAGTTTGAAACTGGGTCATTCAGGGTAAAAAACTACGTCACCAGGTTAGATAATAGAAAATCCTTGTGAACACTAGAGAGGCCACATTTGACCCCTAATGGTCATGAGAAATATTTTTCTTGATGAATTCTAAGCCAAGTCAGAAAGTGGGTCACATGGGGTCAAAAACTAGGTCACCAGGCCAAAGAACAGAAAAACTTTGTGAATGCTGGAGGCACCAATCATCATATAAAAATTGTCAGAATGTTTTTCTTGATGGCCTCTAGATGGCCAAGTTTGAAACTGGGTCATGTGGGGTAAACTAGGTTACTGAATCAAATCATAAATAAACTTTGTGACCATTCCTGAAGCAACTTTTTGTTGTATCCAATTATGTTGAAATTTAGTCAGAAATGTATGTTTTGATAAACTTTTTCACAAGTTCGAAACTGTTAAAACAATTTTTTTTTATTAATAAATTGTCCTATGCTGACCTTAATCATGATTTTTTTATCTTCTTTCTTCTCTTCGAGCAATGGTATGCATGTGAGCAGTGTAGGGCCATCATGGTCCTCTTGTATGGAAGATTTTATTTTTTTCCAGACAAAAGCTACATAGAGCACATAAATGTTAATAAAACTGCCAGGCATAGTCTTGTTTTTTGCTGTTCTTGAATTGTCTGCTATAGGAATGATCTTGACTTCTCATTGCTACAGTATAACACCAGCGGTACAACCCCATTTACAAATATTACATGGATATGTATTTTTCATCCATAATGAATATGGATAGAACCTAAAATTATTCAGTTATTATTGATTTATTCCAAATTTATCATTTCACTGTTTGCCAATTTTGCCGACTGTTACTGGAAGCTCCTAAAATGTATGTATGAAGTAAATGGACTGGAAATTCCCGTAATGGTGGTGAGAGTCCAATGGGAATTATTCAGTTATTATTGCCCCCGGGGGGGGCCGGGAGGAAGGCGACGCCCGGCCCCCGGGCATTTAGTTCCAAATTTAGTGGTCAATTTTCACTGTTTGCCAAACTTGGTCAGGATGTTTGTCCCAGTAATTACTCGGACGAGTTCGAATATGGGTCATCTGGGGTCAAAAACTAGGTCACAAGCCCAAAAATAGAAAAATCTTGTTAAGGCTCTAGAGGCTACTGTTTCAGTCCAAATATCCTGGCTTTGTCAGAAAGGTTGTTTCTATGATTTCTAGCTCAAGTTTTAATATGGGTCGCCTGGGGTCAAAAACTAGTCACACAGCCCAAATATGGAAAAACCTTGTTAACACTCTAGAGGTAACATTTTCAGCCCAAATATCCTGGAAATTTGTCAGAGGTGTGTTAAGTAGATTTCTACCCAAGTTCGAATATGGGTCATCTGGGGTAAAAACTAGGTAGCCCAATATGGAAACCTTGTTAACACTCTAGTGTGACTTTTCAGCCCAGATATCACTGGAAATTTGAAAACAATCATGATCAAACACCATTATGAAGTGCAGTTCATCTTCAGAAGCAAATAAGTGCAGCAAACAGTGGAGATCAATAAGCAAAAAAAAAGCTGACAGTGCAGATCATGACCAGCCAACATACAATGAATAGCTTACAGTGCAGATCATGATCGACAGCAGAAAAAATGAATAGCCAACAGTGCAGATCATGAAGACGCAAAATAATGGGCCTAGAGCTTAGATATTCAGCATGTGGCAATAATTGACCTCTACCAAGATTGTTCAAATCCTGACTTCAGGGTCAAATTAACCCTGCCTGGGGGTCTAAAAATAAAAAAAAAAAAAAAAAAAAAAAAAAAAAAAAAAATTTAAAAAAAATTTTAAAAAAAAAACCCCCCCCCCCCCTCCTTTAAAAAAAAAAAAAAAAAAAAAAAAAAAAAAAAAAAAAAAAAAAAAATTTTTTTGTTAGTTTAATAGAAGTACAATTTTTTATATGTCTTACTCAATTTAATAAAAAATATTATATAACAGAGAAAATGTAGTAGAAGAAAAGTTTGTTCATGTAAAAAAGTTTATTCAGTGTATCACTTTTATTGTGGACCAATGAAAAGGCTGCATTTTTCAATCGGTACTGTTTTCTTGATTAAATATCAGCAATAATATTAATGAATAGTTACATTAATACAATTGCTGAGAAAAAACTTTTCTTCTACTAGATATTCCCTGTTACTTACATGAAAGAAATCATGTTTTTGATTAGATCTTCGCAAAATATGACATAGGTATATGTCTTTTGACGTAGGTATAATTATGTCTTTCTGTCATCAATTTTTTTTGTCATGCTGTACCTATTTTGGCAGTTTTGTTTAGTTGATGAGCCATATAGGGATAATTTGGCCATTTTGTATGTAGAAAACTGTGCAACATTTTTTTAGATCACCAAAGCACAAATTTAAGTGCTCAAAGGGGAGCTTTTGTGATCACCTGATGTCCAGAGTATGTCTGTCTGTCCACCCTTACCTTGTGAACACTACGGAGGCCACATTTTAAGTTGAATCACCACAAAACTGGTCAGAATGTTTCCTTGATGATCTCTTGGCCAAGTTTAAAACTGGGTCATGTGCTGTCCAAAACTACCACACCCAAACTACCACACCCAAACTACCAGGTCAAATCATGGAAAAACCTCGTAAACACTCTAGAAGACAAATTTAGAAGAAATTGACCTCCAATCATCCTGAAAGGTGTTCAGAATGTTTGTCTGGAAAATTTCAAGGCTAAGCTGGAAACTGGGTCACATGGGATGAAAAACCCGGTCAAATAATAGACAAAGCTTATGAAAACTTCATAATCCCATTTTGTACCCAATCATGTTGAAAATTAGTCAGATTGTATGTATTGATTAACTCTTGGTCAAGTTAGAACTGGGTCACATGGGGTCAAAAACAGGGTCACCAGGTCATATTGAAAAACTTTCTGAACACTTCAGAAGTCATTTATACTATATCATCCTGTTAATCTGTCATAATGTCTGTCTTGATGAACTCTTTGTAAGATTCAGATTTGAAACTGGGTCATGTTTGCAATAAACTTGTTGTATTGTATTATTGTACTGTTTGATAAAAAAACTAAGTCACTGGGTAGAATTATAGAAAAACCTTGAGAACACACTAGAAGTCACATTTAGTACCCAAATGTCTTGAAAATAAGTCAGAATGTATGTACTGATGATTTCAAAGCCAATTGGGTCAAAACTAGGTCACCTGGTCAAAACATAGAAAAACCTTGTGAACACTCTAGAAGCCACAATAAAATTTTCTTCCCAATTAGCTTGAAAGTGAGCCGAAATATATGCTTGAATGTAAATTAAATCTAGGTCATGTTTGAAATTGGGTCACACAGAGTCAAAAAGTAGGTCACCATGGCAATAGTAGAAAATCCTATTAACAATGTAGAGGCCACATTTTTTACCCAATCATTATTAAAATTGGTCAGAATGTTTGTCTTTATGACCTCTATGTAAGGTTGAATCCTTGGTTACATGGGGTCAAAAGCTAGGTCACTAGGTAGACTTATGAACATTCTAGAGCAAGCATTTACAAAATTGTCCTCGGCTGACCTGGATAATGACATTTTAACTTTGTCTTTTGTAGCAATGGTACTAAGGTGAGCAATATAGGGCCATCTTGGCCCTCTTTTTAAGTTGTTTCAAAATGCTCTGGTTACAACCTAGTTGAAAAAAATGCTTAAAACTCAAGGAATTTTCATGGGTGTCATACTGTGGTCTTGGCAAGTTCACCAGGGGAGAAATCCCATGGTCAGTCTGGACTATAAACAATCAAAACAACAACCTAAAATTTGGATGAATTTTCCTCTTTTTTTTACCAGATAATCAAACAAAGATTTCTATGTTTTTTCAAGTCATCAACTCTACTATAGCTTCATCTTGGTAACACTCTTGTTTTAAGGACTAAAATTCTTTGCTGAAGCCTTTATTAAAATTTTGATGGTTACTCACAAACAGTGATATAACTTCTAAGTGATTTTTAAAAAAATAAATAATTCGAAGATGATGAAAAGATTTTTACTCTTTTCTTTATCACAGAATCCAGTAAGTTGATTTGGTTTTGCTTTATTTTATTATCACAGCGGTTTCTGAATTAAAAGAGTTTTTATTGATAACCAAATTTAATTTTGGCAGTGATTTTGAGATATTAAATGGCTTATGAAATGTTTGTCTGATTAAATTTGCACAGACTTTAGATTTTGATGTGTTATTTGCCAGGGAATCATGAGAGACAAATTAATTTCATTTGTGATTTCTTCCAAGTCACAGACTAAGTGAAGGAAAACTGGGCACTGTTTGTGGAAACTTGAAGTTTTATAGTCTCAGAAATAGCAATAATACCAAGTCAATGGCAATTATTAAAGAAATATTGAGATATTATGAAAGTGCATGGAATACTTCAGTTTTATGCAGTCTGAGGGGGACTCACTTTATAGTAGGCAACCCTTCTGTTTTGGGAGCCATGCCTAAAATTCTCGCCATCAGCCACAATTTTAGGTTGTTATAAGTTAGTTAAAGACCAAGAATTTTGATATTTTATGTCTTTTGGGTATAATTTGTATTGAAATTTGAAAGGTTTGAATGTATTTGTTGTTGCTGTTTTTTTTTACGTTGCTGTTCTTAAGTGAATATGCTACCGGCTTTCCCCAAAATTCAGTTTTGAGTGTACAGTTTGAAAGACTTTTTGGACTAGATTCAAATTTGTTATTCTTGGTTTTGTTTTATCATATAAAAAGATAAGTCTTTGATTTCTGTTATAATTTAGACCAGTGTATGTTTTGTCTGATACTATTCTGTGTGTAATGTTCTTAACAGTTTTTCCGCATACTTTTGGAAAAAGAAACCTACTTGTTAGAATGCTGATGTCAGGTGGGTGGATGTGCAGGCGTCAAACATTTAATTCGGCTCAATAGCTTTAGTGAGGAGTGACCAATTGCAATGAAACTTGGTGTGTATGTATCTTGCATGGAGATGAAGCTTGGGATTGCATTTGGGGTCACTAGGGTTAAGGTCAAGGTCAGTGTTACTAAAATTAGAAAAAAGGCTTCTAATCAATAACTCCAGCTAGGAGTGACCAATTGCAGTGAAACTAAGTGTGTATGTAGCATGCATGGAGAGGAAGCTTTGGATTGCATTTGGGGTCACTAGGGTCAAGGTCAAGGTCACTGTTACTATAAAAGAAAAATGATTTCCGCTCAATAACTTAAGTTAGGAGCTACTAATGGCAACAAAACTTGATGAGTAGGTAGCTTGTGTGAAGAGGAAGCTTGGGCTTGCATTTGGGGTCACTAGGGTCAAGGTAAGGGCACTGTTACTAAAAATAGGACAATGGTTTCCACTCAATAACCTCAGTTAGGATTGACCAATTGCAATGAAACTTAGTGTGTAGGTAGCATGCATGGAGAGGAAGCTTGGGATTGTATTTGGGGTCACTAGGGTCAAGGTCAAGGGCACTGCTAAATAGGAAAATAGATTCCACTCAATAACTTGAGTTAGGAGTGACCAATCGTAATGAAACTTGGTGTGAAGGTAGCTTGGGATTGCATTTTGGGTCAAGGTTAAGGGCAGGGATCAGGAAATTTTGAAATCTCAATCGGTCCGGACCCGCCGAGTGTACATCGTCAACCCCCCCCCACCCCCCACCCCCCCACCACAAAAAAAAATCACAAAAACGTAAAAAAAAAAAAATATTTTTCAACCAGCTTTCCATTGTTGTGCATGATCATGGAACGGTTAAAGTATTTCATTCCCTACTTTAAATTCCAAAATGTTTCCAAAAACAAAAAAGTTTATCTTCTTTCATTATTGATTAGTAATTCTCACGAGTCGATAAAATAAATGCGCCGTTCACGTGGAGCGTTCCATTTTCTAAGGGATAAAATTTACATCGTTTTCGACATAAAAAATAAGAAACGGAATTATTAAGTAATAAGAAAAATATCGAGCCAGTTTTCATAAATAAATATAATAATTTCCATGTGATTTTATCATTGAAAGTGTGTTCAATTTCGATTAGAACTGATTACGTTCAAAGTCACCCCCACAAAGTTTTGTAATAATCCATGTGTTAGGTATAGGCTATTCAATTTTTGTGGTATGGTTTCGTTTTGAAATTGTTATATGTTCTCGGGTCGCCAGTCCGATTAACATTATCTATCCGCTTGCCCTTCCGACTTTCGGAAACATTGGCTACCGGTTGCCAGTCCGGTTATTTGTTTCTTTCGGGTACCAGTTATTATTCTCCCGATTACCATGAGCCGATTTGCCATTTCGGTCATTTGATTTTTTGAACATCGCAAATATGTTGCGTTGTGCTATTTAAACAATAAATCGAAAGGCATTTCAAAGTGTAGGTAATGATAAGCGGCCTTAAGACAATCGGTCCGGCATAAAGTCAATCGGAGCTGCAAACACATTAATAAAATCCTTTAATCAATAACGTGTTAACTAGCGACGCCCGAGGTATTGTAGAATTGGTGCGTTGGACCAATTAGGTAAAGACTGCCACGGGTTATTAACATGACACGTTTATTGGGGTATTAGATAGGTGCTAATAACACAGATGATATGTGTAATTACACAAGCAACTTCTTTTGTCATATTTGAACGATTTTATGGCTTTTTAAAAAAAATCTCGGACCGATTTTTAAGCAACTTTTGGTTACGTGAATCGGTCCAGCAAGTTGAAAATCGGTCTAGACCGGCAAATTTTCGGTTTTCCTGATCCCTGGTTAAGGGCAGCGTTACTCAAAACAGATTTTAAAAATAAACTTAAGTATTTAATGTTAAAAGCCAAATGAATAAAAATTCTAGTGGGGGTCAAGGTCACTGTTTCTAAAAATAGATTGAAAAAATATATTAATTTAGTTTTTTAATTGTTTTAAGCAAAATAACAAAATTTCGGGTCAAGGTCACTGTTACTAAAAATAGATTTTATTTCTTATTTTCTTTCAAATTAAAATTGTTTTAAGTGAAAAAATGGGGTTGGGGTGGAGGTAGTCAAGGTGACTGGTTGGTGCTTTGCCAGGGTGAGCTTTTCTAAATGATGATTGTCTGTCGTCCGTCAACATTTTGATTCAAATGACATCTCCTCTGAAACCACTAGGCCAATGATGATAAAACTATGCAGGAATATTCCTTGCATGAAGCTCTAACAATATTGTTCAAAGAATTCTATTTCATGCAGAACTCTGGTTGCTATGGCAACAAATAGGAAAAACTTTAAGTCATGCTTCAAAAACATGAGCCTTGCATCAAAATTTGTCTTGTGGTAATATTACTATCAAGAATATTACTGCAAGTGTAGGTCATATGGCTATTATTCTACTCAAAGTGGCTTCAGCATAGGCATCACTCCTTGGTTCAAGTTAAACATGTTACATCTAGAACTTAAATGCAAATATTTAACTTTGCAAATCACTTCTCTGGGTCAATGCATCAGGTAAAACATCAAAGCCAAACACTTTAATGAATTAATTTTGACAAAATTACACCGCTTTTTCCTACTATAAGTTTTGCATGCAATTTGCTTATCTCTGTTAGCTATGTCTGCGGATACTGAATTGAAATGAAGGGCTTCTGTGCCGCTAAAAAAGGCTATAGCAATTATCAAGTCCCTTTTTCAAAATCCTTGTTATATAGTTTTACATGCAATTTGCTAAGGCCTAAAGAAAAAAGTGTTTGCTTTGGGTAACCTGACCCTACCTACTAAAAGCCGCTGACCCTAGTCATTTTTTTTGGGGGGGGGGGTAGAACAGAATAAAGCTCCGTAACAACAGCAATATATGAGCTTTGAGATTTGCAAGAAATAGCACTATTTGCAAGAAAATTATCTTGACATGAAGTATATTTTCAAAAAAAATCCCTACCTACACTACCTAGTAATTTTGGGGATGTTACCCTAAACAAAAATCTTTTAGGCCTAATTAACCAAACTACTGCAGATATTGGGCTCAAACTTCACACCAGTCTTTTAGGTGGCTTAATTTAACACTGTAAAAGGAGAAAGCCCTATAACTCCAAGTTACATATATTATGTACAATTGTGCCCCTTTGTTAACTTAAGAATATTGTTTAAAGCTCTGCATGTGAATTGCTATTGTCAAAACTATTGCAGATACTAGAATGAAATTTTAGGCTTTTTTTATTGATAAAAGCATCGAAAGGAGCAAGTCCCATATTCCTTTATAGTATTTTAACAAAAGTATATCTGTGTTGATTTTTTTGTAAAATGTTAGTTTTACAGTATTGCAAAATTTATGTCAAGCGTGCTATTTTATGGTCTGTGCTCTGAATGTGATTCCACTTTTTGTTATCCTGTAAACAAAAAGTGTATATAAGTATGTGAATGGTTGGGGAGGGGGTATTTATCTCCAACAGTGACACCTCTGCTGTACAGAAAGAGTGAAGCACACAACCTGCAACCTCTATTTCACCATAATATGTACATGGGGCTTTGTGTTATAATGGAGGTCATGGTTTCATCCATTTTGTTTGATCAATACAATATGTATAGTTAAACAGAGTTTAAAATAGTATATATGTATGTGTTTCACTCTTCTTGTTAACCATTTTACAACTTTCCAAGAACTTTGTAAGGAGCATAATGATATGAATCAGTATGGGTCTGAAGTAATTGTTGTAGCTGGGCGTGGAAGGGATTAACAGGGCAATCATTCTCATTTTCCCCTGCGGTAGGGATAGACAAGTGGGATTTGGACACATGTTCATAACTGGACATTAAGCACGTCAAATGCCAAACTTTTATCAACATATTAAAAGGTACTGAATGCACTAAGCAGTACAAAAGGTGGCCATATTTGAAGAGGTTTCCTTGACAAAGCACTGTTGCCAGAAGTCTATAGAATCCATACTAATCCAATCAGCATAATATGGAATCGGCAGTTCTATTGAGAATGGAAAAATGATAGGAGTTTTCTTGCACTTGATCTTTGATACTAGGACATCAAATATTGGTTTCTGATATTAATCATAATCCGAAGTTGAATAGACCAAGGCATGGCCAATATTTCACTGACAATTGGTACAATGGTTTTTATTCACTCCTTTTGCAGTAAATCTGACTTTGTCTGAACTTTTTCTCAGATTGTAGACTTTTGTGAAAGCTATACAAATATGGATGGTTCTAGAACAGTGGGAGTTGTTTCTGGTAGGATGTTTGTGATTTATGTATGACTGGGAAGAGATGCATAGTGTGTGTACAAGGTTTTTTCTTTGAAATTTATCTTATGAATAAATGAAATCCGAAAACAGCTATTATTACTATTTCTCTTCTTTCATCATCTTCATAACCATCAAGATAATCATAATTACCATCACTTCTGTAATCATCTTACTAATATCAGCATCATCATCATCATCAATTTCAAAATCATCACATCTTAATGATCACAGCTTAATCATCATCATTAGCAGCAGCATTTTTGTCATCATCATCATAACTTTTATCACATGTCATCATCTGTGACATCTTATTACATTGCTCGCATGTGATTGTTTGTCCTCAATAGCCCAATAATGTGGGCTTTAATAGCTCAGTGGTTGTGCGTTTGCCTCTGAAATGGGAGGTCCTTGGTCAGAGTCCCAACCTGAGCACAAGGTGTGTCCTTGGGCAAAGACAGTGATGTCACATGTACCTCAGTGCACCAAGCTGTAAATTTCTATTAAATGTAATAGTGAGTTTAGAATTTAAAGTGAACAAGTCAAAAATACTTAGAATTTGAAATTCAAGTACATGCATTTCTTTTTTAACATCTTAATGCTGACCCAATCCACATGTTGTTTTATACTAGATATATAGTGTTGTTAATAAGGTGTCTATTTTGGAAGGCAAACTTTTGCAAACTTGTATTATAGTTGCAAGTTAGGCTGGGATAAGTCTTTAAGGCATCTTTTCAATAAATATTGCTGGTGTTCTCTTTGCATGTTTATTGAATTTTGAGATGAACATGTCATTAATGGTGGATGAGTTATCAATTACCACATCTCATTTATCAGAGGTGTCTTTTGGATGGATGCCAATCAAACTTGTTTTTTGTTTCATATTAGTTTTGTTACTAAAATGGACTGCACAAGAAGTTAAATTGATCAACCAATTTGCGATATGATACAAGCTGTTACAAGACCACCAGCTGTTGAATGTACTGCCAGTACCTTTAACTGCACAGAAGTAAGAAGAATTTGTGTCACGCAAAACCATTTACGGACAATAGGACCCTATCAGATGTTAAATGTTGATTGCATATATTAGTGTGACATTTCTTCTGAGCACAAAATAATGCACCCAGGAGAGGTGCCTGTTTTTGCGGAGGCAAACTCGACAAATTGAAACCGTAGAAGCTGTTTTTAGCTAAAAGCAAGAAAGCTTGCATTTACCCTCATTTGGGATTTCATTTGATAAGGGATATACCGTTTTAAATCACCCATATATCGGTTTTATCTGCTAAATATTGAATAATAGAAAAGCTACTGCTTCAGTTTATCTACGAAATTGCAGGATGGCTAACACCAGTAAATGCTCAAAGAAAAAAGAAATACAAATGTATATTATATTTTCTAAACTTAAAAGGCCTGGACTGATGCATGTTAAAAGTTTCAGAAGGTTATGAAATACTGAAAATGTATCTAGAATTTCTATATGCCTGCTCAAATATCTGGGGAAAAAACTTGTGCTAAACCTGGATTTGAATTAATCATTTAAACAAACAGTAATTTTTATTTTGCAGGAAAAACGTATTATTTTATGTTTTCCAGTGAATTATAGAGTTTTCTCAGTGAAATAAAAGTGATAATCCACAGTTTTGAAACAGTGGATTACCATTTTTATTTTTCACTGTTTTTGCAATCTTTAGCCCAGATTTACGTCCAAAAAGTAGCGCGTTATTAATGCTGGAAACCATGCAGCGATGACGCCGTTTAAATGGCGCCATTTGTTCTATGTTTTCTGATGACTTTTCCCGCGATTTTCTATGTTTTATAGAAACAAACTCAATAAAAATAGAGTTTTAACCATAAAATAAACGAAAATTGTTGGTATCGGTGTAATTTCACGATTTCACTGGTGAACACCAAAGGTGTTATTTTCACTCGTGGCTGCGCCACTCGTGAAAATATCACTTTGGTGCCCACTCGGTGAAATTATACGTGATCTTACACCGAAACCATACTATGTAATGAAATATCAAAACTTTTAGCAAGTGCAAATTAAAATTTTGTGCAAAGTGATAGAAAAACCCAGCAAATTCAGGGATACAACTAGGGGTGTCACGTTTAGGGAATTTGGTAAACGTGTACACGTCTATCACTAAACGAAACGGATCCGTTTACACGTTGTTTACATCAGTTTCAGTAAATCATCATACATGCTGCATTCAAAACAATATTCTTTGAAGTAACAAATGTAACATATCTGTTAAAATATGTCTGTCATTTTAGATACATAATCATTTAACTATGTAGATGTCCAGATCGCCCAGATACATGAATACAAATTCAGCGACCATATATAATACATATATTTTCAATCATGTGACTTATATAAGTTATAGTACGTAGTCCGGTTCAATAAAAGGGTGTTATTAATGCTGTTGTATGTGTTATTTTACGTGTAAATGGATACCAAAGTTACTAAACTTTTACCGCTGCTAATCGAAACGCTTCCGTGTACACGTGTAAACGTGACACCCCTAGATACAACAAAAGTGGAATTGCCGGTAAGTACAAGTATTCCATTCTGATCATTACTGCTCAATTAGGATAATGCGACAGTGATGTAACTCATTGCATAAAAAGGTAGATCAATTGTGTGCAAGAGCGTGAGATAAATGTTTGATCTGTATTTTATCCAATGTAATGTATAAATAATATTGGAATCTTCTATTGTGTCACTCTCACATTATCCTATATAAACTGTACCCCAAATGGCGGCAAATAATGTTTACTTAGTGACCAGTCTAGATCTGTGCAGTCTGATCATGATCTGCACTGTATTTTATTTAGTGAGCACCCCTATAAACAAGTAGTGGTATTGTCCAGATTGAAAGGTAGACAAGTCCACTCGGGAAATTTAGAAGGGTTAAGGTTTAAAGATGATAAAGTTATGATAATACTGTCTCTAAGCTTGGCATAACAAACTGGGACCAGAATAAAAGACTTCATTAATAATATCATAGTGTTTTATTCATAAAACACAGAATTTGTGCGCCAGAAGATATTTTAGTCCCATTATTAGAATAAGAAACAAATTAATAAAGTTGAAATAAGAGCCAGAAATTGGTGCCAAGCAATCTGGTGTGTGACGTGCAATGAGGCGTGTTCATGATAAAGAACTGGGTTTTGTTACACATAAGGCATTACCAGCATTGTAAAGGCTTTTCCACTTGATAACATAATACCCTGATTTTTTTTATTTCAATCTCACATCTCTGTATTGATTTTTGTGACATTTGCAGTTACAATGACTTTTCTTCAAAGGAGAAAAATCTCTGTTTCAGATTGCATGTGTCGCATTACTGTATTCAGTTATAAGATTTCGTTGTTATGAGCCCTTTCACACCTCATTACCTTATTAAGAAGGTCTAATCCAAGGGTTATTGGCCCCTATTACAAACTGCTTTCAAGTCAAGAACTAACAAGCAAAAGATATATGACTTCTGAAGAGAGAGCATTTAGTTACTGTTCTGCCGGTCCTTCCAGCGTCTGTCCTTCTGTCTGTCAGTCATGTGAGTTTGTCGGGAGCATAACTCCAAAACTGTAATGAAAGGCATTTTGTTTAAACTTCACACAATGACACAAGATGTTGAGAACAAGTGCAGTGTACAAGAACAATAACTCTACCTTGCTTTCTATCTGAAACATTTCCCTTTTTAAAAAAAAAGTCAAAGTCAAGAAGTTCTGAAGGGAATTTATTCAAACTGCAAAGAAAAATAGAAGACCTTGAAAGAAAGTGACCAAGAAGCATAACTCTAATGCTAGAATGATCTCCTTTTATCAGTTTTGTCATTTTAAATAATGTTTGTCCAGGGCATATCTTAAAAACTTGGGATTGGGATCTTTATATTACACACAGAGGTCGAGGACATTGAGAGGAAGTGCAGCAGATCAGAACCATGACTCTTAATCCTTGCTCGGAATTTGAATTTTCTCACTCTGTCATAATGATAATTATGCTTTTCTGGTCAAAACTCCTTGACTTTATATTTCACACAGTAGTAGAGGAAATTGAGAGGTCCAAGTGAAGTGACCAAGATCTGTAACTCTTTCTTGCACAAATTTATAATTATCTCCCTTTGTAATTTGTGAGTATGCTTGACTTGGACATAATTCTTAAACTATTCAACATATTTATATTGATTTTTCACATAGTGGTAATTTGGATATTTTGAAATTATAATTTTTATGTCCAGAGAGGTCATATCATGGCACAGTGTTCAAGTGTACCTGGTTTGGTAGGTAATTTGTGTTTTAGACACACACCCAAGACAAAGTTGTTTGTAATTATGTTCCAATTAACAGAAAATATAGGCACTATTTCGCAATTTATTGTCAATTGAAATAATTATAACAGGTATTGTCCAACAATGCAGCTGCCTTGTTCCTTACATTCTTTTTATTTGAAAACTGTCCAGAGAAATTACTTCAATAGTATCAACAGTAACTGACTCTTGTTGGTACTACCCTGAAATTACAGTCAAACTTGTGTTATAAAAAGCCAAACATGGGAAACAACAAAACTGATCACATAAAATAACATGCTTGATACAGTTGTGCTGATCCAAAAGTAGACTTAAAACAATACTAACTGAAAAAGGCAAATGGTTGTTTTATTCAGATGAAATGTTTCACAGGTTTATCAGATTCTGTTCATTGGATGCACATGATATTGGCAGTTTTCATCAAGCCAAGGTTTATCCCTTCACTAGATGTATATGATATATACCAGATGACATCTTACACAGGTTTATCTGTTAACTGAATGTACACGATATATACCAGATGGCATCTTACACAGGTTTATCTGTTAACTGAATGTACACGATATATATCAGATGGCATCTTACACAGGTTTATCTGTACTCTAAATGAACAGGATATAAACCAGATGACATCTTACACAGGTTTATCTGTTAACTGAATGTTCATGATATATACAAGATGGCATCTTACATAGGTTTATCTGTACTCTAGATGTACATGATATATACCAGATGACCTCTTACACAGGTTTATCTGTTCCTTAGATGTACAGGATATATACCAGATGACATATTACACAGCTTTATCTGTTCCTTAGAATTACATGATATATACCAGATGACATCTTACACAGGTTTATCTGTTCCTTAGATGTACATGATATATACCTGATGACATCTTACACAGGTTAATCTGTACTCTAGATTTATATGATATATACCAGATGACATCTTACACAGGTTTATCTGTTCACTAAATGTGCATGATATATACCAGATGACATCTTACACAGGTTTATCTGTTCCTGAGATGTACATGATATATACCAGATGACATCTTACACAGGTTTATCTGTTCCTTAGATGTACAGGATATACCAGAGACTCTTACACAGGTTTATCTGTTCCTGAGATGTACATGATATATACCAGATGACATCTTACACAGGTTTATCTGTTCCTGAGATGTACATGATATATACCAGATGACATCTTACACAGGTTTATCTGTTCCTGAGATGTACATGATATATACCAGATGACATCTTACACAGGTTTATCTGTTCATTAGATGTACAGGATATACCTGATTACATCTTAAACAGGTTTATCAGTTCCTTAGATGTACAGGATATACCTGATTACATCTTACACAGGTTTATCTGTACTCTTGATGTACAAGATATATAGCAGATGACATCTTACACAGGTTTATCTGTTCCTTATATGTACATAATATATACCAGATGACATCTTACACAGGTTTATCTTACACAGGTTAATCTGTACTCTAGATGTACAGGATATATACCAGATGACATCTTACACATGTTTATCTGTTCCTTAGATGTACATGATATATACCTGATGACATCTTACACAGGTTTATCTTACACAGGTTAATCTGTACTCTAGATGTACATGATATATACCAGATGACATCTTACACAGGTTTATCTGTTCATTAGATGTACAGGATATACCAGATGACATCTTACACAAGTTTATCAGTTCATTAGATGTACAGGATATACCTGATGACATCTTACACAGGTTTATCTGTACTCTTGGTGTACAGGATATATAGCAGATGACATCTTACGCAGGTTTATCTTACACAGGTTAATCTGTACTCTAGATGTACAGGATATATACCAGATGACATCTTACACATGTTTATCTGTTCCTTATATACATGATATATAGCTGATGACATCTTACGCAGGTTTATCTTACACAGGTTAATCTGTACTCTAGATGTACAGGATATATACCAGATGACATCTTACACATGTTTATCTGTTCCTTAGATGTACATGATATATACCTGATGACATCTTACACAGGTTTATCTTACACAGGTTAATCTGTCCTCTAGATGTACAGGATATATACCAGATGCCATCTTACACAGATTAACCTGTACTCTAGATGTACAGGATATATATCTGATGACATCTTACACAGGTTAACCTGTACTCTAGATGTACAGGATATATACCAGATGGCATCTTACACAGGTTTATCTGTTCCTTAGATGTACATACCAGATGACATCTTACGCAGGTTTATATGAATGTACATGATATATAGATGACACCTTACACAGGTTAATCTGTACTCTAGATGTACAGGATATATACCAGATGACATCTTACACAGGTTTATCTGTTCACTGGATGTACATGATATATACCAGATGACATCTTACACAGGTTTATCTGTTCTTTAGATGTACAGGATATATACCAGATGACATCTTACACAGGTTTATCTGTTCTTTAGATGTGCATGATATATACCAGATAACATCTTACACAGGTTTATCTGTTCACTGGATGTGCAGGGTATATACCAGATGACATCTTACACAGGTTCATCTGTTAACTGGATGTACAGGATATATACCAGATAACATCTTACACAGGTTTATCTGTTCACTGGATGTGCAGGGTATATACCAGATGACATCTTACACAGGTTCATCTGTTAACTGGATGTACAGGATATATACCAGATAACATCTTACACAGGTTTATATGTTCACTAAATGTGCAAGATATATACCAAATGACATCTTACATAGGTTTATCTGTACTTTAGATGTACAGGATATATACCAGATGACAGCTTACACAGGTTTATCTGTTCTTTAGATGTACAGGATAAATACCAGATGACATTTTACATAGGTTTATCTGTACTTTAGATGTACAGGAATATATACCAGATGACATCTTACACAGGTATATCTGTTCTTTAGATGTGCATGATATATACCAGATGACATCTTACACAGGTTTATATGTTCACTGGATGTACAGGGTATATACCAGATGACATCTTACACAGGTTCATCTGTTCACTGGATGTACAGGATATATACCAGATGACATCTTACACAGGTTCATCTGTTCACTGGATGTACAGAATATATACCAGATGACATCTTACACAGGTTCATCTGTTCACTGGATGTACAGAATATATACCAGATGACATCTTACACAGGTTTATCTGTTCACTGGATGTACAGGATATATACCATGTTTATATGTTAAGTAGATGTACATGGGAATCCAAGTGTCATCAAACACAGGTTCAACCGTACTCTTAATGTACAGGATATTCCAGGTGACATCTTACACAGGTTTATCTGTACTGTTACATAGATTCAGTTACTAGGTGCAGGTTCAACTGTACTCTGAATGTACATGATATTTTTTATAATGTAATGGATGAACTTATTATGAATAAGTACTATTGTTTATTTTTTTCGCATAACCACTTGGCTTAAGTACATAATGTAGTGCTTACTAATTTTGATAAATGAATAATGTAGAACTTGTTTATAAACCATGTTTATTAAACAGTGAAATAAAAAAACTGAACTCCTTTTGTCAATTGTGTGTACATGATTACAAATCTCAGGGACATAGGAAATATTCCTTATATTACATGATCATAGGATTAACTTGGTAAGAGGGGTAATTGTTTCTACCATACTAATGTCTACACTAAGCACTGTTTCAAATGTTTTATAATTTACATGTTTGTTTTCTGTAACATATTTTTTCCAGCATCTCTGTCATAACTGTTCTTTAAGCAGAATTTTCGCTTGAAGCAGAGTTATGATTTGCTCACACATACAATGATTTCTGGTTTTCCCAGCTGGTGCGAAGTACTCTATTGGCAGACAGGCATCGTTCACTAGCACATGTTCATTAGCTGCGTTAACTCTTCCAAAGAAGCACCCAGTCTAGTTTCTCATGAGTGTTTTAATTAGCTTAATTGATTTGGATTAAGCAAACAAATCATAACTTGTTTCTTGTTAGAGTTCAGGTAACATCAGGTTGGGAAGGGAGAAAATTGAGATGCTTCTTATGTAACCGAGAAGGCGCAAATTTTAATAAAGGGAAACTTTTGAGTGTGGAGCACATTAGTTTTCTCTGGATATTGAAATATTTGTGTGTGTTTATGTTATGAATATTCTGGGAAGATTGAATATTATATTTACGAAAAAAGTAGCCAAGGGAATGTTACTGTGTAGAATCATATATTTATACCAATTTTAACAGCAGACATATTAATTATTGTTTTTTTCTGAGACATTGTCATAGTGTGGTATATTGTAACAGTGAATGCTAAAACCATAGGCTTGCTTCAGAAATTAATTGGATAAAGAAACAGAACAGTATTGATCTTTTGGAACTATTAACCCAGTCAGGTGAGTCAATTTTTTATGTAGTATGACTGTTTTTAATTGAATATTTTTTCTTTGTTTCCTGTCACAGATGACATTTCTTCATGACTTAATTTGCCATTGATTATACATGAGGATGTATAGAGTTATAGTCTGAATTGGGCCTTTAACTCATAATGTTTCCATGGTTTTTACTGTTATTTTGCAATAAGCTAAAAGTAAATTTACATCTCAGCGCTCAAATTATAGAATTTCAAACTTTTTTTAAAATCTATGTAAAATTTAAAAGATCTGCATAATTTTTGTTAATACTTGGTTATGAGTTTTTGAATATTTTCAAAGGACAGATTAGAATTTCTTGTAACCGAAATATTTTTCAATATATATAGTAACAGAAATACTTATTTCATGTACAAATTTGGAAAAGTACAAATAAAATTTAAAACAAGCTTTATACAATTATCACCGAGAGCCACTGCCAAAATAATGTCTTTTAATTAAGGTACTTCAATCAATGCAAGAAAATGCATATCAATTGTTCAGTCTCAAAGCATATTTTTGAAGTTATTTTGTAGGGTGTGTTATGGTTATTAAAAATTTCTTCGCAACTGTCGGCAGCTGCAGAAGTTGTTTTTCTCCCCGCTAGTTACAAAATATGCTATTGCACTATAGTATGCTTTAGATACCATGTGTTTATAATGACAGAGATGGTGTTGCTAAAGACAGCGTTCACTTTCCCATAAAGCAAAATTGACATGGGCCCCATGCGTTTTGTATATTAATGCGTCATTAACTTCAAAAATATGTAAATGGTCCCAAGTTAAGGAATCCTTTGTTTTCCAAAAAAATATTTGCCGCCACATTTATATTATCAGATAAGACAGAAGCAAGGAACATTTTTATATGTAGTAACCCTTGTACCAATGAGTCTAGCAAAATAATTTGTGTCTACTATCACTCTAACATGTTTTGAACTACCGGTAATAAATTCCAGGGCATATCTTGTTTTGCAGCACCTTCCAAGTTTTATCTAGGAAAACATGAATTTCATATGGGTTTTGCTACTTTCTGGATCATTTATTATTCAAAAACCTGAAAGGAACTTAAACAAATAATTTACTAGACAAGAAAGTTATACTCATTGTAATCAAATCAGTAAGTCCTAACACAACCATGACAACAGAAAAATGAAAAGAATATAATCTTCAAATTTGACCAGGGTATACTTCTTTATACCTGGTTTTCTACAATTCAAACATGTCAATGATTACATGAAACTTATCCCTGGGGCTATCAGTCTATCAGTCTTGGCTCCCGGAGCATGCTGAGATCATGATAATATTTCAAAGTTTGGGAGATAGCGGTGATAAGGCACCATAGGAAGGGGTCACCATTTCCATCAAAATCCATAATGTTGACGGAGTGTGAAGCCTTTACTATGAGCAGCAGGCTCTATACATAAATTACAGCAAGCACTGGGTAATTAAAGGGGATATTTATAGAATGTGACAGTTATATCGTGGGTTCATGGCTGCAAATAGGGAGGTCCTGATTGTTAATGCCCTACAGTAGCAGGTTTATCTAACATAGACATCACAACTGATCTTCTCAAGTTTGAGTCTTTTTGTGTGGAAAACCCTGACTTTCTATTTCACATAGTATTTTGACTTCCAGTACTTTTTTTTATCTAGTTAATTTCATCAGACTTCAGTGCAACATTTGGTTATGAAATATAATTTGTTGTTGAAAGAGACGTCAAAGCATTATTATCAAGTTATATCATCTATTAGTTATAATTTTAGCATTATTTGCAATTTACAGATACCACTAGAACATATTCAGTAACTGAGTCATGCACAGCAAAATGCTAAGAGTCAAAGATTGTAACCAATAAGAATGAATAAATTTTGTACTAGATGAAATTTATTGTAGTTTAAAGGACTTTAGTCCGTGGATGGTCCAACAGTGTGATAGGAAGTAAAGCTTTAACTGGTAAGAAGTGTACTTATAATGCAGTCCTAAGCACACATTAGTCACTGGTACTCAGTAATAGTGGTTACGCTTGTGCAGTGCTCAACCATAGAGGTCTTTGGTTTGAACCCTGCTGCAGTTTCACAACCACATCTGTAAAGGCATATCAGCACCTGTTGTTCCTGAATACATGCACTCAAGAATTATTTTACAAGCTTCAAGTGTTTTGTACAATCGACCCAAGTAAATTGGTACAGACTCTGTTCATGTTTTACAATGCATGCCATGGTGAACTATGCAATAATCAAACCAAAATTGATTTCTCTCCCATCATAGAAAAACAACTATCAATCAGACATGAAAATAGTTTCCCATAAAATGACAATAATTTTGCAGCAATATTTTGGGAACAAACAAGCAATTTTTGCTCTGTACAGCAATTAATTACAATTTCTTGGTAGTATTTATGTGAAGAATGAGTGAAGTTGCAGTAATTTTGTAAATTGTTTTTCCATCCGGGAGTGGTCTGGTTTCAAATTCTCACTTTTTGTCTGACAGAAGAAAACATTGAGTGACAAAGAAGAAATAAGACTGACAAAATGTAACTGGGATGCTGTTAGGAAAAAGGTTTGAACCTGTTACTTCAGCTTCCACCAGATACTGTGCTAGAACACATTATAGCATTTTAAGGCAATTGTAGGCCTTTCATCTGAGCCATCTTGGGATTTAACCCAACCACAGGTCAACACTAATACATTCTTCATTAGCAAACTAGGTTTTCTTACATTAGACTACATGGCACAAATTAGTATCAACTTTGTGTTTGTTCACTTGCTTAACTGATCACAGTGGAAAACTCAAATAAGGAGATCCTATAGAGACCTCATTATTTATTTTGCTATATCCAAAATTCATTGTATTAATATAGCAAAATTACGTTGTACATGTTTTGGTACATGATGTATTTCAAATATCATATACTTTCAAAATATTTTCTTCACCTTAATTGCACTGATAGATCTTATATAAATTAAATGAAAATAAATACATGTAGCACTTCTGTTCATAAACAAAACAGACTAACCATACTGTGTATACTGTGTTTTGGAATGTCCAAGGCAAAAACCTTTCATTGATAGAGTGAGAACACTCAACAAACTGATAAATCATGCAATTATGTTATTATAAACAAAAACAAAATCAGTAACTGTAATATGAATCCAGTTAGATAACTGCAATATTTTAACAAATTTTCCACATAAAAGCTTCCGAATATACAGGAAATTAAATACTGAAAATTAACAGCATGCGCTTTACTTGTCGCATAGCATTTTAGTGTCTTTAAGGTAACGTTTACGACAAAAGACCTCTGATAACTTCCACTTCGATTCCAGCATGATAAACTAATTATGTATAATTCAACTTTAGTCTTGGGTCAATTAAATTGGAAAACCTTTTGTTTAGCTAACCATGAGAATCTTTGCTATATATATATATATATATATATATATTTCACTATATCCAAATAATATTTAGAAGAAGAAAATGAGGTCAGGGAATAAATTCTACTGCTTTATACCAGAGTTTTTGTTAATTATAACTATATGTGAACCTGTGTTTACTGTTACCAGTAGATCAACCAGCCACTTGCCTTTCACACCTAAGTTTTGTTTATCCCAAAATAATTCATTTTAAAATAAATACTTGTTAAGTAAGCACCTGATTTTAGTGTCTCATTATTTCAATTAAATTTTGACAAAACACAAGTAAAATTATTTTAATACCTGGAGCACTGAGCTGCAGCTGTACTGTTCTATTCGGTTAATAAGTCTGTTTGCATATACTTGGATTTCCTGAAGCCGTAAGATATATAATTAATTATAGCATATCCTAAATTGCATTTCTTGTTGCCAGCAAAATAATTATGAAGGTGTTTATTATTTGCTACATGTTTAATTCGACATACTCAATATCAGACGTATTTTACAGAGATGAAAGAACTTGAAGAACTATTTGGAAAAACATCCATTCACTTCTTGGTATTTTCTAGTTTTTAAGCCAATTATTGTGTGAGATTAAATGATTACCGTGACTCCAAACTTTTTTGCTTTTCATTGGCTGCAGATGTAGGTTCTTTCAGCATTATAATTTTTATAATCTAGTTTTATGAGCATCTTGAATCATATTTTAAAAGGTTTTGATATCATGGTCAGATTTTGGGTCTGGAAGGATGGAACCAGCAAATTTTAGGCTAGGGGACAGGCAAATGCTTTGTACATATGTAGTGGTACATGTATATATACAACTAGCTTGCTCAGTTTTCCTACAATGCTATCAATAATGAATAAATAAGTAAAAGTTTAAGTAAAGTAGTATGTATCTCTGAGTCTATGAGTATCCAACTCCTAATGCAACTGAACAAACCACTGAAATTTAAGTACATGTACAATTATAGTTGACAAAACTATAGCCTCTACCATTTTATACCAGGGATAATCTTGAAAATGAAGGCTATGCATTAAATTAACCAAACTGCGTTGCGTTGCAATCTCTCAAGGTCTTCAGTGGTACATATTATATGGCCTTGATAAAAGAAAACAATATACTTTGTCATTCTAGGCAGAAGTATGGCTTGATGAGTGTTTTCCAGGTGAAACATGGCAATATTTTTATGAGAAGAATAGGTCAGTTTTGTTAGTGAATTAATGAAGTTCAGATGTTACCTGTTTGATTGACCTTGATACTGGGTTACCTGAGTAGCTAACTGCACAATTCACTTAACTCATTGTCTACAGGACTTGTAACCCAAACAATATGTCATGGCAGACTCTTCCAAAAGGTACAATGCAGTTTTTTCCCCTGAGATAGATAATCATACTTATTGAAGTAGTTTTTAATTCAAATGGAGGTGAGTCATGAAAAAAAGAAAGAAACAATTTTGAATAATGTTTGAATCATTTCATTCGTACAGTAACAGTATTTTCTGCCACAATCTAAGAAGATTCAAGGCGGGAAGGAGTTGGGGGGGGGTGGGAGTAACTTTGGGATAGCTGCCTTGTGATGAAGAAAGCAACATGGTGAAGCTTTGGTAGAGTTTAAATTGTAGTAACCATAATGATTGTACAAAATGTATATTAAATAACAAGATTGCGATGAAATTGATTGTAAAACAATTCTAAATGATGTGTGTAACAAGAAAATGTATAACAAAAGCTGAAAGAGCTTACACATATCATCAGCATACAGAACATATGTCTACTAACACCATTGAAGTCAAGAACTGATTCTGTAGGACAAGGTTACGAGCATTATGCAGTAATTTTATTGAGTAAATAGAATTCTTATCAAATATTTCAATGTAAGAAACTTATAATATAGTTGTAGACATCGGTCAAATCATCATTAAGTAGAACATTAGAATCACCTCAAGCCACTCCTTCCCCACTGCAGGTCACCCCTTCCCCTCCCCATGCCATCACTTCCCTTCCCTTCCCCACCCCATCCCTTCCCAATTGCAGGCCACAAACCCTTCCCCTCCCCATGCCATACCTTCCCCACTGCAGGTCATTCCTTCCCCTCCCCATGCCATACCTTCCCAACTGTAGGCCACAAACTCTTCCCCTACCCATGCCATACCTTCCCCACTGCAGGCCACATACCCTTCCCCTCCCCATGCCATCCCTTCCCCACTGCAGGCCACATACCCTTCCCCTCCCCATGCTATCTCTTCCCCTTTGCAGCCTGCAGGATTTAAAGGCCAAATACATGCAAAAACAGTTGTAATTCCTCCTGCAAACAGGATCTGAGAATCATCTGTTGTTTAAAAACAACTGCTACTTGTTACTTGTATACAAAATATAAACAACATGATTACTGCTCCAGAAATTCAAACAAAGTCCTTGAATTCTGCTAGGAAAATATTTGACCCAAGTGTTTGAAGTTTCTTATCAAAGTAATATCATAGACATGAAAATTCTGGCAAAGAGGCAGATCTTAAGAACAAAGACTTCTATTTTGTTCCCACAAAAATATGCTTTTATTGACCTTGCACAGGTAAGTATTCATGTAAAATGGTGACCTTAGTTAAATTGCCATGTGAATTGAATAATGCATAATACCAACCTGGAAGTTGTTCCATTTGTTATCCTGAGTATACATAAGATTGAAAGTACATTGTATTTCCAATAGTATGTTCAACTGTGCAACAGCAATTAAAGATAGGTTACTGGCTGTGTTTCCTGGTGTTTGTTTTGGTTTCTCCTGATGAATGACATATCACTTTGCCAATTGTTTTCCTCCTTAACTCCGGATACGTGCCACAGATCAAAGAATCTTTAAGGTGGTATGTAGCTTTTATGACATAATCTGCAGGGCTTTCTTGGTAAGTCTTTAATAAATTGGGTTAATCAGTGGTTATGATAGTCAATTCTTTGGAGATAGAAGCAGTGCAGTTGGCACTGATGGCTCAGTTGGTTACTAAGCCTTGCTACTGCTAGACATTTTGTTTAGTACATAAATGCCTTGTGCCTAGCTGGACTGTTTAGAAAAAGGTAAAATTTTTCATATTGATTAAGAAGTATTCTGAATCATAATGTTGGACTATTTACTGTAAATAGATTAAAGTCACAATCAAATTTAAGAACTTATATCCTGATCAAGTTTAGAAATTTCAAAATTTCATACAGTCAAGTTATTTTATACAGTTCATAGGGCCTGAACTACTGTTTCTTTAGAATTCATGAACTCCAATTCACAGAGTTAGGTTTTTCAGAATTGCTCATATAGGAAAAAAGCTGAAGCATTTCAAGAAAAGGTACATGAACACTTCAAGGACCCTCAAGTAAAGTATAATTACATTCAGGTTGCTGAAACAGTCTGGTCAGTAGGTTGTATTACCTTATGATTCCTTACAAACTGGCTCCAAAATGTGGTGTCTGTCTTGTACTTACTAGAACCTACTCTGCCTCTGAAGCACCCTTTTGTACTCTGCCTCTGAAGCACCCTTGAATATCCTGCCTCTGAAGCACCCTTTTACCCTGCCACTGAAGCACCCTTTTACCCTGCCACTGAAGCACCCTTTTACCCTGCCACTGAAGCACCCTTTTGTACTCTGCCTTTGAAGCACCCTTTTACCCTGCCACTGAAGCACTCTTTTACCCTGCCACTGAAGCACCTTTTTATACTCTGCCTTTGAAGCACCCTTTTACCCTGCCACTGAAGCACCCTTTTACCCTGCCACTGAAGCACCCTTTTACCCTGCCACTGAAGCACCCTTTTATACTCTGCCTTTGAAGCCCCTTTACCCTGCCCGAAGCACCCTTACCCTGCCACGAAGCACCTTTTACCCTGCCCTGAAGCACCCTTAATCCTGCCACTGAAGCACCCTTTTACCCTGCCACTGAAGCACCCTTTTACCCTGCCACTGAAGCACCCTTTTATACTCTGCCTTTGAAGCACCCTTTTACCCTGCCACTGAAGCACCCTTTTACCCTGCCACTGAAGCACCCTTTTACCCTGCCACTGAAGCACCCTTTTATACTCTGCCTTTGAAGCACCCTTTTACCCTGCCACTGAAGCACTCTTTTACCCTGCCACTGAAGCACCCTTTTACCCTGCCACTGAAGCACCTTTTTACCCTGCCACTGAAGCACCCTTTAATACTCTGCCACTGAAGCACCCTTTAATACCCTGCCTCTGGATCATCCTTTAATACCCTGCCTATAGATCACCCTTTTACCCTGCCTCTGAAGCACCCCTTTACCCTGCCTCTGGATTACCCTTTTACCCTTCTTTTGAAGCACCCTCTAATACCCTTCTTTTGAAGCACCCTTTAGTACGCTGCCTCTGTGAAGCACCCTTTAGTACTCTGCCTCTGTGAAGCACCCTCTTATACCCTGCTTCTGAAGCACCCTCTTATACCCTGCCTCTGTGAAACACCCTCTTATACCCACCCTTTTATATCCTGCCTCTGAAGCACCCTTGAATATCCTGCCTCTGAAGCACCCTTTTACCCTGCTGGCCATCATAGAAGACAACTGCAATAAATCATCACTTAATTACCTTTCAAGTGTTGCTTATATCATATATTTCTCAAAATTCCAAGAAAGGTAGATTCATAATTGATCTTTACCTACCCTTGTTATATTTTTTATAGACTTGGTATGTTTTGACAAGTTGAAGAATTCCAGGTTGGCTATTACTGGGGTATAAGATGCTTTCTTCTTTTGAACAGAGTATGTTTTTGTTTGCATCTATCTTTCAGCTCTCATGTTTTTGCTGTTGAGTGGCAGGGTGGTGAGAAGCTGATTACCGTGTTCACTTAGGTCTACCTTTCGAGACTTCTAATGGCCTCATTAGATGCTGTTTGCAAAACTAGATTATTTAGGCGGGGAATTTTCAGAGTTTTATTTTTGAGGATTCAAACTCTCTCCTTTAAGATGAGCTAATTCTTAATTCATTAACATAATATCATTGGTGCTTCAGAACTCTTAATGGGTTATATTAATGTAAAGTAAATTTGTAAGCTCTGCATGTGCAAGGTGCCTTGTCTTGTTAAGATGTATGGTTTTTTATAAGAATATGTAAGAAACAGCAAAATGCTATGAGATATGTTCATATTCTAGTATAAGGGGCAGGTTTTTGCAACTTTGATAAGCATATTTCAACTTCCTATAAAACTTAGATAAGTCACTTTCCTAATCGCATATTGAATGACAAAAACTCATCAGGAGACTGCTGTCAGTCAGATATTGTTTTAATGTTTCTTTAGAGTTTGTTGCTGTGTAAAATATTTTAAAAAAGCAGTCATTTTATGGCATCATTTGGAGCTGAGTTTTCCGTAAAACTGCTGAATGTCTCTCATGTGGAGAAGTGGTGAGGTATGTCAACGAGGTGGGCCTTAAAAACTGCCTTGTACGACAAGTCAGTGCAATCCATATATAGGGACACGCGGTAATGTAAGGACTGTACTCAATAAATTTGGCTTATAAAAGTGTAACAGGATTGATGCAGCAAATTCAATGATTCTCTGTATTCATGCTTCTTTAATTTATGCGTATAAAATAGAGCAAAAATTACCTGGCGGTAAAAAGATCAAGTTCTGTGGTAGCGATAATTAAAAATCCAGCATTTTGACAGCAGCCTTCAATAAAGATTCATATTTATGACTTTGATTAACTTTGTCAGGACAATGTAAGCTGTGCATTGCAAACGTTTAGTTTTACTGGTGCTCTCTCTTGAACACAAATTTGTTATGAATATGCAAATTTCATTAGGAGATGTTGCAGCTGTATCAACTTATGGCAAGTAAAATTTTACTGGGTTTAATTTAAGGTCAGGTGTGCATAAGTTTGCTTCTGTGACAAAATTCATAATCTTTATCTTTATTTCCAACTGAAAAACTTGCATATCAAATCAAGTATTTAAAATTAATGGTAAAATTGGTGTAATGAAGATGTACCAAAGTACTGATGATCCAGAAATAATTGTAAAAGAGGAACAAATTTGGAAGGTTTAGTATTTAATGACACAAAGAAGTTTGATACAGGGTGCTAGTGAGTCGCCAAATTTATTACAAAAACTGTCATTAAAGACCCTTGGTCTTAGATAGCAATTAAATTTTAAAACCGAAACAATTGCCGAAATCCTGTAGTCTCCAGGATGTCATAAATTGGCGGAATATTATTTGATGGAAAAATGGTTTATAGTATTTATAGTCACTTAGTCGCCGAAGAATGCTGGTTTATGGTAATTCGGCTACTTTAGTGAAATATAAAACTGATGTTTGTCAGCAATCTTTGATGTGCATTTAAATAAGCTGGGATATTATCTGCTAAGTAGCTTGAAATAGTTTTATACCAAATTTTCCATTTTGCCTTTAAATGTGAAACTTTAGATTTGAATGGCTTTAAATGACACTGTTAAAGTGTCAGATTGGCTCCATCACTTTTTGAACCTATTTAATTGAAAATTGATATAAATTATTCATTATCATAGTAATTGCTAAGTATATGATATCGATATGCAATATTATATTCTTTTGAATATCTTCAAGGTTTTAACATGAAAACAAAGAGTAAGAAGCCAGTGAACATGTTTGAATATATTATATATCTAAGAGATTGTTTATTTTTTTAAGTGCTATACTATATAGGTCATTACATTTCAGTCAGACTCAATGACTTACATGTTACTCCCATTGTATTTCAATAAAATGCTGCACTTTTATAAGTCCAGAGAAAATCAAAGCACTGTGGG
This sequence comes from Saxidomus purpurata, assembly GCA_022818135.1. Lineage (NCBI taxonomy): Eukaryota > Metazoa > Mollusca > Bivalvia > Venerida > Veneridae > Saxidomus > Saxidomus purpurata. The sequence continues at coordinate 55,790,792 of JAFMSR010000005.1, read as the reverse complement.
TACTGGAACATGAACAGTTCAACTGGCAAAGCAATTCCCAAAAACAGTTTTGTTGCTGTACAGATTTTTCAAACACCAATTTATTTTCATAGCATTAATTACACTATGATTATAGTAGCACACATTATATTAATGAAATTAGCATTAGATAGAAAATAGCCTGAAAGGATATGCCATATGTTTTCAGAGCTAGTATATTGCTCTGATAGTATTAATTAAAGAAAATCTGTTCCTGATAATGGTTTCCCTTTGATACCCTTTAATTAACAAATTATTTTTTGTCTTTACAGAGAATTTCAGCAATGTTTGCTTTCTAGTATGAAGGAACTCGTTATGATTTGATAAATGTGAGAGGTTAGGACATAAATATAAAAGTAACTTTGAATAAATATTATGGTACTTCTTTGCTAATCATAAAGTAATCTTAGCGAATTACTGGAAGAGTGTAAGGGATAAGTTGTGATTTATACAGGCCACCAGCAGGCGGCAAAATTTCCCACCATGTGACGGGCATGGTTTTATATTGACAATGAAATATATATCCCAGATCACAGTTTTGTGTAAAAACATAAGCTATAGTAATTTTTCATCAAGAAATTATGGCTCTTTGTACGTATGGCATTTTGTACTGAAGGGAACTCTCACTGTGTTGAATAATTCAGAAAGCAAGAGGCATTGCAAACTGTTCCTGGAATGCAACTAAAGAAATTACTACATCACAGTTTTTTTTCTGGAATTTAACATCGGCAGGGAAAGAAAAATGTTCTTAGAAGTAATTTAGCAGGACCTTTAACAGATTCCAACAAGAAAGGTATATGAGATATAAAGGTGTGATCGTGCCTTAAGTTGACCAGTCGAGCAATATTTGTTTGCAATGGGATACTTTCTGAAGTTTGTGGTGTAATTTTTAGCTACTTTCACTGCTTTAGACAAAATTTACAGTGAAAATAATGGTACTATAATGTGTAAATTCTTTTCCTGTGCTGATTCTTGTCCTGGCCATATATTGAAAAGTGTTATCGCCCTTGAGAAGTATATTTAACGTAAAATAACTAAAAACCATATAATATGCGTACTTTTTTATTTTTAAAAAAGTGGAATTAAAAATTCCTGGTGTGTAGATATACATGACATATTTCTATGGGAGACCAGCTCAAGATACTGCTGAGTCATGCCTCCTGGACTAATGTGTATACTAGCATTTACAGGTCTGGATTCAGCTTGCTGAGCTCTTCATTGACACTTTAAATGTAATGAAACTTCTCAAACATCACCAGGTGACATCATTTTGGAGGTTCCATGAAGGCATTGGCACTGTGTGGGGGAGGGAGACATGATGTTTATAAGTTTTTCCGTAGAATAAAAAACAGCCTGTAATTAAAGTTTTCAGTGAAAATTAAAGGTAAACACAGGAACAGTATAGACCTACATGTACATTGCAAGCTGTTTATGATCTACCACTAGTAAGGCAGACATCATTCTGGCACCAGTAGCCTAACAGTTAAGAAGTGTAAGGGCTTGAACCAAGAACCTTGATACTCGACATAGGGTCTGTCCATTTATCATTCACCTCCTTGGCAGTAAGGTTGAGGTCAATTTTCCCTGACTGTTGTTAAAATTTTTCTCAGGGTAGGCAGGCTGGAGCAATGCCAAAAACAGTAATTCTGATTGCATAATATTTATAATATAATAAATTAATGATTTCCATTAAGTATATTACCTGGAAATATTCAGGAACAAAATATATGAGCTATGAACAGACAAATGTGTGGAGTAAATTGTGTAAATCACTTACTGTAGCCTTGGGGAAATAGGGAATCATCTTGCTGTACTTTCTGCATTTCATGCTCTTTTATATCTTGTATCTATTTCCATTGAGTTACATACATGTAAGTGCCCTTAATACATGTATAGTTATACATATTTAGTATTAATTCCAGAACGTACTTTGCGGTTGATAGAAATTAAGGGATTCATAAAGCTTTTGTATGCTATCTAAAGGCATTGGTGCTTAATCACTTAGAATGCTTTGTACTTCCTGGGGAAGCTTTAATAATTTCTAATGTCCCTGAAATGTTGTTTAGATGTGTCCTAGAGGAATGCTATAATGAAAGTATTTGTTAATGACATCTATGCATAATGTCTAATGGTAACATTATTATAATAATATAATTACTAAATACATGGGAAAATATTTTGCCTGGTAATGAACATTGTAGAATATGAGTGCAAATTTGTAGCTAATTAAGAGTTTTTATGTCTGTATCAAGCATGTCTTATGTTTGTTAGTTTGTAAACTATAATATAAGCTTGTTTTTGATCCTGAAAGAAAGTATAAACTTGTTGAATATAGTTTGTCTGTCCATCGACACACATACCAAAAAGATATTAGGCGTTTAGGGTTTGTGTGCAATTTAAGCACAATGAGGTCAGATTATGACTTTAGTTCATTGTTGTGGGGTTAAAGTTGTTTGGATTTTAAGTTTGTTGTGAGAAAGTTGGCAGTTAATTTAAACAAGGATCGAAGTCTAGTATTGCAATGGTAAGGTTATTGCCTAACTGTAAATTGAAATACTCTTGAATAAAGCATCCCCCTCCACCACCAATAAATAAATAAAATGGTGTAAAGAAAATACCAGATGAAGATCAAAGGGAAAACCTGACAATGGCCATCAGGTGAGTAGAGTATGTCCAAAAGTCTGTCCCCCCCTACAGGCTTGTGTTGATCATCATTTAAAAAATCCTGATGGAGAACCATTTAAGACTCTGAATAATGTAAGATAATGACAAGGATAATGTAGCGCACAAGAACCATAACTCTGTCATCTCCCATGTTGTAGGTGTATGTTATTGATTCTATTGTGCATGTGTTCATTCTTGTCTTGAACGTAACTTGATAATAATGTTTCAAAAGCATAGCAGATAGAACTATTCAAGGGCATTATACATAATAATTCAAACACAGTGAAGAGGTGCAGTGTCCAAGAACCATAACTCTGTATGCCTGGTCATAATCAAAGCTATTTCTCTCGGATATTCATTACTTATATAGTGACAGCTCTTGTTCATGCCTCAGAGTTCATTAAAATAGTTCAATCTTCTTGTATGAAAACATAATTTGTTTCGTAACTGAGTGTCACCCTCTTTCTCTCTCTCTCTCTCTCCCCTCTCTCTCTCTCTCTCTCTCTCTCTCTACAGCCCTACCACAGCATCCAATTAAAATTAATTTCTTTACTAATTTTTTAACTGTTCAAATGCAATGAAAAGATTGCTTTCATTCTTATTGTTAATCATTGACAATAAATTTCTACACAATTGAATTTTGTGATATATGCAAGTAAATAAAGACTAAACCTTTAAATTTTACAATTCTTTCCGATTTATGAAGATTTCTTACAAATAAAATTACTTTCTGTCTGCCCCTTTACCAGTGGGTTCAAGTTTTTCTAGTGAATGAAATCAGTATAATTGAAAGTTTAATGCAATAGAGTGGTATGATTTTGTTTTACTGGTATAAGTTACAACTGTTTTCATGCTGAACCTCGGTGTTCAACCATTTATCACAGTGTACTCCTTTAATGAAGATATATGTCTGTAGTTGAATAGTGAAAGTTGTTACCCTTATCTTAGGTGAATAGACCACCTGAGTGTTGTGAGAGGATACATCCACATAAACTATTACACTATCAATGATACTGACATGTTACAATGGCACTAAACAACCAGGTTGGTACACAGAAGTTTGTCAGATGAATTGCCCAATGTTTGAGCAGAAAGTTATTATCAAAATCATGACATTTTTGTAGTGTTTTTTTTTTAATTTATACTTTCTCATACCTTGTGTTTGTAAACATAAAACATTTCTGTTTACTGTTGTACAAAAATGAAACAATTATACATGTATCATGAATAAGCATGATTCAAACAATCTTAAATATGACAAGCATTATAATTTTTAAAAATTGCTCCGATGGAATAATGGTAAAGCAGTGTCGTATGTTTGTTTAACTAATTGTTACAGAAAAAGTATTTTCATTTTTGCAATATCATTGAAAAATTACTGCGCTATGTTTAAATGTCAGGTGAGCTATTGCGACTGCCCGCTCTATGTTGTCTGTTGTACATCCACCATTTCCTACAAATGACATCTCCCCTTAAAAAACCTTGTCAATGTTGATGAAACTTTGCATGGATGTTTCCTTACTTTCTTTTCTATGACCCTGATGACATTGAATGGCTAGTGGTAATCAGGTGGAAATATAGGGCCATCATGTTCCTCTTGTTAACATGTACCTTTGATCTGAAAAATAAAGGTCTGAGTATAACAAATAAAGGTCTAATCAAGCAAAGTATTGAAAAAACAAAACAAACAAAAACTTGGTGCCTTATAGGTCAAACAATTTATGTATAATTTAAAACCATGTTATAATAGCTCTAGGAAGAACTATTCTTGTAAAAAACTGCCATTTTTCTCAGTCTGTAGCAGGGCTTGGACCTTTGACCCTCTTTCAGTGAATCTAAACATCTTGACAAAGGAGAGGGTTGTATCTGTATAAATATTCATTTTTTTCCATTGATGATAAATACATTTTTGAAAGCCTTAATTATAATTGACAGTATTCAGGCTCCCTTTATGTTAATGATGTTGATTGTGAGCATGGCAACCTTACCTTGATTTGATTTGATCTAGAGTAGTTGACATCATATACACTGTATATAGCTCTAGGTACAGCTGACTCACATACTGGCTGTTGCAAGGTCATAGATCAAACTTTTTTATGCCATTTCCTGACATCTGCCATGGAGAGGCAAATATCAATATACTAAATAACTTCATTTGACAGCAAAATGACCCTAGGAGAAATAATATACTTGTTAATTCATTATGCTTAATCATTGTTTACAGTGAAATAGATTTTTATATGTTTTTTTTATCTTTATTTATTCTAGACATAAATGATATAGTGTGCACTGTTTTTAGCTCACCTGATAATCAGGTGAGCTACTGTGTTCAGCTGTTTTTGTCTGTTGTTGTCATCTGTTGTGTGTCTGTTCACATTAAAGTCTTGCTGTTTTAATATTCTAAAAGTCACATTTAACATCATGTCTTCATGAAAATTGGTTAGAACGTGTATATCTCAATGATTTCAAGGTCAAGTATGAATCTGGATCACCTCTAAAACTAGGCCACTTGATCAAATCAAAGTACTCTATACAGGCCACATTTATTAACAAATCCTCATGAAAATTAGTCAAAATGAAGAAATTGACTAGGTATTGTTACAGGGACATTGACTAGGTATTGATATGTGTACATTGACTACATATTGATACAGCCCAGGCATTGACTATGTATTGATACTGGTACATTGACTAAATATTGATACAGGGGCATTGACTAGGTATTGATACTGGTACATTGACTATGAATTGATACAGGGACATTGACTAAAGTAAGGTATTGTTACGGGGACAAAATGACTAGGTATTTGATACAGGGACATTGCCTACCTATTGTTACAGGGACATAATATAGGTATTGATACAGAGACATTGACTAGGTATTGATATGGGTACATTGACTATGCATTGATACAGGGATATTGACTAGATATTGGTACAGGGGCATTGACTATGTATTGATACTGGTACATTGACTGTGTATTGATACAGGGACATTGACTATGTATTGATACTGGTACATTGACAATGTTTTGATACAGGGACATTGACTACGTATTCATACAGGGGCATTAACAAGGTATTGCTGTGGGTACATTAACTATGCATTGAAACAGGGACATTGACTAGGTCTATATACTGGGACATGAACTGTTTGCACTTGAATAATGAGTATGGTAATTGACTTGGTATTGATACAGGGACAGTGACTAGGTATTGATACAGGGACATTGACGAGGTATTGATACAGGGACATTGACTAGGTATTAATACAGGTACATTGGCTATGTATTGATACAGGGACATTGACTAGGTATTGATATAAGAACATTGACGAGGTATCAATATTGGGACATAATGTGAAGGTATTGTTATGGGGACTAGGTACAGATATCAGTACATTGACTAAAGTTAAGTATTTATACAGGGGCTTTGACTAGGTATTAATACAGCTACATTGACTAGGTATCGATACAGGGATACTGACTAGGAATTGATATTTGGACATAATGTGGAGGTATTGTTATGGTGACACAATGAATAGGCTTTGATACAGGGACTTTGACTAGGTATTAATACCGGGACATTGACTTGATACATGGAAATTGACTAGGTATTGATTCTGGTACATTGACTATGTATTGATACAGGTCCATTGACTAGGTATTGATACAGGGACATTGATTAGGTATTAATACAGATACATTGACTAGGTATTGATACAGGGATATTGACTAGGCATTGATATTGGGACATAATGTGTAGGTATTGTTCTGGTGACAAAATGACTAGGCTTTTATACAGGGACATGGACTAGGTATTAATACAGGGACATTGACTAGGTATTGATACCTGGAAATTGACTAGGCATTGATTGTGGTACATTGACTAGGTATTTAAACTGGTACATTGACTAGGTATTGATACAGTGACATTGAGTAAGTATTGATACAAGGACATTGACTAGGAATTGATACAAGGACATTGACTAGGTATTGAAAAATAAACATTGACTAGGTATTGATTTTTGGATATAACGTGTAGGTATTGTTATGGGAACAAAATGACTAGATATTGATACAGGGGCATTGACTAGGTATTGATACATGGACATTGACAAGGTATTGATACAGGGGCATTGACTAGGTGATGAAACAGGGGCATCACCTAGGTACTGATACTGGTACATTGACTATGTATTGATGCAGGGACATTGACTAGGTATAAAACAGGTACATTGACTATAGATATTGATACATGGACATTGACTTGGTTTTGATACAGGGACATTGACTAGGGATTGATACTGGTACATTGACTGTGTATTGATACAAGGACATTGAGTAGGTATAAATACAGGTGCATTTACTAGGTGTTGATACATGGACATTGACTAGGTATTGATACATGGAAATTGACTAGGTATTTATATTGGGACATAATGTGGAGGTATTGTTATGGGGACAAAATGACTAGGTATTGACTAGATATTGCAATGTGGACATAATGACCAGGTTTTGATACCAGTTCATTGACTAAACTTAGGTAATGATACAGGGGCATTGACTAGGGATTGATACTGGGACATAAACTTAATATTGCAACGTGGACATGATGACTAGGTATTGATATTGGGACTTTGACTAGGTATTGGTATTTGGACATTGACTACATATTGATATGGAGACAATGACTAGGTTTACAAATCTGACAACATTGTAACTAACTGAGCTAGTGCCACACAATATGACAGGTTGTGTATGCTATCCTGACTTATTTTTACCCCCAGACAGTGCAATGCAAAACCTTCTAGCGGTGAAAAATATCCCACTGTAACATATTTGGTACCTGGTGCATGCAAATGTCTTTTGAACAATTTGTCTTAATGTTAGATGACTTTTGCATTATATTTCCTGTGTGGCCTGTCAGTGAATGTGAGTGAGGCGACAATTATGACAAGGGGTGGACCAGCAGTAATTTGTAAATTTCAAAAGCACCTGTTTTAAATACTGCAATAGAAATGTACTGTAAACTATAAAAAAAAACAATGACAGTATGTAATTGCAATAATGATGTTATGCTTCCCTCCATATTCACTTCGTACCATAATAATAGGACATAAGGGTCAGGTATGTTTGTCCCCTCTCCTTGCATTATGTTCTGCAGTAAAAATACCTACTGAAATGCATTCAAGCTAATTAACAAAGGCAAGTATATATAAACCATAACTCTAGCTTGCATCAATGTGTAATCATCCCTCTTTGTTACATTATGTTGTTTGAAGCATATCTAATGACCAGTGAAGGTGGTAGAGTAGAGGTATTGATTCTCTGCAGTGAGAGATAGTTTTTTTCCATTTGGTTCTCGCCTTACATAATTCAGTCACATTATAAAATACTTTAATTAAAACAGTGTATCCCCCAAAGCATGATGACTTTATGATAGAAACTCCTTTTATTCAATTTGTTCTTTTGAACTGAAATAAAAAAAATCATACAGTGATATTCAAGAAAAAAGCAAACACAAAGCACAATGAGGGTTGAGCCATAATTGACAAGTTTGTTTAAAAAATTAGAGCAATGCGCCTAGAACTGATTGAAGATAATGTATGATACTGATCCACAGGGGGGACTTAAATATCACACTATTCACCCTCTGCACAGACTGGTTATCTTGTAAAAAGTTCAATACATAGGAAGTACTGAACTCCTGGGATTTCCTGCTGAGTAACAGTTGTTGCATATATTACACATTTTGTTAAGTCAATCATCCATTCTAAATGATTCTCCATATTTTCTGCAAAATGTCTGACATAGTTTGTAAAAATATGTGAAATAAACTCCTCTTATAAGTCTGAATGAATTTGTGCAGCTGTGATGTCATTTCCTGTGTGAGCAGATGTTGTGATGTCATTTCCTGTGTAAGAAGTTGTGTGATATCATTTATGGCCTGTTAGGTTGTTGTGTTCTTACAGGCAGTCATTGATCAGTAAGCTGTCATAGAACATTGTTTTATACAGATTTATGTGTGAAAAATTTGTTTTATAATGAAATGTTGTTATCATAGGACACCTTTTCCTTTTTCATAATTGATGTGATGTTCTTTATTTCAATTACTGTTTGTTAAAATGTTATTAATAATCAATCAATTTCTTTATGGATCTCATTTTATCGTAATGTCATTGTTTTTATGATATATTGTCTCAAAATAAATGTACTGTGCGACATTATTTACCTGGCACTCATTAATCTTCGCAGTTATCTTGGGTTATGTTCGAATGTGTCTTTGTTATTTCAGCTAACTATGGTACAGATGATCTTGATTTTAAAGTTATTTTTGTTAGATTTTTGACACTGTTTCATGCATCTGTTTTTTTTATTATATGATTTCTTTTTTTTTGTTCCTATATGCCTGCAGAAAGATGAAGAATGATATTACATTTCAAATCTTGAAAAATTTGTGTATGCCAAAATTACCTACAAACTTATTTATGAAAAATAGCTTTTTAAAATCAATGAAAAAATACCATCAGGCCTGATGAAAGAATTGAACAGTATTCTTGTCCACAGAGCTAATCGCGACTCCGATATGTTATCAATTTAGTTTATATTTCTGTTATCAATACCAGCATGTTTTTATTTGTTATGTTTGAAACCGTAAATAACCTTTACAGTTCAATATGGGAATATTTGTGAATGACAGGTAAATAGTGTCTCACAAGAAGATTTGCTTGAATATGTATTGACACTTATTTTGTTATAATTTGTCTTGAATTGTTTAAGTCTTGAATTGGTTAAATTTGTTCATCAGTAATGATTTTTTTTTTCCAGCATTATTCAGTTGCGTGTCAGATGAAGTTGTTATGAAAAGATTATTTTAGGATTCTGTGTACCAAGTTCCCTGTCTTAACTTCATACCAATGATGTCCGCACCTTGGTTTAACCACACATGATTATTGTATAAAAGAACATTGTGTAAATACTGCCATGGAGAAAAACATGTTTGAATTAAGTGTACATAAATATTTATCAAAAATACAGACAAGCTGATGTCTATCTTTTAATAATGTTTTATATATGATTTGCTGATGTTTGGATTTGTTAGTGGAAAAGAGGTTAAGTGTTAATCAGTGTAGTTGAGGTTGAATTATAAGCCGGGTGCTTCAGGGAGGTACGGGGTGCAGGGGCTTCTCAAACAATGCTTATCTTCTAATATTCTCCTCATAATACTTTGATGTTATCACTTCATTTATCCTGATGAATTCTGATATTTCTGTCTTTGCAGCCAGATGGTAGACCATGACTCCTCATCATATCCGTGTAGTCTGACTTGGTCTGCAATGTTGGGTATTCAGTTCATAACTATTTACAGTTTACTTTCAATAAGATGTGAATTGAAAGGTCAAAGTTTTTGCAGTTATTCTCTGTAAATTATAACCCGAAATAACACTTGGGATAGTCCAAAAAGAATGGTCACCTTTGTGTCCATTACAGAAAAGATTTCACATGTTCTGTTACCTATATATTCACATATCTTTTTACCTTTTATATATATCTTGTTGCCTTTACTTAGGTCATGAAAAATGAAGTTGTTAACAATTATGTTCATTCTGCTTTTTATGGTTTTATTTTTATAGCAGGCGAAGATTTAGTGTCATCATTAATGAATGCACTGTAGTCTGTAGTAAATAACATTAATTAAGTGCAACAGGAAACATGGACATTTGGCATATCTGGTATGCATCCAGTTCCTCTATCTGGTCTCCAGATCTTCTTTAGATGATTTTTTTTAACTGTGAAAAACTTAATTTAAATTTTCTTATTATTGAGCTCCTGTTGAAATCTGTCAGGTGATTTTGATGGTGCTTTGAGCTTTTAAATCTGCTTTGTACATTTAACTTACTTTGCAAATAAACATTTCTTTCCAATTAGACCAGCAGTGCTAAACTCTGAGAAAATTTCCAATATTAAATAAACTCAGGTTTTGCAAGCTCCAAAATACTCAAGTCTGGTTCCCAGATGGGACAAAGATGTTGGAAATTGAATTTTATAATATGGGACCCTTCAGTCTTCTAAAGATCATATAAGTAACATGATATTTGCAATTCACAATGATTTCGACAGTTTGTTACACTAAATCAGCCCATGGTGAAATAGCCATTTTGTGAAGACCGTGTTATTATTTGCTAATAACTCTAGAATTTCACCTTTTATTATATCATTTAATACACATGCAGGGAACATGATATTGCTAATGTTTTAAGAGTCCAGCTACTAAATCTATTGAATACCCCGTATTATGAAACCAGCTTGTTCATCTTTAGTTACTGTTTGTACAGCGTTTTTTTTTTCAAAGAAACAGAATAAAGTAAACCCTTTGTACGCATACATGATAGCACATGTGTTTGCCAGAATCCATGGTTGTAAAAAAGACATAAATTTTTGTTAAAAAAAACATTTTGCTGTAGTAAATGTTTATAGTACAAGCGTATTGTTGTTGTATGGATAAAAGCCGTTCCAACCATATGTCAGACATTTTGACCAACGTAAAGACAACCTGTACTAGAACCATGATTATCCTCTTTAAAAAACTGCTAACTTTCTCATATAAAGAGACATGGTCTTGGCAGAGCTCATACGTATGACCCTCATCCAAATATAGTACAAGTATGATTATGTTTTAATTTTAAGATTTACGGTCATGGACTTCTAATTATTAAATAATGTTAATACTCAAGTTTTGCCCAGCACGCCCCTACTTGTATGCACATAACCCTTTCCCTTAGGTAAAGACTGCCTAAAGGGGGCTATATGTTTCATCCGTCCCCGTGTATATTGTCATACGCCGCTACATTCGTTTCATATCCACCGCATTGTCCCCAAATAGAGCTCAATAAACGTATAAACCGGCGTGGATTAATCCGTTACTATAAGGTCAATTACATTAACAGTCACAGTGATCGAACAATGTGGTGAAGTTGTTGTAATGTAGTTGCAAGGTGCAAAGTATATAGCAAAGTATTCAGGAGCATTGAAATGGTTCAAAACCTGACTTGCTGTGTAGATTATTACAGGGAAACTTTTATATTGTAACACTTGCCAATTATTAGATAGCTGTTTGACTTTATTACATGAATGCTTGACAGATCAAAAAGACAAAATCAGACATTGACAGAATAGGGTAGCATCTGGTACTACATAATCATGATACTGTACTTTCTCTGTTAAGGGCCCCTTGTATTCTCCCTGCTCCTTTCTCTTTGTACAAATACTGTTTGAATTGTATATACATGTATACATGTCAATGCTAGGCATTGTTGTTTTAACCTAAATGAAATTGTAGTACCTTTTTTAAGCTCCTTGAAGTGTGAAGCATATAGTCGTGTCTTGTTGGTTTGGGTGAACACATAAGTAAAAGTATTGAAGGGGTTGAGTTGATAGTTCACACAGTGATAGAGGACATTGAGCGGGAGTGCAGTGACAAAGTACCATTACTCTAACTGGCACCATTTTAATTACCCCCCTTTATTATATAAAACCATCGAAGAGATTAACTTGATATGTATAAGACATACTGATAGAAGATATTCAGAGGAAGTGCAGTGTCTAATAGCCTTAACTATACCTTTTCCCCTTTTGAATTATCTCCCTTTATTATGTGAAATTATGCTTGTAGGAAACATGGCTCAAAAACCTTTCATCAGATTTACATCACTTTTAGGTCAAAACTCTGCCATTGATCACTAGTGTCAAGTTTGGTTGAAAGCTACCCAGTTATATAACCAGACATCATGAAACTTGACAAATAAAGGCCAACAACTGTGCCAAAACTCGATAAACCGGATCATGTGCAATTTGGTTGAAAACCATCAAGTCGTAAAGGAAAAATAGTGCAGACATTGTACAATTTGACAAATCAAGGGCAACAACTCTGTCTGAAATAAATGGATTGTAAAATGCTGACAATATGCACAACTAGTCTTGGAACTGATTAGTTACATGAAGTTTGGTTGAAATCCTCCCACAGTTTGTGACATCCATCCAGACATACACTGAACAACATCAAAATGTCTCCCCTCCCTACTATGTGGGGGAAGACATCGTGAAACCTTTATACAGATTTATGAAATTTGTTTATAACTGTGAAAATGTTCATTATTCTAGAAGTATAAAGCAGTGATTATTATATCTCTTAAAATTATGATGGTCACTCTGAACTTTAATACCACTTAATGTCTTGTTGATGTTATATGTTAATATTGTATTATGCTATGAAACATTGTATTCATCAACAAAATATGTGTTTTACTTGCATGACAGAATCTTTTATTTCATGTAAAACAAATTATACCTTAGTGAAGAAAGACTGTCTGGCGTAGTCTGGTTTCTATTTTACATTAACACGAGCCTTTAAACTATAGAATAACAAGGAAGATTTGTGCATCAGACATTTGTTTTGTCATGAAATGTTACATATGTAAGAATGATGTTTAAACAAACCATACATGGTGACTAAATGATCATTCCATACATATTCAAACAGGAAGAAAACAGCTTTTAAATGCTGTATAGGTATATATTTTGTTAAAGTTGTTCATAAAGCAGCTGATTTTTTATAAATGACTTGGTAAATATGCAAATTTTGAGGGTTTTAGGTACTCTCGCATGACTAAAAGTACAATATGAATAATAATAACACAATTCTCCAAAGGATATAGAGCATTTGTATGTATATTTTACAATTATATATAATTTTAAGGCAATTATATATACTGTTACGATATGGCACACGATACAAAAAAATGACTAAGTTTTTTAGTTTCATAACTTGCAGCATTGGTAAAAACATTCTATTTAAGTTGTCATTGTTCATCTGGGATATCATCAGATATTTTTTCTAAGGAACCCTACATATCAGGCTATAGTTCATTACCAATATATTTTATAACATACAATGTTAATCGTAATAATGGACATGTCTCTGCTTCTATTTGAATAGTTGCATTTTACGTCCACCGGGACATAATGAAAATATACAGGCTGAATAGTGAACAGCGTTGACCCCTGTCAAATGGTCTACACTAGTCACAATGTAGCCTTTTGTCACATGGTCTACACTTTTCCTTCACTTGGTCTAAACTTGTCACAATGTAGCCTTTTGTCACATGGTCTACACTTGTTTGTCACTTGGTCTAAACTTTTCACAATGTAGACTTTTGTCACATGGTCTACACTTGTTTGTCACATGGTCTACACTTGTCACAGATATAGATATAACACAGATGTAAACTTCATGTTCTTATGTAATAGTGTAAATTTAAAAATTATGTTTATATGGGTTTTTAAATTTAAAATATTACACATCTTTCAATACTGACTGAATCATTAATTGTTTAAATTTAAGGCCCGACGTTATAGAATGAATAGTGAAAAGTGCAGATCATGATTGGATACATTGAATGTGAAGGTTGATCATCATAGTTGTGCTGGTCGCAAAGGCCATCTCATTTGCATTAAATACTTTGTTGTTAGATTAATTTTCAATTCAAACGTAATTGCATTAACTGTAAAGATATAAAATAATAAAGAGATGATTGCATATGATTTGAAGAGTTCAGTAATTTAGATGAAGTACGGTAGTGCTTATTTTTATTCGGAAGCTGAGTTGCTGGGCTTAGTTACTCAGCTAAGTTAACTCAAGCAGGGAACAGAGATGCTACCGCTGGTAGCATGAACCATAATACAGTATACTACACTGTCATTCTTTTTAAGTGTCATGACAGGTCGTTAGTTTCAAAGTAAAGGTAACAAGCGCGGTTGAGTCGGTTTTTACTGTACTTTTCAGTATTACTATCTATACTTGGTGTTATTTGAGGTGTTTATCAGAAGTTTCGCTTTTCATTCATTCAATTGATGTGATTTTGGATAAAGTGCTATGGTAGTCATGTCGTGTGCAAATTTTATTGTCAGTCTGTGCTGAAGATAATAGAAAAGTGTATGAAGATCTTAATGGTTAAAGCATTTCGTGGAGATCGGATATTTTAAATAGCCGTGTGTATCTCACCATGAGAAGAGGGGATTGTGATAGTATGATAGTATATGAAGATCATTGACGATTATTTACCGACTGTCAGTCAAAGATATTCAATAAGTACTTTGGCAGTATATGTCGCCCTGATTAATGAATGATTACAGTGTCTTTTGTTTTTACGTAATTTATAAATGACATTTGAATGGAATTCTTGTCTTCTCTATTCGTAGGTCTGATATCGACACACGGTGAGGTATAAAGAGTGCTATGATACTTCTGGATTTATAATTCGTACCTGCGAAAAAAAAAGCAACTTCATTCTACGTGTGAATATTAAAAATTGATGATGTTCACGGGATTATAAACAGTTATGTATCGTGGATTTACTCATCAAGCCAGAGGTAGGTTGTTTACATGTTTTGTGTGTTTTGTATATTTTTCTATTCAGAATCAGTTACACGGAATTTCCACCTGTAGATATGTTCTTTATGATGTGTTAAATAGCGTAACAACCACTTGAATTCGGTAATTTTCCCTCTCAGTAAACATTCTTCCATACATACAAAAAATCTATGCCAATAATTAAATGCACCCAGATGTTTTTTCCTTAAAAAGGGAGAAAATGTAAGATTTGCACGCAAGTGTTACTTTTAACTAAATGTCCTTTCTTAAGGTTGATTTAACCTTAATAGTATGTTGCATGAGTAAAGATTTTCCCATTTTAAGAACCGTAAAAAAAGAAAAAAGCATAAGGAAAAATTATGTAAAAAACTGATAGATTTTTAAAGCACATTCCTGCAGTACAATGTAATATGTGTTTTATTTGCTTTTCAACTTTTACATGTTTTATTAGACCTGACAGTGTGAAGGATGTAAATGAGTGTGTCACTAGCTCCTAGAGTAGCCTAGACAATGCTGGTATCTGCTGGTATTGTCATTAGGAACCTTGAAGTTTGATGTGTGCTACATTTCATTACTTTTAAACAGAGTTATGGCCCTGACATGGCTTGTGAGATACAATTGCATGCTGCTTTGAGTCTCAAGTCTTGTAAATTTTCAAACATGAAGATCTTTCCATGCTGTAGGGATCCACTAGCTTAATTAAAGTGAAAATTATTTCCCCTGAGACCACTGCTTGATAACACTGGGTTCCATTGGCCAGATTTTTTTCCAGACCTATTCAGAACTAATCAGAAATGGGGATCTTTCAGAGGCAGTAATACCAAGTACTATAAGTTATAGATAATAATGTAGAAAATTGTGCTAAATTTTGTGATTTTATTAATTGCTCATATTTCTTAAATAGTTCCAAACACAAAAAATTTTTTTTGATCTCACCCTTTATCATCAAAAACCTTATCTTTATTCATTTCAGGACAAAAATATTCAATTAACTACTGAAAGAAAATACATACTAATAAATAGAGAGAAAAAACTTGATAAATGAAACCCAGATGAAAAGAAGAAATAAGTCAATCCCAGCTTTATGATGTAGTGGTCTCTGTTTTGATGTTTTGTATCTGTTTTGTTCATGGTGAACCTTCAACCCAAGTCTGTTTTATCATGAGGACAGAATATTTGTTATATGTGACAACAAGGTTTAAATATGGCAATATGAGAGTAGAGGTTTGCCTCTATTAACATAATAAAACCCACTTTGTTTGTAATTAATATTTCATGGTTTGCTGAAAAATGTCACATTTACTTAAGGTGCATTAGGTATGACGGGTCAGTTTTGAATTGTTACATACCGTGATATCATAAAAGCATAAATATTTGCTGAAAATAGACAAAAAAGAATTTAATACGAAATTAACTATGCTTGGTCCAGTAGGTTAAGATATCCTTCATACTCGAAAATGTGAGACTCCATATAAAAACCTATTACAATATTTGTTAGATAGCATTTTGAATTACGAACTTGATTTTTTGCATCCTATAAGTTATGAGGTATCAAAACAGTTTATGAAATGTTTCCAGATATTTTTCTTTGGAAGATATATACAGTTTTAAATGTTTCCATTTATTTTAAATTCCACTTACTGGCCAGACTGTGGGGCTAACAACCCTCTTACAACCTAGGCTGTGATAATGTACATTAATAGTATGAGTTTGGTATGGTATGTGTTACAAATTAATTAGTTTTATACTAGCCCCATTTAAAATGTTATTATACAGTAAAAATCTTGAGATATAGCGATGTCATCATAGATTATGATGACAATAATTTGTAGTAGTTAAAGTAATAGTAATAATAATAAAGATAATATGATAATGGTAATGATAATTTTCAAACTGGAATATGATAAAGATAGTAATGATAATGCTTGTACTGCTACTAATAATAATAGCAATAATAATAATGATAATATTTAGTTCAGAATTCAAAATAAAATGAAATTAAATTCCTCAAATTTTAGTGAAACAAAATTATAGTGTATTTAAGATCTGATATGTTCTGAATCCGGATGCAAGCTAATATAGTTAAATATACATTATACATGTATTTCAACATAAGGATTGAGGAAAAGAAAAGTATTAATTTACCCCCTACAAGCGTTTATAAGTCTCCTCAGTCAGGATAGTGTTCTGATTTGAATCAGCTGTTTCTGTACCAAGGAAGCACATGACACTGCTAGAATCACACGCCAGTCTGTTAAATATTTTTGTCATTTCATTCACAGCATACAGGTATTCAGTTTTGTAGGACAGTTTTTCACTGAAATGATACATCCATATCTTTTAAAGTTCATTACAGCAGTGTTCTAAATTACGCTGACTTTAATTGACAGGGACCTCTTCAATCCATTCTTTTGGTGCAAATACTGGGCCGAACCCTAGGAAGCAGTCATTGATTTTAATTAATACAAGTTGCCAAAATTTGAGACAAAAGTATTGTTGATGTAAAAGAAACAAAGGTTAGCTTTTAAAAAAGCTAGAAAGCCAGCCGGCATGAGTTTGATAATCAATTTATTGTGTATAGAGTGAAACCTGTATAAGGTAGCCATCCAACAGCAACATCAGCTTAAAATATGTGTATTCATCTGTAATCTTTATGTTCAGGATAGGGCAGTAACGGCTACCGAAAACAGGTTTCCGCTGAAATAGGTGCTTGCTTCATCCTGGCGACCATTTACACATACACATTCTATTATGTTTATAATGCAATACATGATTATAGTCTGTGAACTGTTTACAAATTCCATAAAATATATTTTTTATCTGAATAATTTATATACATGACTCAAAATAAGACCGCATTGCAGTTTTATGGTCTGCGCATCAGTGCAAAGCCGATATCTTTTACAGGCATGTTTCAGTAAGCATGACTATTTAGATCTAAGATATAATAAAAGCATTTATTTATAGGCAAACAGAAAAAAATTACGCCATATAGCAATACAAGTAAAAACAGTTTTTATTTGAGAATGGATAGTTCTCATAACAAATCATTTTTATGAGCAATATATAAATATTAAGTTATGGTTTTAATCTAAAATGCAGTAAACAATTCTGGTCTTCTGGAGATGCTGTGCTTCAGATATTTTTGAGTGGCAAAGATTTAATTGTTTTATAGCTTTCTAAATGAATACATAATTATGTATACTGGTTAGTGTTCATTTTGATGCATTTATGAAAATAAATGGGTCAGGCGTGGCATGGGTCTGCGGCACGACAAATTAATTTTGATAAATGTATCAAAAGAAATATTAACCAGCTTAGTAATTGTAATCATTTTTTTTGTAAATCAGCATGCGCCTTCCCTGACCAATTTAATTTATGTAAATGCATCAAAATGAACACTAACCTACTCAGTGTTTGAAATATTTTTTGTAAATCAGCATTTTTCCTCTATTTACTGACTGCAGAGATTATAATTGTTAATTTACCCCTGTTAAAGTGCAGTGATTAGACAAAAATCAATTTCAAACACTAATTTTGTATCAGTTTAACTGCCTGCCCGCCCCTGGAGTTTAAACAAATTTTGGTAATTTTATTTTAATTATTTAAACTGTTGAAAAATTTAATGTGACGATTGCATCTGAGGCACTGTTAACATACATTTCCGCTAATTTGACAGATTTTGAATTTTTTTTACCATTTGGTAGTATACTTGATACAATCTTGAAAATTGCACATAATTATTGTTAAATCAGATTTTGATATCTGGGTTTCTGATCTTTTCACTTTCCTTCACAAAAAGCAAAGAAATAAAAAACCTAGCTCTGACTTCAGTGTCTACCTAATTTCATAGGTTATTACACAGTATAATAGACGTTAGTAGTATGTTCATTACATGGCAGTAAGTGAGCTTTAACCCATCGTCTTTATTATGCTGTCAATTCGTTAGTAAATGCTCTGTCGACAGTAAATGATCTGTCAAAACTTTGACATAATAAAAAGTATACCATAAAGGACGAAGTATTGAATAAAAGATATGGGTATGAAACAGTAAACTGTTCTTTAAAGTCGTCAGAAAAATACACCTATTATTAAATCTATTAATAATGTAATTATTATGTAAAATTAATGTAGATTACAGCTGCTTTGGTACTGTAAAACTAGTTATATATTCACAATGTTTTATTTTTGCTTTATTAACAGTTTTCTTCTTGCTCCAGAAATTTAGTTCCATGAAACCGAAGCTGAAACTAAGTTACTGGCACTCAACTTTTCATATTTTTGAGGATTTCACAATTTTATTCTCTGCAAATTAATAATGTTTCTTGAACTTGCAAAAACCTACTGTACAGTATATTTATAAGTCAGTCAATGATATAATTAAATCAGTCGATTTGAACATAATTTTTAGTTCATATTTGAAATTAGATACTGACCTAAGTTCACCTCAGTTACTAAGTATCAACAGTGTTTTCAAGATTTTAATCAGATGCCATTTCTATAAAGTCTTCTAGACCAATCAGATTTTACTTCATTAAAAATAACAAGTAACCACAATAGTACAGAACAATCAACAATGATCGAACTCAGCGGTACCATAGATACTTTGTACTACAAATCTCATTATAAAAGTTTTGATGTACATTCTTTGCCCCAGCATGCCAGCAATGGCTTTTTGATGGGACAACTGAAGAACACATATCCTTGCCCTTTTGTGACTGTAAAACTTAATGAGTTCTCTATGTAAAAATGTTGGGTATCGATAAATTGCTAACATTAACTGTGAATGGTGTCACCTTCCGCAGAATGTTTTTTTATGCCCCCGAAGGGTGGCATATTAAAATCGCACCCCCCGCCCCCCCGCCCGCCCCCCCCCCCCCCCCCCCCCCCCCCCCCCCCCCCCCCCCCCCCCCCCCCCCCCCCCCCCCCCCCCCCCCCCCCCCCCCCCCCCCCCCCCCCCCCCCCCCCCCCCCCCCCCCCCCCCCCCCCCCCCCCCCCCCCCCCCCCCCCCCCCCCCCCCCCCCCCCCCCCCCCCCACTCCCCCCCCCCCCCCCCCCCCCCCCCCCCCCCCCCCCCCTACAAATTCGTGTCGCGGACTGTAACTTTGTCATCCCCCCCCCCCCCCCCGCATTGAAGGATTTTAAAATAACTTGGCCACTGTCTAGCACATCAAGACGACGTGTCGCGTGCCCCCCCAAGACCCACATCCCTACCTCAAAGGTGAAGGTCACACTTGGAGTATGAAGGTTATGGAATCCTCTATATATGCACACATTCGTGTCCGGACTGTAACTTTGTCATGCATTGAAGGATTTTAAAATAACTAGGCACACATGTCCTCCAGCACATCAAGCCGCCCTGCCCCCCTCCGCAAGACCCACGTCCCTAGCTCAAAGGTCAAGGTCTCTTAGAGTTTGAAGGTAATGGATTCCTCTATATATGCATATATGCCACTTCGTGTCCGGACTGTAACTTTTGTCATGCATTGAAGGATTTTAAAATAACTTGGCACAAATGTCTAGCACATCAAGACGCCGTGTCGCCTCGCAAGACCCAGGTCCCTAGCTCAAAGGTCAAGGTCACACTTAGAGTTTGAAGGTAATGGTTCCTCATATATGCATATATGCACACATTCGTGTCCGGACTGTAACTTTGTCATGCCTTGAAGGATTTTAAATAGTATGGCACAAATGTCTAGCACATCAAGACGACGTGTCGCGTGCAGGACCCACATCCCTACCACAAGGTCAAGGTCACACTTAGAGTTTATAGGTAATGGAATCCTGTATATATGCAACTTTGTGTCCGGACTATAACTTTATTATGCTTTGAAGGTTTTAAAAACTTGGCACAATGTCTAGCACATCAAGCGGATGTCCGCGTGCAAGACCCAAGTCCCTACCTCAAAGGTCAAGGTCCACTTAGTGTTTAAAGTAATGGAATACTGTATGCATGGTTACTCTGTCATGCATGGAAGGATTTTAAAATTACATAGCACTTTATTGAGCACATGGAGAGGACACAACTGTGAGGCACCTCTTTCGGGGCTTCGTCCTCTTGTTGTGACATGGTTTTCTGTTTGATGAGCATCTTGTGTCACTAGAAACACCCGCAATGAGACAAATGGGAAATAAAATGTCATTTTAAATAACCTTTTGACTTTGACCTTTGATCTGACACTGTATTAGAAATTGATCCCATAGTTGTGCTAAACAGAAAGTGCAATGTTTATAGCAAAAATTTCAAATTTTATAGCACGTTCTTTCTTAGTAGATGTCCCTCACCCTGGTGCAAAGGGGCAGGTATTTCAGCCCCAATGATCAGTGCAAACCTTGACTAGCTCAGCATAATATGTGATCAGTTGATATAATTCATGATCAGCACAGTTTATGTGATCAATATAAACTAAGACCATTGGTCCATCATTTGCAGCCAGTATAAACAAAGGCCAGTCCATCATTTGAAGACAGTATGAACCAAGGCCAGTCCATCATTTGACGTCAGTATGAACCAAGGCCAGTCCATCATTTGACGTCAGTATATAAACCAAGGCCAGTCCATCATTTGAAGTCAGTATGAACCAAGGCCAGTCCATCATTTGAAGTCCGTATGAACCAAGGCCAGTCCATCATTTGAAGTCAGTATATAAACCAAGAACAGTCCATCATCAAGTCAAAATATCTGCAACTATTCACTCTACACTCAGCAATCAAGTAAATATTATAATTATTGTTTGTTGTTCAGTCACTCTACAATGAGACTTCCATTCAAAAACCTTCTTATAACATTTTTTTAAAAATTTGAGTCTTGGTAATATAATGGATCTACTTTAATCATTACACAATACTGGCATGTTTCACCGATACCATTGTTTTATACTTGCTAAACAATAAAAACTGTCGATTTCTTCTAAACATTTCCAGAGACATTATAACTATTAAAGAATTTAATGATTATAATGAGTAAAAAATAAAGCATCATCCTTTTGACATTTTTAAAGCTTCATTTTGAACAGTGATGTTAAAGCGACTGCACTCCAGATGGACAAGTTACGCTAAAAAAGGAAATTTTCATTTAAGAAAACATTGTCTCTGACAGGGCCTTGTATTTTGATAACGTGACAAGTTTTCTAACAAAAGAAATTAAAATGTGTTGTTTTGCTTACTTTTATTGTAGAAAATATCACCCTGTGACTAACGGGGTGGGCTCTTTGGCCCCTTATTCAATATTGTTAACTCGCTCAAATCAGCACTCCGTAGTGTAGTAGGTTAAGCCGCCTCTAAATTTTTTTAAGCCCAAAGATCCGAGTTCAAAACCTGGCTCGGGTAAATATTTTTTTCTACCTTTATTTTTAGCTCTTACACAAAGAAAATAATCTTGATGCTGACATTGAATATATTTGTTTTCAAAATAAATTTCAATGCTTAACCCATTCTTATGTGATTTTCATTAATTTCATAATATTTGTGTTCACTACTTCACTTAAATGTAACATTTTCCAAACCCATATTTGATAGAATGCCTGCAATAGATACTGCATGCTATGAATAAAATGGCAAAGAAAAGTCATCCTATGGGTATTTTTTTGACACAAAACATAACCTACTTGGATCATAGTACCTTTGTATTCAAGGAATGCTAAAAGCCACAAATAATACAGTATTTCATACATTTTTAGCCTGTTGCATGTATCTTTAGATCTCTTCATTATCTGGAGGGCCTGTAAAGCTGATTTTTTTACGATTCTGCAAGTTCTAAAACATTCATGCTGGGCTTTTAACTCAATCTCTACCTAGAATCAAAATCTGTTTTTATTTTATTGCTTACAAAGGTGTAGAGAAGGTTGCTGCCAAGCCACGTGTCAGTATCATGGGAAGGAAGCATCCTACGGCTGTAGCTTTTAACAAAAATTATTTTTTAAGCTTTTGATCTCATGTATATGTTTGGCAAACATCAAACGTTACACAGATCATGATTATTATGTAAGGAAGACATGGTGACCTTATTCATTTTTTTCTTTGTTCATTAATATTAATTCATCATTCAGTATCTCTCTGACTAGTGATTAGCATGAGCTTTCTGGTAATTAAGTGAAATTGTTAGCATGACATTGTCTGGTTTTTATGTTGCATATTTCTCACTCAAACCTGATGTTATATATTACCTATGACGATAAAGAAGCTTGTTTTGACTGTAATGAAAATAAAAAGATTCAGTTCCATTGCTGGTTAAAGATCACCATTTCTTGTCCCTATGTTAAAGTTTCCTGAATGTCTTGGACTCCAGTATTTCCAGTATATATAATGAAGTCTTCTGACTGCATTGTCATCTGCTGTATTGTAGGGTTAACTGCTTTGTAATTCTGATATGCGGACTGTATATTATAGTTTTGAATGGTTGGAAATATCTTTAACTGCAACAGCGTATGTCAAAATCGCTAAATAGTAAACCCTTTTCTAACGCACAATGTTCTTAAATGCTATGATTAAAACACTGCTTGATTTTCTGACTGTTTATACATTATTTACCTGTCACATTATAATTTAACTGTAACAAATTAAAATGACTTAGCCAATCAAAATCAATTTTATAACATAAGTGTGTTAGAATATTCAGTCTGATTATTTCATCTACTAAAAATATATCAGCTACAGTGCCATCATTTCTTATGAAGTGTTCACCTGCTTTCTTAGGCTTGTGCATCTTTTCATCTGTTACCTTGATTGGAAAAGACAGATGTCATTATATTTAAAATTCAAATTTGATAAGTTAAGGTATGTCAGTGAAGGTAGTGAAACAGTTACCCAAATTCACAACATCTTTAAAATAGATTGTATCACAATTATATTTGAATATTCTTTACTAAAAAACAAATATTTTACATATAGGTTTCATGCATTTTAAGTAGTAAATTTTGATCCCCAGATCAATTTTCAAAAAGTTTCAAATGCTGTTATTTCAGCCTGTTAATACTGTGGATATATAGTATCATTATTGTTTGTTAAATAATATCCATATTCCCTGTAATTGCAATGTCTGTGGTGGCCAAAATACAAGACATTCTATGCTGCAGCGGTAGCTTTTACACCAGTGTTTTATGCTGTATTCAAGTGCTTTTGTAACAGAACTTGTACATTAATGCCATTTGAATAACTGGTACGTCAGTGCTGTTTGAAGAACTGGTATGTCAATGCCGTTGGAAGAAAGTGCCGTTTTGTACGTCAGTGCTGTTTGAAGAACTGGTTCATCAGTGCCATTTGGTGAACTGGTATATTAGTGCCGTTTGAAGAACTGTCATGTCAGTGCCGTTCCAAGAAAGTGCCGTTTGTAGAACTGGTACATCTGAGGGATGTTTAAAGAACTGGTAGGTCAGTGCCGTTGGAAGGATGTGAAGATTGGTACGTCAGTGTGTTTGAACAACTAGTTTGTCAGTGCCGTTTGAACAAAATGTTGTGTGGTAATTGTCAGTGCTGTTTGAAGAACTGGTATATTAGTGTTGTTTGAGGAACTGGTACATCTTTATCGAAGACAAAGAACAGGTCCCGAATCTGAATTTGAAAGAAAATGATTTAACCTTTGATAGAATAGACAGGATGTTGGTATAGAATTTGCTGATTTTGGATTAGGAGTTATCTGAATGCAGACCTGCTGAATGAGATCTGCTGAATGAATTAAGATTTAGCGATTGTACTAACATGAAAAATTACTTTGGTTAAGTAACTAAAGGCAGTTGTTTCTATATTTGTAGTCACAAATTAGGTATGGATGTTTATACACTAGATTTTCGTAGTTCTGATAAGATTTCAAACACTTTTCTGCAAAATAAAATGTTTGTTTGCAGACTATAATTTTGGTTATAGAATGATTCTAAAATGTACATCAGTTGATAATTGAGATAATTAATACCAGAGAAATTAAAAGCTATCGATTTTAATGCTTAAAAAAAAAGGGTACCAAAACTGTACATGTAAGGATACTAGTTTCCATCAGAGCTACCAAGACTTGACACAATTTTTGAAATTTTCAGTAGTTTCCCAAAATTCAGTTTCCAAAAAAGTAGCGGAAATGTTTAAAGGACCCTAACCCTGCATTAATTTTCAGTAGATTTTGTTTGTACATGTACAAGACAATGTAACTCTCTTTTTCAGTCTAATTAGCTTTAAGTAGCATATTGCATGATCACAGCATAATTTGCCATTACTTATTCTTCTTTCCATCATCAGAAGAATAACTCACATTCCTCCTACAAATACTTGGTTTTTAACGAGAGCTCGGAGAAGACAGGGTCCTATCATCAAATCTATATGATACACCGCTATCATTTTCCATTAAATTATGTAGGAAATATTACTCTTGGTGTTTCAGATGGAGACCAGACAACTCTCATACTTTATTTACTTGCACTGCAACATACTGTTGCAACTGACTCATCTACTGTTTCTTCCAAATTTCTTATGACTGCAATGTTTTATGCATATGCTTCTAACAAATACAGATCTTTCTTCAGTCATACAGAATCTGGTTTATAAAGATCCCACAACTGTATAAATTTGTTAAGTGTTGTGTAAATAAAGCTGTATGTTTTATATTCCTATTCCATGTTTCGTTATTGTAAAAGTTGTCATTGTTACTCTATATTTCGTTACTGTTATTGTATGTTTGATAGGACAGATGGCAGAAGGACACACACAATCTGAACACTGTCTCAACGAGACAACATTATTCCATGTATCGGGGCTAAGGAGATATGAGGCAGTCACAAAACCTTTGCCTTCAATTTTTAACCTTGACATTCATCCGACAGGGTTGAAACATGAGTTCTCCATGTTGTCTCAATAAGATAAACTAACTGGTATATCACTGGAAAGTTAAATCTATTTCCTAAATATAGAATAACAATGATGACTTTTACAATAAGAATAACGAAACATTGAATAACAATAACAAACATATAAGATTTAGCAGCTTTGACAATGCCATAGTCGGTGTTTAAACAAACAGTCTTATAACCCAGTGTACACATAATTATAATTTATATTATGTAACATTATTATAACTTATGATATATGTAAAATATGGTTTAAAAAGGTGTGACTTATACATGAAAGTGACTTATACATGAACAATTATGATAAGGTTCACAGTTATAATCAGGTTTACAAAACAAAAATTCTAAACGTCAAATCATGTAATAGATTGTATGCCTTATATAGAAGTTTAATAACTTGTCATTGAGAGCTGCTGCAAGGAAATTACAACATTAAGTACACCCTCTAGTCTTGTAGCTTTAAAGTAGACATCTTTTCTCACTTCAGACATTATCTGTGAGTTGTCAGACAGACAGTAGTACTTCTGGATCGATTGTGCTTCCCACCATAATATCTTTGAACATGCAATCATGAATTAAAGGTTATAAAATTTTAGCATTTCCAACAATCTTTACGAGTTTATATTGGTGAATTTTGTCTTTTACTCATTATGCTTTCAGTGTAATGACTTCAATATCTATCTGGGTGGCCTTTGCAAGATATTGCATTTTCTCCAACAATTTAGATTGAATTATAACTTGTTAATCAAATCTTGCCAAAAGCCAAAGCTAACCAACTTTAGTTTATACAAGTTTTATTTTACCTCACTTTCTTGATGCTTCTGAGTGCACTTGACAGACAAAATAATCAAGATGTTTATTAATTTATAATAAATCATTTAAGCTTAATTGAGAAGTGAGCTGAAAGCTTATTGAGTCACTTTTGCGTCACTTCTATTCAAGCAAACTTAAAGTGTTATCCTCCGAGCCTGTAGAACTTGGTTTTAAAGTTCGCTGAGGTGACAATACCATATTTTTTCTCCAGCAGTCTGCAATAGTCTTTTTCTAGAAAATTGGAAGGAGACTAAAAACTTAATAAATATTCAAGTTAGATCATATTAAATATAAGATAATGTGAGTCCAGACATAACATATCATATGTAATATTTGTGGCCGAGAGTGCACCATCAGTATTCATAAGCATGTAATTTTCCTCTTCACATTTCCCCAAGAAAGTGTAAAATTTCCTGTCGATGGTATAGATTTCTGTATTTTAAACCAGAGAAAAGCCTTTTTGCCTTATCTGATCCCCAAACTCTATTAAATCTAAGTTTCTCACAAAACATATAAAAGTTTTGACAGATCAATTTCCATCTTCACTGCTGCATGGTTTCAGAGCAAGTGATCAAGTGGGTGGTACTGTAAAGTCTGAAATATATAACAGTAGCAGATTTTATAAGCTAATAACTGCAAGGCCATCTTGTAAGGCAGCTATAGAGCATTGAGGTAAGAACAAAGCAGTCCTGGGTGCAATCCTCAGTTGTGACCACTGCCTGTGGCCTAGTAAGTCACAGACAGGAAAAACTGTTTCTAGAAGTTTAACTAATCCCTAAAATTCCACTTTAGCATTAAAGTTCTCAGTTAGATGCAAAAAGCTTGTGCAAACTGGTATAGTTTCCAAACTTGTTACAAAAAATATACCCCTATACTTTACAGGATACTAAGTGAAACATTATATTACAACAGGTTGAGAATATATTTCTCAATTTCTTGGTATTATGATTAAGCCCAGTCTAGCTTCTATTTGAACAGGTCTATGTCAGTACAGAAAATTTCCTAAAAAACATTTGCATCTTTGTAAACAGAATGATGATATTAATTTTGTCCTGACAAATAAATTAATATGCCATTTATTAAAATATTCCCGACTATGTAAATAGCAATTCAGTTTTTGCTGAACCTGATAAAATCTTAAAGCATCTGTATGTAAAAGATGCAAAAGAGAGGTTTTTGAATTAAGTACAGTTTAATTGCAATGACACAAAAAGCAAGATGTAACATTTTTTAGCATTTAACATTAAAATTAGGCATATTTATGATCAGAATGATTTTTGATATTTGATCAGATTGATGCAAGTTCAAGATAAAGTTATACATTTTGTACATAACTTTCAACTTGGGTTTAATTTGATACATGATATAGAGCCGGAAGTTTGCTCCCCTAGTAATTGCTGAATAAACAAACAAGGAGAGGTTAAGGTGTCTGCCACTCATCCAGGAGGTTGCGGGTTCCACCCCCACTGGGGCCATGACGGTACCTCCTTATATGACACCAGTACTGTTTTTGTGTCGCCCTTTCGGAGAAAAGGCGATACATACGGATCGCTTTGTCCGTCGGTCCGTCCGTCGGTCCGTCCGTCCGTCCGTCACACAAACTTAACGTTGGCTATAACTTTGGCATTTCTTAAGATTTCTTCATCAAACTTTCAAATTGCATTGCTTATGACATAAGGGTTATGATGCCGCCAAAGTTTGTTGGTCAAGGTCATATTTGACAGAGTTAGGCCCCTTTATATATCTAGATTTTGCTATAACTTTTGCCATTTCTTAAGATTTCTTTTATCAAACTTTCAAATTATTTGCTTATGTCAAAAGGGTTGTGATGCCGCCAAATTTTGTAGGTCAAGGTCTTATTTGACAGAGTTATGCCCCTTTTTGTACTTAGATTTTGTCATGAAAACTTAATGTTGGCTATAACTTTGCCATTTCTTAAGATTTCTTCATCAAACTTTCAAATTGTTTGCTTATGACATAAGGGTCATGATGGCGCCAAAGTTTGTTGGTCAAGGTAATTTTGACAGAGTTATGCCCCTTTTTACCTTAGATTTTGTCACAAATTGTTGGTTATTCTGACAAGCATAAGGGGGCGACACAAGTGTTCTACTGAATACCCATCTAGTTTCCAGGAAGCTGACTCGAGAGTGACTCAATAGGTTTAAAGCTTTCTACACAATCTAGCTGAAATAAATTAGTATAAGATAAATGAAATATAAAATGAAATAAACAAACCAGAAAATGCATTTTGTGCTCTGAATATAGCCAAATCTGTTTTATTTTTATAGATTTTTCTTTCAAACCAAACATTTGAGAGTAATAAGCAACTGGCTTTTAAACAAACTTTCTCTATCATGTTAGTTACAGTAGGCCTGTTCGGAATTTTCCCCCTGAACCATACTGCATTAAAACTTTAAAAAAGCCGTTTGGTCCAAATTTTTATTCAGTACTTTTATGTCTTCACTAAGTTTTTGCCTGCGAGGTGTGACCAGTCCATGTTCAAACACAGAGCCAAATAATGAACCTTCTCAACTATTAATTTCACTGTTTAATTTGGTTGATAGATGTAAATATTATAATGAGTAAATTTTACTGTGAATGTAGACATGGATTTCCTTTGTACTTCAGTTTTAGGTCCACCAGCTGTTTCTGATGATTCAAGAAACTAAGACTGTCTATATAAAATAAATGATTAAATACTTTCTTTGTATGAAATAATCAGTATTAAAGAAAAGAACAGATCTCAATCATAGATATGTGCTATTTCCAAAAACAAACATTTCATCACACCAAAAAAAGAGACTGATTTTAGACTGTGTCTCTGTTTTCCATAACATTCTGGTGCCACAAAGCCAACATTGTGGAAAGAAATCCGGATACAGTCTGTTGCTATGTGTTAAAATATGCATCAATATTTTCTTTCAATTTGATGGTATATGATTTTGTTTTTATTTGAGATTACAAGTAGTTTGATTCAAATGATGATCCATTCTTCTCAATAAATTATCATGTCCAAAAATCTTTGAAATTTCATGGTCAGTCTAGCTTCAAATGTGCATTGTTTGGGTTTATGAAATTAAAATAGAAAACTGCATTTCTGCTTTCAGGCATGTCAGATGTTAGATTGATAAATTACATTGAAATGATGATATTATTGAGATTCTGTCTTTATGAAGAATTAAGAAACCCTAATGTGCTGCCTGTATGTCTCTGTAACAGACCCTCCTGGAGTCTTACTGATTTTTATTGGTTAGATAATTTAGACTGTATAAGGTCCATTTATTTGGTAGTAGGAGGAACAATGACTGTCTGTAGTGACATCCAGGCTCATGAAAATATTAAAATTTGATCACTTTTCGCTGAGATATGTATCCACTCAAACAAATTTTCTTTTTATTTGAGGTACCATTGGAAAAAGTAGTTCCGGCAGACCTATATCCCCACAAAACAGCCGGCTTTTTTAGGGGTGCGGAATTTTGGAAGTCTATAGAAAAATGTTTATTTTCATATAGACTTGAAAATATAATAAATCACATTGAACTTTAATAATACAGGTACTGGAAGTGAAATGTCAGAATGTAGTAGCCATACAGCATATGATTATAGTTATTGTCAATCTATGTCTATTAAAATTACTGAACTGAAAATATTAACTATATGCTAGTTAGTTTTCAGGGCAAACATGTAATGAAATGTGACATTTTTGAAGTTGTGGTTAATACCTGCATTAAAAATGTTATTAAAGGAAGAGAGAACTGAAGTAAAAGTTCACAATTTTATGCCACCAACGCTGTGTTAAGAATATAATTATTATATTACTTTGCCAATTTTGTTACAATTAGGGTTATACATGTCATATACACAAAAAA
Organism: Saxidomus purpurata; assembly: GCA_022818135.1. NCBI lineage: Eukaryota > Metazoa > Mollusca > Bivalvia > Venerida > Veneridae > Saxidomus > Saxidomus purpurata. The sequence continues at coordinate 55,760,168 of JAFMSR010000005.1, read as the reverse complement.
GACTTTTAGATATTTAGAAATGTTAACGGTCTGTCTTTTTCAATTACACAAATTTTTTGGACAGGTTTGAAGCTGACCAATGTAATGTTACGGATATATTGTAATTGAATATACCATCAATAGTAAAATGCATGTTTCTTGTTACTTTTAAAGGTTATACACATGACTGAGTCTAATATAGCGAATCCTCAGTTGTAATCAATAAGAAAATTTGCATAATGTACGAACACCCGGTTACACTGGGCCAGCTTACGAAGAAAAATCACATTATGATTCATCCGGAGACAGCATCCAGTTGCTGATAGAAAAACGTATTGATTAGAAATCAATACGTATAGGTCCCTTGTGTCAGCATTGTCATAAGGGACAGTTTACGATTTCCGCTGTTAATTTCATAGATTTTTTGCTAATCCAATTTCTTGTCATTATGGCGCATTAATGTGTTTTTGCGCCATAAAAGACATTGAACTTGTCTGAATTTTCAAGGGATGTCTATCTGATTTGTTGATAAGTGAATTATGTGAAATTCCTGATAAGCTCTCTGGATATAATTTTGAACTGGTTTATTGCAGATATTTTTTGTGACTGATGTTAATTAATCATTTACATAAACAATTAAACAACACAGAAGTGTAATGTAACCACACTATCTACATAAACAGTAAACTTTACAAGAGCACAGCAGTCTAAAGCTAGACATGAACAATAATCCACCCCTAAGTTGATGTGGAGCATGGGCAACGCTTATTTATAAAATGCATGTGGGTTTACTTTAAAACACAGTGACCTTGTTTAGGAGTTTTCATAACGATTCTTCAAACACACATTCACCCTATTTTCTATATGTGACTCTCATAATGGTAAATTATATCAGTAGTTCAGTACTTGTTTTTCTTCTGATAACTCTTTTAGAAATATCAAACTATAGTGATTTGTTTCTGATGAAGTACTGTCTTTGAGACTGCATGTTACAAAAGGAAAAGCAAAGTTGCGCAAATAATTTTTCCTTGCATTGCCCTTTTCAGACATGCATACAGACTGGAAACACAATTGTGTAACAAATTTGTTGACAGTTTTATTTTAAATGAAACCAGTTGAGCTTCATTTAACATGAAATGAAATCTTTTCATAAGATATTGATTCATAATATAATTCGATTGTCAGACGCAGACAAAAATATTGCAAGACAGCTTCCCGTTGTTGGTTATTTCTATACAGCCATGTTCACACTGTGAGCGATATTAAAGTTTTCAGTCCCAATCTGGCATTCACTTAAAGCACGTGCAATTTGACATTATCGAAAATGCGGAAATGCAAACCGTGATGATATTGGTTTTATTACTTTGATGAATTAATGATATCGAAGTGATCAGCGTGATGCTGCAGTTGCAATATTTGATGCTATCTTCCCTTTACGCTTGAATTACTTTTATGGTTATGTAACACCATAGAATAATTGAATTTTTACTCATGTGTAATAATTCCAAAAAACAATGAGACACTTTGAAAATATTAATATCACCAACGTTTTCATAAACACTTTCCGGTTTTAATGGATTTCACACATGTGACTGCTATATTTTTTGTTAAATTAAGAAAAATATTTTTTTTTTTTAAAAAGAGTTGTTTAGTGGTGAACTGTGTACAGTGTCTATGGGGACAACAGTGTATAGGACAGCCTCCAAGCTGTCTGAGACACACAGCTCCATATTACAGGGCACACAATAGTGTAATCATTCAAATAAAAGTACAAATTATGCAATAGGGTGGAGTTTGCTATTCTCTCTGTCTATGAAGTTTATAAAAGCTAGAAGCGTGTCTCTGTTAATGATTGGGATGATTTACTTTAACAATTTCAGGAATTAAAAGGTACTGGTATCTAACCTTTTCATTTTCATAGCTTTATTTATTTATTTAAATCTTAGAATGGTAATGATCCTTGACTGGGTTTCCATTCTAAGGTTTGGACTGAAAACATACTGATATTGAGGACCATACATTTGTACAGCAACGTGTGGCCGGCGCTGTCTATACACCACATTTTGGATGTATGATATGTCTTTTGCTACAACTGCATGACACATTTATACAGTCTGATCATGGTCTGCACTGTTAGATCTTCAGTCAGTAAAGTTTCAGTGAGCACTGCTATGCACAGTAAATGATGTGTTTGAAATTAAAGGATGGACAAATTAACCTATGTCAGAAATTTAGTAGGGCCATGTCTTGCCTTAAACAAATCTATATAGCAAATTAATATTGTTTTTAATGTCTTCTATTTTATTTCATTGTAGGTGCTAGGAGCCATTGGCACGTGCTGGAGATGAGACCAGTGCTCGTGTTCCTTGTGACCTCACTGTGTGTACATTACAAAGGTTTGTACTTCACTATATTGTCCTTAGAACTTCAGTATTTAGTCGGCGATTCATTTTCATTTGAAATGTGGAAATCACATTATGAGAGCTGCAAGAATGCAGTCATTATGCACAAGAGTTTCCTTTTCACATGACAAGCCAGTGGTTTTGAAATTTAGTGTGAGAAAACTTCACTTTTTTCTGATAATTACCCAAAGGGGCACAACAAAATAGTATAACAAGAAGTGTGGTGAAAATAACCATGCGTCATTATTATTTATTTTAAACTTCTTGATTTGAAGCATAATTTGTACTGTTTGGATCACTAACTGAATAAATCTATGTAGTAACATTTCATTTTTATTTAATTCTAAGAAATACATGTAAAACATTGCAAGAAACGAAGACAAATCCATTACATGTTTTCTTAGAATAAAGTTCTTCAGGCAAACCTTTTTTAATTGAAAGGACACTTACAAGATTATTAATTTATAATGTATTGCGTAATGATGTCATTAGGTATGTAGTAGTATAGTATGCTATTAATTTTATCAGAATATGTACGAAAATAAAAATCAAGCCATATAACATTAATATTGATATGATTTGTATATTGACACACAATGAAAAATATAATAAATAGTTGGACTAAAATTAATAAAATGGCAAAATAAAAATATGTATATGCAGATATTTACAGTATGAATATAACCATGTTTATTCATATAGAGGAATGTAACTGCTGAAACTTGTAAATTCGTTAAAAAAGCATCTGATAACATTAATAAGAAAATGAATATAAACTCTCCAAAATAGGTCTCATAGATCATAATTATGTAGTGTGCAAAATGGGAAAAACTATCAAATGGTAATAATGCAAGCCTCATTTGATGGAGTTTATAATTCAGCCAGTGACTCACACAGATAAATTTTTGTATTGCAGAATTTAAATTTGCTCAACTTCTCAAATCTTTAAAAGCAATCTAATCAACTGAAAAGTTTACGCCTTTTAAATGATTTACAAATGTTTCATTATCTAGAAAGGAATCTAAAATCTTTCATGATTTGCATCAGCCTAAAAATGTTTCAATATATTGCAATTTGGTATTTTTTAATTGAATATTCAGGTGTTTTGAAAATTAATGCGAAATTATGATTTTCAAGGAGAAAAAAGCTTAATTAATTATTTCACTTTTACCAGATTAAAGTTGTCTACAGTAGCAGTTTACTTAGCAAAATAGATGATAAATTCAGCATTATCAAAAGGCAGTTGCCAACTAGGTAGAACATCAAAGATCTCGAGGGTTTAACGCAACACTGTTGTAACTCAGTTCTCTTTTTATTTTCAGCAATCAACAAAAACTATTGCTTTTTTTCATGGTACAATGAAACTGACTAAAAACTGGTCTCTGTCACCATTTCAGAGAGAGATTAAAGCCAATGATTTTTATTTTTGGGTAACTTGAGTCAAAAATGTAATATTTATAAGAATATGAGTTACAACAGTTTTCCACTTAAAACACTACATTTTTCTTTGTAAAATCTTAATGCAACACTGTTGTAACTAAACTAAAACACCATACTGCAAAGAATATATTACTTTTTCTTTTATGCGTATTACTGTACATTAGTACTCCTATAATATTTAATGCAATAGAGGTAACGCAACAGTTTTTACATTGTGGAAGTTTGGGCAAAAATGTCAAGACAGCGCATGCTTATTCGTTTTATAATATTTGGCAAACTTTAGACAATTTAAGCAAAGCTATTCAAATTAATGTCAGAGTGTTTTGAGACAATCTAAATATTGTGATCATGTTTGGATTGATATGATTGGATTAGAATTATTAACAGTAGAGTAGAATTTTGGACTGCAACTGTCTACCTACATCCACAGATTACAGATCCTATATAGTAACAGGCATATAAAAGACAAGAAATTAATAAAAAAAATATCAAAAATGTTTTCTCAAAGTAATTAGCTCAATACTTCAAAGCACCAGTACTGGTGATTACAGTTTTTATAATTTTACTCATGAACAATTTATGTTTAAAGAAAACTTTTACAGGATTTTTGGTGTCATTAGTGCTACTAAGCTCTGATGTCGGAAGTACAAAATTCTATGAACTTTGTTTTAATTAAGTTGCAAGTTAGTGTCAGAGGATTAATTTTGGTGACATTATTTTTCTTTTAATAAATGTGTTATAAGATCTCAAATAAGAAACTGAAACAGTACAAAATAGTTTACCAGTGATAAGCTATAGTAATTACGCTAGAAATACGGAATGCCAGTTTCTGCATGCTACTATCCATTTTCAAGCCAACTGACATCGCTGAGTGTACTTCAAAATCCCCACCGTTGAAATCCCCTTAGTCCAAAAATGGCATAGTAGTTATAATCCCTCAATGGATTTTACAAGAGGAAAAGCATATATTGAATGAAAAATAAATTTACTAAGTGTTTGTTTTGTCTCTAGTTTTACTTTTACTATCGCGAATGACGAACAAATCAAAATTATTGAAATTACAATGTAAAATTCATTGAGGGATTATGACTACTATGCCATTTTTAGACCAAGGGGATTTCGACGAAGAGGATTTTGAGTGTCTCCCGGCATTGCCATGTACCAGTTGCTACTTGTCAGAGGTTTTTTTGCAACATTTCCTTGTAATTTTCAGTGTAAAATGTTGGTGTGATGATAATGAAATTATCAAACACAAGTGGATCATTGAGTGACCACTGTCAATGATTCCATTAATTACCTGAGGGTGTAAAACAACAACTTTTCACACTTGGGAATTTTAAACTGACACCAGTCCTGCTTGGTCAAAATAATTAGGTACCATGTGCTGTAAACTTGTACAAGGCAAGTTGCAGTTGGTCAATGTATTAATTTGGTATGATTTAAAGAGCATTGTCTTTGACTTAAAAACAAACATAAGTATTAAAAGCGAAAGTGTTTTACCCAACCGTATACTGATTAATGATTTCAGAAAATGTCTGTGAGAGGTAGAGAGCAAAACAATCCCCCAACCCCCACCTAACACATTCTGAATGCAACAAAACATGCATCTACGGGTATCATGAATCTTAAAGCCCCATGGTCACTTTGAATTTGCTTGGATTGCATATTTAATTACTTGTAAAATAATGATAGTACTTCAAAAATGTTGACGCATGTAACCTTTTCTTCATGTTCATGTCATTTTTTCATGAAAAAGTATCGCAGATAGTCCTATCATTGAACAATTTTTGTACATATTATAACATGACTTTTTGTATAATTGATTCTTAAAAAAAGCAATGTCAGGACTTTTTGTACAAAATATGCGGTCAATTTCACCAGATGTCTCTCTAGGTAATATAAATGCTTGGAGATATTGTTGTATCCAAAGTGATCCGGAGTAACCTTCAATTTTTTGCATCCGGAGACCTGAAAATCCTTATGACATAAGGGGATACCCATTCCTCCAACAAATTGTTTGTCATCTTTCCCTGCCAATTGCATCTAAAGAGGCCCTCTGAGCTCTACTATTCAAGATTCTAAGATGGCCCCGTAACAGTAAACAGTAACTGTTGCTAATTGTATTGATATCTTAGTTTCAGATGTTTAAAATGGAACTACAAAATGTATGTGTTTCTTCAAGTTTTACATCCTTTTACAGTAATACTGGTAAATTGTTAACTTTACACAATGTTCTCAGTACTGCACAGTGTACAATTAGAAATGTGCTATTCCAAATTAATGGAAATTTCAGTTTTGTAATTTCACTCACAATAACATTAACGTTTGTAGCAGTTAATGTGTAATATACAAGTTGAAAACAGTAGGGACAAAAATTGCTTTTGTGTTATAATATAAACAAAAAGATATGGTAGGGATACAAAATATCTATGTGACCTTAGAAATCCCAAATTACAGGAACATGATGTATATCTAAGACAGTCAAGTTATTGTACAACAGTCTGATTGGACTATAGTAGGGCAATGTAAATATGAACATTTTTGGATCTACTCTTATGTGTCTGACATGGAAAAAGGCAAGATGCAAATAGCAAGCCACAAATTGTAAGTGGCATGTCTCAACTGGCTTTCCATAAAAAAAGTGTCATCTTCATATCTCTTCAAGACTGATTTCACAAATGAAGTACATTTTGTATTGTTTTCAAAAAATAAATGTTATAATTTTTATAATAAATTCATTAAATTAATGATTTCATAAACTATCCAGGTTTACAAAGTCCACTGATCAATATTTAGAACAAGAACTCTTATATATTTTAGTACCAGAAAAAGTTACAACAGTGTTGCAAGTAAAACCACTGTGACGTTCTTCCTTCTTAAATGCAACACTGTTGTAACTCCAGTTACAACAGTGTTGCATAAGGACATGCTTATTTTGAGATACAACCTTTTGACAAATAATCATTTTTAGCATAAGATAAGGGAAATTAAACATAATTTTTACTGTTTTGTAACTCATTGATAGTATATCAAATATGATAAAAGTCATTTTGTGAAAAAAGTTGAGTTAGAACAGTGTTGCGTTAAACCCTCGATCTATTCATGATGTATTTTGACTTCTGTTTATTTTCAAGATTTTCTTCCACCCATTACCAGTAACAAATTTATAATGGGTTTTGCATTACTATCATCTAACTATAGTGAAAACTGTTGACTTTTTCTCTTCAAACACTCGCTGCACACAACTGTTTGAAATAATTATCTTTGGAAACATTTTTCTCACTGGAACATTTACAAACTGTCAAGATAGAGGTAGATTTAAAACTTATGTGGGCCATATATTATTTAAGAAATTTAAGACATTCAGCACAGAAAAGTTTCCAGGAAATAAATCCCACCTCCAAAACATAGCAACTGAAAATAGTTGTAGAACTGTGTTTAATTCATTGGTTAGAAAGAAGATAATAAAATTCCCTTGATAATCCAACCATTACAGTATAGGTCAAGGTCAGACCTTTCTGTCAAAGTTGTGATAAAGAGAAAGGATGTTCATTGCTTTTTACCACTTTCGGGATTTTAAATTTATTAAAACTCTGCTATAATCATCATGACTATCATCATAACATATGCCAGTTGGATAAAACACTTTAAATAAGGACTCATTTGTTCTGTTTGAAGGAAGTACCTTGATTCATGGAACCAGGATATAAAGTTCTTCAGTGTGGCCGGGCCAATGAATGCATCAACTTCTCTGGAGATGCTGAAAGTCTCAATTATCTGTATTAGATAGTAGATAGATATTTTTATGTGTAAAAAGATAGAGAAAAAAAAGCTTTTTTTTCAATTACTTTGGGCACTTCAAAGATTGTTGTCAATAGTAAAACCACTTTTCAAGGAAACTCAAAACTGTAATCACTGTTGATAATCTCATGCACTGTGTGACTTCCTTCTTATCCAGAATAATTCTTCCTCCAAGATTGGAGAGTTTCTTGATGATGATGTTAATTTTCCTCCAAGACTGGAGAGCTTCTGATGTTGATGTTTTGATGCACTGGAACATTCACCATATCTGACAAGGAAAAAGATAGCTACTGATAAGCAAAGTTTATTACCAGACTGAAGCTTTTTTTACATGATTTTTTTTTTCAACTTATTTTGTATTATGGATACTACAGCCTCTGTAAAAGATGTGTAATGCTGATTTCTGCAGTTTATTTCATGCAAAAATGCGCAATATACTTCTGATAGAGATTTACACACAGAGCAATTGAAGAATATAGCTGTCATAAATTTGTTTTCATCAGAAAACTGCTGAGCCTAGGATTTATGCGTTTCAAATGAAATATTAATTGAATACTTGAGGCCAGACAAGGGTTCCATGAATACTGTACCAATATTATTTCAGTTTGAACATTAAGCAGTAATTAATTCTTTTATTTGACTGTTTATCAAGACTCCTAAAAGTTGCTTGGTACCAGGCAGTCAGGCTTGGTACCAGGTAGTTCCTTTAACTTACAGCCGTTCAGTGACAGCTAGCTGTGCATAGCCAAGATGCTAAAGTTGACCCTTTTAAAAATCCTTTTGAAAGTTTGAGTCAATTTTCTGTTACTGGTAAAGTTGTCATTTGCTGCTTGCAGAGCTTCAGACAATGCTAAAGAAGTAGTTCATATGCTTTGAACAATTGTTTAAAAGCTTTATTAATGTAAAAGTTAGTAATGTTGTCCCCTCATGATTATTACTGAGAACAGCTATGTCAGTAAAAAAAGTGCTTTATGTTAAAACATAAAAGTTTAAATGGAGTTCAATAGCACCATTTCATTTTATTTGAAAATCATTGAAAGTTTATTGTCCAAGTACATAAGTTCACACAGTTTTATGTATAACAACTTATCCTGTCATCAAAGTTTAATGTACAATTTAGAAGTAACAATGATGTAATGATGTACAATAATGGATTTCTTCACCTGTCCGTAAAGATAAATGGCATTGTAGCAGTTCCAAATACTCATAGGCAAGTATGATTACCTAAACATAATACTTAGCTAAATAAATTGTTTTGCTTGCCTACAATGACATGTTCTCAAGAGTTAACAATAATTTTATTTCAAACAAAACGTTTCGGCATTTTTTGTCCCTAATTTATTTTACTTTCCATCAGAATATATACATTATAATATTTAGACGGGAAACAAATACTCATTTTGAGGAAACTTTGATACATCACATGACTTATTTGCCAGTCGTACTGTTTATTAAGGATATTGTGACAGTGATGTAATAGATATTTATCAACACAAGAGTTTACATACATTGCATAAAAAAGGTACATTATACATGCAAGAAAGATTTAATCTATATATTATCAGATGAATTGTTCACAATAATATTGAACTTTTCTACAGTGTCGCTGTTACATTATTCTAAATACACTGTAACTTCTAAGACCCAGTATTGTCAACACTTTTTATAATATATATAGTTATAATTTATATGGAGACAGGGAGAGAAAGCACAGGAAATATTCTCAGAAGCTCTTTTAAAGGATCTTTAAAATAATTAAATAAAAGACATGCACATAATAAGGTAACTTTAACTGTTCTTTGATTTTATGTCTGTAAATTGTTGCATTTGTATAAAATTAATACTCAATGTTCAGTTAAGAGAATATCACTGATAGCCAGACAAATACTGCAAACTATCAGAGGCAAAATGTCGGAAAATTACTTCAGGATTTTTTTTATCATCTACAGCTTTAGATATCTAAAGACTCTAGGAATCAATTTAATAATCACTTTTTTCTAGATTTAGTTGCAAGCTCATCAATTCAAGATCAATCTTTCATATAGAGAACTATTCTAAATGATCACAGTGTTTAACATTTTTCCTTGGAGCAAAACTTCAAGGCTCTCAAGTTGCCTTTCCAGTTTTATTGAAAATTAATAATTTCATTCCATATTGAAATTCTGCACCATGAAATTAGGGACTTCTGTGTAAAGAAAAATTCATGTTGATTAACGACCCTAAGAATTAAACATTTTCATCCCTGACTGTTGCCTAGCCAAAATAGTAATCTTATTAATGGGCACCAGCTGATAAATCATAGTTTCATGTTCATATTTGACAGCAATTTTACTTGGCAAATGGGATTTTAAAATTGTCTTCCATATTTTCTAAAGAAGGAAAGCAGAATCCTTGGGCTTATTCTAATTGACATGTCAGTATGGAACAGATGAAATCTCTGATTTATTGGATATTCTGTGGGTTTCTATCAAATTTGCTATATTTAGGGCTGAAGTAACCTGGTGCAACAAAGACTTGAAAAAGCAGTAAAATCATAAATTTTAAAACTATCCAGATTTATAGAGACTTTGAATTTCCTTCATCTAGGGTGGTCAAGCAGTGGCTATCCTTTGTTCAATGACCCTTGTTGGCTTAATTGGACATAACTCAAAGCTGACCACTACCAATAATGTAATTGTGCCGGAGTCCCAAAGAGTCCCAAGTGCCCATCGTACTAATGTTTTCATAGTTTATTAGGGTTTTATGAACCAATGAACCATTACTCTAATGGCAGGAAGCAAGTCTTGAGTGGTGAAGCACTTTTGTAAGAGACAATTAAAGTTCAATTAGCATAAGGAATGGCTCTTTTATTGTCTTGCATTATTTGTTTTAGCCAACTGAATAGATAATGTGTTTATTTGTTCCCTTAACTGATGGAATAGCTTTGGTTTTAATGGCAGAATATTGTAGAAGTTGCAAAGTTTTTGTTGCTTTTCACAAATTTTGCCTGTTTTGTATAAAAGTTAGTGCATATAAAACTGTAGCTTCAACTTGGTTGTCTAAATTGTGTTTAGAATAGATTAAATTTAAGTCTTGTGGTCTGACTGTCACCTGAATTTTCTTTCAAAATTAACTTTCACATTTCTTTCCTTCAAATTTAATTATTACCGGTATTTGTATGTAAAAATTGCTCTCAAATTCTTTTTAATCGATGCTGTTTTATCCTCCAGCATTATTTTCAGTCTCCAAAATAGAAAATACTAGGAGAGCAGTACAAAGAGATAATAAGACTGAATAAACATGCATGACATGGGGAGGCACATCAGCTGAAGATGCATTTGCTTGTAAAATTATCAAAAGACCCATTAATTAAGTGAACTACTTTATTATTAAGTTATTTTTATCAAGTAAAAGGAAGGCATCACATTAGCAAAAGTAGCAGGAGTTTAATTTGTATTAGTTTCATTTACTTCATTTAGTTTGCTTTTTAGTCATTATGTTTTCTTTTTGATGGAAGAAGATTTCCAGTTGGTGGTCTTTGGCATGCCCCATCAGTTAGCATAAAAAGATTAGGCCTGATGACCGTGCTTTGTCTTACTCCCGTAGGAATATCAAATTAGCCGAGACTGATGAGTTTTGAGATTGGGGCTGTTGGATGATTGACATGGGCAGAACCACCATGAAAAATGTGATGTTTGTTTCTTTAGGGGTTGACCACACAATATCAGAATATCTTTTCTACTGTCAAGACTGTCACATACAGCTGCTCCATATGTTAACCCTGTAGTGAATATACAATTTGGGCCTTGCATTTTATATTCATAAATTAAATTTTAAATGAGCTTTTGACTGACAGTGTCTATGGATTTATGATAACTCTCATAGCACCATTCTGTATGAGTACTGTATCTTTTAAATTTGTGTTGTCAGGCAACTGCTCATTTGATAACAATTGATTAAAAATACATTTTAAAAACACTTAGTTGTTACTATTTTTGAAAAATTAATTTTCATAGTTACAGTCATTTCTTCTACATTTTCTATTTAATTATTTAATCGAAAAAATAAAGGCAATTAACAAAATATACAACAATTAATATCATCTTTATTAACAGTGTTTTTGACAATTTTATTGTTCTTTTATTCAGTTATTTAAGTTAACAGAAGCCGAAATGCTTTAAATTATTCTCTTAGGAAAGGAGTTTTCCTTCTGTCATTTCATAATAAAAAAATACAGAAGACAAAAAATTGCACTGTAAATTTTATAGGCCTAGAACTGTATAAAAAAGTAAGGTAGAGTTAATGAGACTTATGTAACACATGGTAGAATAATTTTGCGCATATTTTACAAGTACCATGATCCCATAGCGCTATCTCATGAGGGATTCGTGTAGTGTAAATACGCTTTTGAACTATGTTGATGGAAGCCTCATAGGCAAGCTAAATAAATAGCTCCATCTAGTGTTGAGCCAATGATGATCTCTTTTCCAGACCACGGAATTTTTATGCGAATGGCGTGTCTATCAAAATTATAAAAACAAGTTGGCATGGTCGCCGACTCAGAAAGTTCATAGTCATTACTGTGAGGAGATTTCATTTGATAGAATTTTTATTCCATTGTCTAGAAATCAAACACTCTGAAAACCGTAAAAAAAAGAAGTTTGATGTAACAGCGACAAAAAATTCATGTCATTTGTTTTATATTTTTCTGTATTTTTTCAGTATATAAATTAAAAAGAATTGTTAAGATAGGTGGGACGGTAACTGTTGTTTTTGGTTATCTGCTCCTTTTTTTGTAACAAAATTACTCACTACTGGTCTACGAAATACAATCATGTACGAAATGGAAACATGACTCTGGTACACTGGTAAGCAAACAGTAAAGAGATGTCTAAGAATTTTAAAAGAGGATTTTTTGTATGATGGAATTTTTAAGTATGTGTAAGTTATTTTGTTGTTTTACAGGCGATAAGGGGCATTGATAAAAGTATAATCATTTAAAGTTTGAAAAATAGAAATAATGTTTTACTTACCATTACTGCAATAATGTAAAACAGGATTATTTTTATTAAATATAGTTTATTGAATTTATTTCCATTAAGATTCTCATCTTTTCAGAGAAGAACATAAATATTTGACATAAGCATGATAAGAGTGGTGATTGCGGGGGACTAATTGTTTTATTTTATACAAAAAATTAAAGTCTCCTGCAAAAGGTTCATTATAAATGACTCAGATTGCGCTACTGGAGTTACTTCTCTTTAAATTATAATCCAAACTTCCACCATTCTTGAAGTGTTATTAAATAACTTTTTTGTTTCATTTAGTTTAGATATTTTGATGAGATAAAAACATTTGGTCGTAAATCAGTTTTTATGGTCATAAAACTTGCGACTATTCAACATACAGAATATGATAAATGCATTGATAGCTACTATTAATGATTCAAATTTAAGCAGCAGACATTTTTATCTATTAAATGCTAAAAAAATCAGTCATTAATACACTCATGCAAGTTGAATGCATTGAAAACACTTATTTTTATGCATTTGTAAGAAGTAAAGTTTGAATTTATTACAAATTTCGATGAACACTTAGACTACCATTTTTGTTCTGTTGAGATCTTTTTTGCGTGACAGCTGCAGTGCCAGGGCATTAAGTATTGAGGAACATTGAGGACTTATTGCCACATTGGAAATTTTAAGCTTTTTTGCATGACTTCTTATCATAGAAGATAATAATTTTCAAGTTGTTACTGCAATAAACAGATGGTTAAGAGAAAAGTGGATTTTTTATTGATCAAGACAGCACTGTTAGTGGTGCACCATTTAAGTGGTGCACCTTTTAATGATTAGCTTTTTAAAGGGTGCACTGTTATTTATCATCCGCTTTTAGCGGTGCACTATTCTTATTACTGCACTGATACTAGTAGATATGACGGGGAAAGCCGTCTTACAGACCAAATGTAATACAAAAGGGAAATGGGATTAAATAAAATGAAAATCAAGAATGAAGCACATTAAGGCTTGTTCCTTATAAGAATAAAAAGAACTTCATGTAAAAAATAGAAGAGAAATGAAAACAGCAAAAAAAAAAATGATTATATCATGTAAAATAGAAAGACAATGGGTTGGAATTTGATATGTTTGCATGAAAGATAGGTTTAATTTTTTTTCTAAAATTTGCATTGTTATTGTCACAATATCATGTTAGTTAACTGAAAGATGACCATAAAACAATAAAATGCATAAAGAACAGATAACCCACCTTGTACTATTGGTGTAATGGGGCATGATCAAAGCCAACCCAACCAATTAAAAACTCATCAATCAGTATTAGTCTCAAGAAAGGTGAAATAAGGATTAGATCTCTTACACTTCACTTATTCTGTCAATCATTGCTGGTATTTATCTCCAAATAAGGCAAAAACACTTCATACAGACAATACAAATTAATGTATTCCCAGTTGCTGGCTATGTTGGATTTTATGGGACAACAGAAATTCAGTCGAAATATGTAGAATATCTTCTAGTACCTCAGGTTTTTCTCTCCTCGGGTTCCCATGTTGTTTGGGCATAACAATATCAGGCATCAAGTTTACAAGAAATGTTGTGTCATCTTTGATTCCTAAATCATTAAAAATGTAGGGAAAAAACCAAGAGACAGAAGTTGTTACAAAAGTAATGGATATGAAGTCAACATTTTGGGTGGTTAACACTGTATTATAGTCAAAAGTTACTTCTTTCATTGAAATTAATGAATGCCAGGAGAAAACCTACATTACCATTACTTAACATTTATTATACAGTCATTGTGTCCAAATTTCTTTCTGTTGAAAGTGTTGAAAAAGCCAAATGTGAACTGAACGTAGGTGGTGATGGTTATGATGTACTTGAAGTTGACTGAGAAACTGTTTCCACCACAGCCTACTCCAAGTGGAAAAGATAACAGTCACTAAATTGTCAAAGGCTGTTGTCAAGTGTCCTGGTTATTCCTGTATGGTAAAAGATACAAAGCACATGGCTGGGAGTTTGTTGAACACTTGTATGACACCCAGGATGATTAAATAGGAAAATTATTGACAGGATTATATAGAAATAGGAAAAAATATCAGTTGAGGCACTTTTAATTAATTTGTGTGTGTAATTCTCTGTTATAGAAAGGTTTGACATGATACACTGCAGTGAAATATACAATGACTCATAGAGATGAGCTATCTGGCTTCCTTGAATAGCATGACTTAGCAACATACACATTCTATAAAATACTTCAAAATATTTTCTCATAACACGAAAATATTTAGCAGGCACTCACTAATGATATGCAGATGAAAATTACGATTATTTCTTTGATTTTGGAAATTAGTCCCCTAATTTAGAGATGATACAGACATGAAAGTAAAAATTCCATCACTGACAAAACCTTTAAACTCTTTTGGTACCATCATGTCTTTGATGGCATAGATTAATGTGTAGATAGGTATGTTTAGTCCCATAATAATTATAATCTCATGTGATAATATAAAGATATAAAGTAGAAACTTTGTCTTTTTACATGCATATTTTTTGCGTTGCAGCTAATGATTATAGCTAGCAAATGACGGCACCTGACTTTTCTTCAGTATTCTCAAGAACGGTGTACATATCATTTCAGAGTTATTAATGGTGATCAAGTTTATGCACATTAATCATTAACGATGATTTGATTTCACAATTTGTTTAAATACGATAGGTATAGATTGTAAACAAGCGGTATGTACGTCCTTGGGGGGATGACAGCCGACTCTAAGACCTTAGACATTAATCCTGGCTATGATCCTACCGACAACGGTTTGTCGATTTTTTGGCCACTTGAACGAAGCTTAAACTACAATTATACCCAAATATTGACTGCGAAATCATGATAAAATATCTCAGTCATAGTGATGTAGCTAAGATCAGAAATTCCATAAGAGGGCTATTAATTTTGTTGTAGAGCAAAAATGATTAGATTCTAGATTGTCTTTCAAGATGAGTTTAATACTGACAAAACTCAGCAGATTATCCAACACTTGTCTGAAGTGAAGAATTTGAAGTGTCTTTTATAAAAGCCTTTAATTGTCTAGTCAGGTTTACGTCTGCAAGTACATAATTTGACACTTTTATAAAATGTGGGAAGTCATCCTTGAAAAAACATGTTATTGTCAGTGATAGCTTACCTAAGTCTGCAGTCAATCTTGATGTTATATAGAAGTTATTTAAAAATGTAGTGGAATTATCCAGTTCATCTTAGTAATTTTTTAAACACGGGTAAACCATTTTGCATAGATTTGTTTCTCTTGTTCTTATTATCTCATCAAATAAGACACTATATTTAGTTCAAATTTACCAAGCAAAATTTAATGTTCTTTTTGTTAGGGTTCATTTATATTGAAATATTCAAATAACTTTTTGTAACGATGCTGAAACTGTTTGACAATAATTGTTGGGTAGGCTGTGTTTTTCTCTGATCTGACAGTTTTATCATTCAGTCATGAGTAACTTGATTTTTATTAAACAGCCCTAAAACCCCTAAATATTACCCAGATGTGGCATATTACTAAGTTTGCCAAGTTACAAAAAACTCTTATTATTATAGGGTTGTTCCTTAAAGTTATTTTACCAAAGACTTTTATTACTTTTAATTAATAGCCCATGTTAGTAGATCATATTCTGTTGCTTAGCAGCACTCAAGAATCTTGTTGCTTTATCCACAAGTCTAAAATTAAGATAGAAAATTACAATTTTAGCATTCAAATTCGATTTTGTTTGCTTTGGACCCCAATATTTCTCAGGAGCAGCTGCAATGTACGTAAGTATCATATCTGCAAAGAAGAGCTATTATCTTGGGCAGAAACTATCTAAGTTTCAAAAGAACGTCGTTACTTTTAATTTACTTTCTGCAATATCTTTAACAGGTCAACATATTACGCAGAATGTTGGTAATTCAATTACTTCTTCTTTTTTTGTCAGTTAAAATAAATGCCCTGTGCTTGCAGACAAAAGCTTTCACAAATATGCTCCTAAAATATATTTTAATACCTACATAATTATGAGATTTCGCATATTTGCAGACAATATTTCTAGGAATTTATTGGCATTTAATTATTTCTAAGAACATAAATTTAATGAATACAGGCTGGAATGGATTCACACCAGGACTGTATGGAAGGCTATGCTATTTAATCGAGCATGAAACACCTCCTTGTAATGTTTAGTTTGAATATTATAACAGGGCTAGTTTCCAGGAAACCATTCTGCAAGATTTGCTTTTAAATTATGAAGCATGTGCCTTGTAAGTAGGTCATATTGTCATATTTACATTAAGGTTACATGACCCTAGTTAAAAATTTAATGACTGGCTTTAGTAGCTGACTTATATTATTTTATTGGACATAATTACTATAAACCACATGTTAGGGCAGTTGAGAATGTTGACCTTGGTTTTAACTTTGTTTAGCTGTGTGTTGATGGCCAGTAAGCCTGTCAAATGGTTTGCTTGGACAGTTAAGCCACAGGCTCTTTGGTTTGAACCTGGATGGTGAAACAGATTTTACTGCACATTGGCGGCATTGCCTTGCACTTCTGAGTTTAAGGACATGATTAAAGTTCACACTCTCCTTATAAGGTCAATTAATATTTGCTTTTTGTCTGCTCTTGCAGAATCATTTACTCACAATAACCCACAGTTATGATTACTCAAGTTTACAGATTAACAATAAATGTATAATTGTTTCAGAAAGAGTTAATTGCAACACATGTCAGCACATATCTGTACTTAGATTGATAGACAATAAAGCCACTGTCTGATAAAAACATACTCTTCCAGTTTAAATAGCTTTTTTCCAGCACAAGTATAAGATACTTGAGTGATAGACTGTGAATGGCTGATTTGTTTTTTATGCACCATTTAGTAAATAGAGATTTGGGGAATGTCTGGGCACATTTGTTGCTGTCAGTCTGTGGCCCACACTCATTATCCATTCATGCTTGGAACTTTGTTACATTAATTTTGTCACTCTTTTTAAGTGTTTGTTTCTCATGTATTCAGTCTTCAGGGTAGAAATTTATTTTCTCTGAGAGGGAAATAAGTTGTAACAACTTGGATTTTAGCTTGAAGAGGGAGGCAATGTGGAATTATTGTCTCTTTTCTGGGGACATTGCCACAATGGCACTGGACAGGTCAAACCAAGGATGCTCCAATCCTGCGCTGGGCGCATTACTACTGCACCATGGCAGTTCTTCTGTTCCGGATATTTTAGTTACATTTATACTAAGCAAAACGGTCAATCGTTTCTGTCCTCAAATTTGTTATCTGCCTGTTACAAGTCTAGGTGGTGGCAGCACTGTGTGACAAGACGACTCAGGAATGGTACAGAATAATCATTGGCTTTCCCAAATGTTAGTTCTTAAAGCTTCGAAACCAGGAAATATTGATGAAAAATGGTCCTAGATCTGAAACAATGCAAACAAATTTTATAACATTCACCAGAATTACATTTTTCAGTAGGGTCTATGGTTTTGTAGGTATCTGTTTCATCTATGATTTGCTCAAGGCAGTAGTTGTGAAGTTCATTTATAATTTGATATATAGCACCTTTATTCCAGACACATTATATAAATGCCATTCCAGGAAAAAAAGCTTACTAAATCAATCTGATTATATCTCTCAAAACTGCCTCCTTTTTGAAGATTGCTGTTCTGATTGCTTGCAAAATGTACTATCTCTTTGACAAATTGTTACATCTTCGCAATTGTATTGAATTTTTGAAGATCATGTACTTCATTTTTAGAGCTTCTTCCTGAAGCGCCTAAGAACTTATGAAGTTTCACCATGATATATCATAGATAAATCACTGCTCTAAAAAGATATATAATCAGTGAATGACTGGTTTAGGGAGCCTGCTGATGACCTCTCAGCACCTTGATGGTGCTTCACACACCATTTACCACTAAACTGACACAGGTGATATACATTGGGATTGAAAGGTTTTCATGAGGTTTCAGTGTTTCATGAGGTCTCAATGTAACAACCTTTTTTAAATAGTTTTTTTATGATCTCATAAAAAAAGTTATTGTTTTTCAGTTACCTTCTTCATGGAATTATAGGAAATAATCAGTAGGAAGCACTTTAAGCAAGGTCAAATTGTTACAGTGAATTACTGGAGATGGTTTGGAGATTTTTTCAGTTAATTATTGTAAAATGATTCAGCTGACACTGAGTATAGAATTATGTAAACTATGTTACAGCATAAAATTCATTCTTTATAACATCTTTTCCTTATTCTTTATACTTATCAAGTCAGTTTCAATCTTAGTTATTGAATCATGGAACGTTATATCAATTATGGGAGTAAGTCTAAACTTTTAGCATTCACCATACCTCTACCACACCTCTCCTACATATTAAAATTTTCCTATGTTAATTACAAGTGGAGCTGCAGAGATTTTTATATAAAACTTAATTTCAGTTACCTTTGCTTTGGCTTTCCAACAATCAGTTGGAAAAAGTCCCATTTTTTCGTATGTGAGCAACGCTTGAATTTTACCTACAGGAAGGTTCATAAAAATTATGAAGTCATATCTTCTTTTTAGTTTTTGATGCAACTCTTGAATTAAAGGGTTTATGTAAAAAACGTATTTGAAGTACTTTATAATTTTATATATAACTGCTCTCCAGAGGTGATTTCCAGAGTTTCAAAGAAGCAATTCAAAGGGATTTGGTATAAATTGAACATAAGACTGGGGGCTGTAGAGTCAATTAATTCTTTCAAGTGATAAGTTTGATGGTTGAACAGGTGGAACAAATAACACACATGATTGAATGGTAGGAAAAAACACTTCCGTCTTCGTTGTTCTTGCTATTTAGTTAAAAAAATTAAAAAAGACTTGTGATTGTGTCAAGAATTCTGTAATTTCTTGTTTCTTCAGACCATAATGTTTTCAGTATTTTTTATTTCATAAACACACATTTATAAAAATCAAAAAGAAAATACTGTCCCATATTACTGGAATAAGGGAAGTAACTCTTTTTGGTTTAAAATTCTTACTAACCATATTAATTTCCCTTATATATTTTTATCAAATGTGGAATTTGCCAAACCTGTTTTTATCTCAGACAGTTCCTGATGGTTATTAAATTTTCAATAAATTCATAAGATGTACTGAAGTGAACATCAAAGTATTTAAAATTTATCTCATGTTTATGCTTCCTGGTGGAAAAAGAACCCAGATGAATAAAATTCCAGACATTTCAGGTCAGTTTTTCTATATGTAATAATACATAAATGAGGATGCTTGTTAATAATAAAAGATTCTCTCTATATCCCAGTGTAAATAGGTCATGGTTCATGGAAGCACAGTAGTGTACCTAGACAATAGTGTTCAAACCTATTTAGCAGCAAACGTTGACTGCAGCTTCCATAACCTTTGAGTTCAGTGCAAGTATTTATCAGTGACACTAACTAGAGAATAAAAATATACATGTTTTAAGAACTAATGTTGACAAGTTATTACAAATAAATATATTTTAGGTTTCTGTTTTATAGTGAAGGAAAAGAAATTGTCTGCTCTTTACAATTTGTACACATCACTTTCTACTTGAAAAGGGGAGCAGTATATCATTTTAACCGGTTGTAATATTTTTATGTCCACTCCAGACTCCTGTAAAACTTGTTCAGGTGAACTAACTGCAATGTACTCTTCATGAAATAACTGTGGCGAGAGGTATTAGCAATCTGTTAGCCAATTACTATCAACTTCTTCAATGCCTATCCTAAGCACTTGAGTTTACTGTATGCTGATCTAATTGCAGGTTCAGCAACTCTGTTTAATTTATCAGTATCAGGTATTGAGATTTGCCTCCCTTATATACTGTAGTAATGAATTGCATTATTCAGATTTTTTTCAATGTGTGATGTAATCCACATTGATCTTAGAATTGTTGACATCTCCAGAAGATTTCTAAATTTCATTTAATCTTCTTTAAATTTTAAGTTTCATTTCCCAACATTGAAAAAAAAGAGCTCTGAGTCATGTCTGTATTGGGATTATTTTGAAAGATTTAGTTAAAACCAGTTTACTGTGTTTAGTTATTGAAAGTGTACTGTTTTTTCTTTGATTTGAAATGAAATAGATTTAAACAAATTCACCAATTTTTACATATATAGAACTGGTCATCAACATTAAATGTAGCTTGAAGAGAGCTGTTATTTGGACAGAGGGAGAGATGGGACTGGCAAGAGATGAGGCTGGGGAGAGAAGTCTTGGAATATTGTGAATTGGGGAATATTTGCAATAATTTAGTTTTTGCTATTTTCACAAATTCCCAGCTTTTGTTAACTAAAATAATTTTCATGAATAAGTCAGTCTGCTATCAATTCACAAGATTTTCCTCAAGCAAAAATACCCAGTGTACTGTTTATTAAATACATTGGATTAACCATGCTTTGTTATCTGTAGTCACCACAAGAAGTGTGCCTAAGTTGCTAGGTATGCAAAAGTCAAGACTGTATCACTTTTAAAAATGCATATGTTAATTCATTGTTGGGAGGGGTAAATAGTAAGAAAACCAAGTCCATGCACCATGGATGCATGTGGTTAAAAGCCCATGATGAGAGTAAATGTAAACCAGTCTAAATGAGGAAGCATGCACATAGCCAGACGGTGATATATCAAGTATTAATGCAACTGTTTGCAGATAGATATCTGTCACTAGCGAGAGCACCTTGGTGCCACGTTAGTTACAACAGTCTTGTAACAGAACATTTGATTGGTCCATGCCTATAGATATGATATATTAGTCTTGCCCTCAGACATTTTGTCTAAATATACAAAACATAATACACAAAAGGTAACCTAATAAGAGAAGTAACCATGCCAAGACAGAGAGAGTATCGTCTCCCCACGTCTCCCGCAGCTGTCACACAGCTCACTCTTCACAGCCAAGGAGGTGAAAGGGCTTTCAGAAGATGACTTTAGAAGTAATAGATTTTTCTTACTTATTAAATTAACTTTCGAACTTTTGAACAAAGGTAAAGGTTGAAATGTCTAGGTTCTGGTTTATAATCCATCATCCTAAAGCTGAGATGATTGTATTATGTAAGAAGAAATGTGGCACAAAAGAAATGTCCCAAAAAACAACAAAGAGGATTTAGCTGGAACTGTGGCAGGAAAGCTGGCTCTTAATTGTGTATTAGAAGTTGCAGCGTGTTTAAACCCATAACCATTTGAATGAAGGACTGACATCATGCCACAGTCTACCTTGTTACATAAATATACACGGCACAATATTTATTAAAACTAAAGTTGAAACATTTTTTCAAGAGAGAATGCTTGTGGGGATTTAACGTTTGGTAGTCTAAATGTCTGCTTTATTCAAGGAATATATTTTTACCAAACACAACATACAAACATGACTGTTATAATATCAAACTGAAATAGATACATACCCTTCATATTGTGAAAGCAGAGAAGATAGATTCATCAAATTTATTGTTATAATAAGTTATACAAGAAAATGATATTTACTGAAGTGCATATGGTTGCAGAAACTCCATTACACTTGAGAGCAGGGTGGTGCCTCATTTGTTACTTCTGCTCACATTTCAGACAATCCAATTGGCTGAATGTATAAAAATGATGTATTACTTGATATACACAACAAATTGTACGATATTACATATCATTGTTGACGTTATTGATACAACGGTGCCAGAATTACACAGTTTCCAAGAATTCTCTATAATTATTCCATACAGGGAATTTGAAGACTTACCTCTTGGCTGTTGCTGGAAAAAAAAGCCTTTATTTACATTACCCGGTGTGACTTTCATCATATTGGAAACATCATATTGGAAATGGGATGTATAAAAGTCAACTATGACATCATTCACATGGTGTATGACATGATAGACTTTCCTATCCATCTAATAATTAAGTTTTGCCCCCAACAAGTAAAGCATGGTTATGTTTTAATTGATTTTTAGTTAGTTCATTACAAATGATAGTACTGTCTTTACCGTAACATTGTCATTTTTAACTTAGAGATGCATGTCCAGTTAAAACCATTAGGTAATCAATTGGCATATTTTTCTAACCAAATTTGAAGTATACATGTATTGAACCACTTATAGTCACCGAGAAATTTATCAGCTTATGGTCATTGAGTACTGTTAGACAAACATAAACCATATAATTAATTCTTATTCGTTAAATTTTAGCAGATAGCAGCATCCCTAACTAAAAATACCAAATGTTTCTGAGTTAAATACATATGAAAGAATAGCCAGTGCAGAATATAGAACCATATCTTCTTACAATACGGCATATTTCTTTTCCTCATTATATTTTATTAATACACAGTCATGCAATCTCCAAATTGCTTTTCACAGAATCTGGTTGAAATTATGTTTTAAGACTTGTAAAAAAATGAATGAGACTCGGGAGAATTTTCTAAAACATGGAAATGTATTCCTAGAAGACCAAGTATTAAAAGAAATAAATCATTCTGGATTTTAGGTGACAATTCTCTGGTCATTAATTCTGGATAAGTAGATCAGCTTTGTAAGCTTATTAATGTAGCTTCTACATAAGAATAAATTGATACGATTTATTCCTTGTTTGGTCACGATACTGTAATTGGAGGTTGGCTTGTATTTAATCTCTCCTTCAAGCATAATGTCTTTTTTTATGCCCTTCTGCTTACTTCCATATTCGGAGTAAAACCTTGCTAATCGGAACGGAGTTACTCGCAGATTGTTTTTGTAATCAATACATTGTTCTACAGTAAAATAATGACGCTCTGGTCGAGCCACCATACTAGTAACCATGGCAACCAAAATAATTCCCCCATATCTGGCAAGTAGGAGGGAGTTCTAATGTGTTAAAGTCAAGACTCATTACAAACTCTTTCAAAATAAATGTCTTCGTATGGTGCGACTGTTTTTCCCAATAGGGTTTGCTTCAACACTGAAATTTTTCCCCGATGCAATACCAAAGTGTGAGAGAGAATGAATGAACTGGGAAGTTCTGAGTGTGACTTTCAATATGATGCCAGACATACCTTATATTACACAAGTGTTGTGACAAATAATGCTGTACCAAGCCCATAATGATTAATAATGTTGTGTAGTATGTCTTGAATAAATCTGACTGAAGAAGTATATTGAGATATTTTGGAATGATAAGACAAATCATACCTATAAAAACTGATGGTCTTCTTTGAAGAGGATGTTTGAATAAATCTGACTGAATATATTGAGATATTTTGGAATGATTAGACAAATCATACAATGAAAACTGATGGTCTTCTTTGTTGAAGAAATGCACAGATTGTTAATATAGTATTCTCAAGTGAAAAATGCTTCATTAAACAGTACCATGTGTGGTCCAGCAGGAATGTCTGGTTTAGGCAGCACCCCTGTCATAAATGGTGACAGGGAATGTTTGGATTTTCAGTAATTTAAAATAATGACCTACTGGGAGGTGCCTGGCTGCTGTATGATTTCCCATGTAAGGATCCAAAGATTATGATCTATTTTGACACAATAAGAGCAAAAATCATTTACTAGTTAAAATATAGCATAACCTTTTTTGGTAAACATATACATTTATAATCAAATTTGTTAAAGACCTTCCTACACTAAATGCAAAATGATGTCCCCCCACACAAGGATTTCTGTGAACAATTAAGATTCAAGTTTTTGGGAATGTAGTAGTAAACATCTGAACAGTATAGTAAGGATCATTCTGAAATTTCACTTGTTTTTCACATTTTTAAGCTTCTTTTAAGCTCTGCTCTAAAATACTGTAACTTGAGACAAGGAAGTAGAATTTCATTTGTATGTTTTGCACAATCTGTCTTCTGTTATCACTTTCTTTGACTGCATTGTTGGAACACATGAGACTTAAGCTTGGCAACAAGGTCTAGCAGAAAATATTTGTTATGTTTACCCAAGTTGCAGAATATTTATTAACAAAACAAATTCAGATAAAAGTGGCAGGTGATACTAATCCTACCCAGGAAGTGACTGGAAACACTCTGCATCTCCAAATTGAAGAGCTACAGCAGTTTTTTCCTAAAGTTTTGAATTCCTAACAGAATGATTTGAATATTGGCTAATAGTACCAAGTTGTCTTTTTATCTAGGCCTGCCAGCAATTTTCTCTGAATCTATGTGACCAATTTCTTAATCTAGAAGAGGCCTTTTGAATAAGAACAATATTGTCTTTGCATCAGCTGTTTGCTGCAGTGTCACCAAATTTGGTTTATATATAGCTCTTCGGTTTAATACCTTTACTACCATGATGTTCTTTTACATAAAAAGGCATAAAGGAACCAAACAAATGTCAGTAAATTATAATGTCTTGGTCAGGGCTCTAAAATTTTCACAAAACCTTTTCTGTAAAGTTTCCTGACAAATATAGGATCATCTGTGCACCTCAGCCCTTTTGTTTTCAGTTTGACCAATAGAAAATTATGTGTTCTTTTTGTATTATTAATCAAGGAGAAAAATATAGATAAGCCAATTTAATCAAGGAATAAAGATCATAAATCAATTTGTGTTTGAGATAATTCTTCTTGGATGGTCTGAAAAATATGAGAAAAATAGAAGTATACAACATAATCAATTGATCATGACCATCTGTGGTAGCCATCAGGACTGGACATAATCTGTCCATCATAAATCATCCTATAATAGGCTAGTTTACATACCACTGACCTATAGGCTGACCTAGAATGAACCTTCTACTGGAATATTTATTGACCAGTGGGCAGTTCACTGATAGCATCAATTGTGTCTTCCTGTTTTTGTCACATGTGGACAGACATACACTATGTCTGTTAATTTTATTTTGTTATACAACGGAACGATGTCTTAAAGAAGCATTTAAGGCAAACGATCCTTTGTAAGACATAGAATGTGTTTTGTACTGAAATGAGAACAAGATGGCTTTCCTTCAATTAAGTTTTTTCTGATTATTTCAATGATTTACTTATTGATTTCTGCCAGTCAAAGTTGCTGGGATTTGGTATGCAGAGATAATTACTTCACCTGCTGTAGTTTTCAGAAAAAGTTGAGTTTTATCAGTTTTTCAACACATTCTTCTTCAGATAATTTAAAACTGAGGTAACTCTTCACTTTGAAAGTCAATAACTTGCCTTTGAATTGAGAAAAATCTCTTCCTTGTCAAGAAGAATTTTCCATATTCAATGATATATTATGTCAGTGTCATTGATATTGTAAAATTTCAGAGTTTTATTTCTTCAAGCAATTTGCCTTTGCAACTGCTGCCAGAAATCTTCATGTATGTTTCAAAATCATGCACAGAATTTGAAAAATTGGGAAGCAAACGTATGTTTATACAAGAAACATGTATTTTAATCAAGGGTTTTTATCTGAAATCTAAACACTCTGTCTATAGGCCCATGTCTACATTAACAGGGTTGAGTGATTTATTGAAGAGGGGAAGAAATTTATTTACTGCTAGTATAAACAGTTTTGGCACAGTATTGCTTTATCATTCTTTTCGATTAAAACACTTCAAATTGGCACTTTCTGGTTTTATTTAGAAGTTACTGGAGGTTAATGCCATTGGAAACTTGTATATCCGGGTGTCATAACTCATGTCATCTAAACCATCTGGTATCTGTTGCAAATCAGTCTACCTGTATAATGAATTCTTCCCTGCAAAAAATAGTATTTTAATATATTCTCCCCAGGAAAAAGAGGTTCTCCCTTAAGACTTTTCTATTTGCTCATCCTGGTGTTAGCCAATTTCTAGTTAGAGTCCACATCAATAATCATGTATATAGGGAGCTTCTATGACAGGGAAATCCAGGATCCCTAGCATGCTTGCTTAGGTTCAGCAGCTGTATGATAAATGCTGACAGGTCATTTGCTGCTCTGATATAGTCATAATCCTTTCAGAACTTCCAGTCATGTTGGCTCACATAAACAGTTTTAGAACGCTGCTGTAGAAAATCAAAGTGTTGCAAGGACTATGTGTCAAATGTTGTCTTAATGGTTTCCTGGCAGAGCGGTAAACTGCACAGTGGCAAAAGAAATTTTAAAATATGGAACAAGTGATGACACTAGATTTATGGTTCTAGTGCACCGCAGTTCCTCTCATTTCTCTGAGTAAATACTAGATGAAGTGTTAATTTATCCTTTTCAGTACTTTAGTTCACACAAAAATGTTACAAAGGGCAGTAACTCAGAAAATAGCCAAGAGTTATAGTTATTGAGCATATTGTCCCATTGTTGTCTATCAACTTATGAAGTATAAATTGATTCCTATGTACACCTTTTGAGTAAAAATATGCTCTACACAAGAATAGGTAATAAAGGCTGTAACTAAAAAAAATGAAACTAGAGTTATGCTTCATGTTTACTGCGCTTAATTCTATCAAAATTCCCTTCAGTATAGGTTATGCACCTTTTACAAAAGTAGAACAGACCATGCAACAATAAAAAATGTTCCTCACTGTACTGAAGTTCTTGACCTGAACATCATAAAAATATGATCAAGGAATATCAGAGTGGGTACTCCTGACAGAAACTGTGAAAGAGTATAATATATCATTGCCCAGTATGAGGCTCTTAGTGCATGATTTAAGATAAATACCAGTGTATGATCTTTTAATGTAATAAATATTTCCTCAGAAAAGCTTCATCTATAAAACCTGTCAAGCAGATTTAGAAAGAGGGTTAAACACCTATGATATAAACAGGTGAAGGTACTCTGTACCTGTCTACATAAAAAATTGAATAGCCAGGATCTGCTTTGAATTTGGTCTCACTGTTGGAAGGAGTTACAACCATCTGTGTGGACATTAAGTCAGTCATTCAGTCATTTGGTAGATCAGTTTGTCATCTAGCTGGCTTGCTTTGGAAAGGTGACACATACTTTATACAGATATTTTGCTCTTTGCAGGAGTGTATATTTGAGTATTTGAAGTATCACTGACAACAGAAATACAGGTAACAATGATTACTGCAGACCATCATCATAATCCTGAATTCTGACTCTGTTAAGTCAAATTCCTGCTTATTCCAAAGTCTATAATATGGTTTTTTCAAATAAATGAAAAAAAAATTCATTCAAGTTCCGCCAGGTTCAGTGTACTTTCACTAAACAAGAGCCACTACTTTAGCTTAATCTATTATACTTCTAAGGAAAATGTTTTTTTTACATTTTTGACATCTAAATATATTTTAATAGCTGTGACAACTGAACTGTTTACAGGTTGATGAAATCTTCAGAGGAAGCTGTCATACAATACAAGAGTAAACATTGAAACCCTTTGAAATAATTTCCGCCCTTTCCTCCCATAATGCAAAATTCAATTTATTAGAGAAAAAAGTGCATCTGAACCAGCCTTTATCTCCTCACAGTATCAATATTTTCTGATGGAAGAGAAAAAATGTAAAGACATCAAATAAATCCACCCAGTCTGGGGATAAAATTTTAAATTCTAAAATATGTGTGAAACAAAAATAAAGAATAGATAAAACTGTAATTTCACTAGTAATTTGATAGGATACCCATTAAAGCATTATTGTGATATATTGGTTTCTATAGAAACCCTATACCTGATGTGGTGTCCATAAAGTACCTCAGATCCCTAGCATGGTGCAAATTTGCAGTTATTGAATTTCAGATTTGATACCTATTTTGTTGAAATTTATTTCAAGTAGATGAATAGATTTGTCTATTTCTAAGTGTGAAAACCGATTTATGGTAAGAAATTATTTGAAAAATTCCAATAAATTTTTAGGAAAAGTTAATCGCTGGCCACCCAGAAAGTAAGATACGTGCACATATTTAGGAGTTTTCATTCATTGCGCAAGCAGTAAATTTGAATCAGTAGTATTCAATTTTACTTGCTTTTTCAGCTCACCTGAACACTAAGTGCTCAAAAGTGAGCTTATGTGATGACCATGTGCACTTCACAGGATTGTTCCTTGGATAGTCTTCTACCGAAATTGCTCAAATGGTTGCTAAGCGTGCTGTGGAAAGGTGACGCAACTTACAGATATTTTAAATTCTTAACCACTGGTCTAATAGGAGAGATCGCCGTGACGTCACAAGGCAGTTTTGATAAGAATGCTGGTGGGCAATAACAGTTGTGTTTACAATGCTTGGGAATCGGAATGGAATTTTTGAATGTTTATAATGTTTTCGCTCTCTGAAGGATTTTTAAAATTCAAAAATTTATGAAATGCTCTTGATACTCATTATTTCTGAATTTCGAGTGGTTAACACTACAATCTGTATTTTGAAAATATCTAACCAATTCATTTTAGTTCTTTTTTATTATTGTAAGAGGGCCCTTTAGATACATTCCCTGACTTGTTTGATTGAATGTTGAAAGGAGGTGAAGAAACAATTGAAGCTGCAAATCATAGAGCCCTTAAACTTTGTTTGTTGGAGGTATATGGGAGTCAGCTGGTCAGTCAGTAGGTTTTTCATGAAACTTTGGTAAAATGTTCTGCATATCAAATGAATATATAATGGCCGAATCTTTATGTGCTTTCAGTGCTTTGATTATCTTTATTTATGAGGAATTGTGCACATCTCATCATGTATTGCAGATTTTCACTGTTGACTCAGGTGAGCAATATAGGACCATCATGGCCTTCTTGTCTGACTACCCATCAAAAATTACTGCTCCGATTAATTCATTTCAAGAAATAGCTTCTGCAAGATTTTTTCTGCGCCTATTTCCATGTTTAAGCTGAAACATAAGAGATTGCACTAATCCTGTCAAAAGGCGCAATTTGGTATACATCAGCCCGGAAAATAAGAGAGGAAGTCATTTATTTTATTATGTAATGTAAGATCTCGTCTCTCATATATTTCACTCTATCTAGAACAGACATCAGACTTAAAATGACTGGCAGAATAAATGAAATTATGGAACCTGTCAGAAAAAGCAGCCTGTGCCATTTCATTCGGAGTG
The DNA here is from genome assembly GCA_022818135.1 of Saxidomus purpurata. Taxonomy (NCBI): domain Eukaryota; kingdom Metazoa; phylum Mollusca; class Bivalvia; order Venerida; family Veneridae; genus Saxidomus; species Saxidomus purpurata. The sequence continues at coordinate 55,730,584 of JAFMSR010000005.1, read as the reverse complement.
CATGCTATGTTTTTTGGCGCACAAAACATACCTATCAGCACCTTCCGAAAAATTCAGGAGATTCGAGATATTTTGAATGACAAACTGGAATTGGGCATGCATTGCTTGACTAGACCAGTCACTTTATAACTACCAGCATCATGACATGATTTATCATAATCAAAAACAACTGCTAGGTACATGCTGTATCAGGCTTTGATTCTGCATGCTTTTATTTTTACATTTTTGTTCTACTTGGGTAGTAGCCCTAGGTTAAAGTATAGCCTATCCACCTTTTTTTAACTGCCAAAAAGCAGAATAGACTCTCTTAAATAAGATACATGATGAAAATTAAATGTATAACATGGTCCAACATAGGGGTGAAGAACTTCTATGTAGGGAAGACTTAAACTGGCTGAAGCAATTATTAAAGACTGAAAGACTTTAATGAACTGATCTGCCTATACTGTTCTAAATGATTGAGTAGAGGAATTGAGAGGAAGAAGCATAAATTTCATAGAAACCAATATTGCCTACAAAAACAAACCCATGACAAATATTACCATGTCAACAGTATACAGTATTTACCTATGCAGAATATGCCTTAGTTTTGTAATTCTTAGCAGTGTTACTTAGTTTGAGTTAACCTCTACATCTCATAATAAATAATGTCTTTCAAAGACAATAAAAGTAATTGGAGTGTCATAGAAAAAAAACTTACTGAGTTTAAGTGATTCAATTTGAAAAAGCAAAAATTTGGTGCCTCATTCCTTTCAATCAATGTAAGGGATTCTTGCTGTCATTAGCACTCATTGAGAAGCAGCAGGGATTTGAGGTGCGGATTGTTAATTGTCCTCAGTCATTTTAACTGAAAAGTTTTTCATATGCCATTACCCTGTAACAAAAAAACTATACATATAATTGCTTTGGACCAAGTTTTGATTGTTCTGATAAATATAAACGGCTCATGTACTGACAATGCATTGATACATTGTTATTCTAAAGGTACCATGGATATACAAGAAGTCCTCAGACAGGCAAGAATTCTACACAGATGTTGTAGATCTAAGTAATTGGCATAAAAATCCGAAAGTGATCGGCTGTAGAAACAGTTAATCCTGACAGTTATATCATACATCAAGATATACTGGTAATAATTGCCCAACTTTTATGGACAGTTAGCTTCCAATGTTCCCCAACAGGGGTTGATAAACTTTCTGATCATTAAAACTTCCCAGCACACTCTGGTTCACTAGCTTTCTCTCTAATGAAGTATGTGGGAAGATTTGCAGATAAGAAGATGAAAAATGAATAATTGGATATAAAAAACTGGCTTGGCTTATGAGAGCCCAGCATTTGGAAGAGATATGTCAACTGAACAGAAAGTTTATAAGCAATTGATAAGGGAGTAAATAAGTCTTCAATCCAGCCTGCTTTATCTGGTTGTTTTTTGTTGGAATTGCAAAGATATAAAATAAAAAAAATGTAAATTAGGGGGATGCAAGATGAAGAAGAATGTTAAAAATGTAGAAATTAAGAAATTGATAGAACTGTTGATGTTCATTGCTGAACCAGACCGCATAAAAAAGTGACTGTCAGTTCTCGAAACAAAATCAGCAAATTTAAGTGAATGTTGTTTTGTTTCCATGGAAGCATTTCTACAGAATGTCAGACGTTATTGATTGACTGCGTGCAATTAAACTGAATTTACCACATGTTTAATAGCATTTTAAAAATTACCTATTTTCAAACAGTTGACGGTTTCTGTCTGGCTTGCAGATCTTTAAACATGCCTCACATTTCACTGAAGAAAAACGCCTGTCCTCAGAAATTCTGAGAAATATCCGAGATAGGTCATTAAAGTTTTCTATTCAGTAGGATATTTTATAACTATCAAAGAAGTATCATAGGCGGTGACTGTAGAGTGCTCCTTAAAAGAATATTTCCATAATTTTAACTGAAGTATTAGCATGTAATTGACTGTTTCAGATACTTCTGTCTGTTCTACAGCATGCTGAACCCACGGAATCAGCTTAATTATTTGATAGAAAGGATTGGTTTGTTTTACTGTTTACTTTGTTTCAAGAATTTTTTTTTAACAGAAGGCATGTTTTATCACAACTATATGCCCAAAATATGTACAAGAGGACCAATAGTTAACAATGTGTTACAATGCTTCCTGAAAAAGGTCTTGATTTGACCACCGAAACCAGTAGATAAAATTAATAAAACTAGTCCATTTGCTTACTTATTGTATCTAACTTTACAAAAAAAGGAAGATGTAATTATTATTACCATTATTATAATATGTAACAAATGTTAAATACTGGCAAGTCCTCATTAAAAGTGATATCATCAGATAATTCTGTTACACAAATCCCCTTTTCGCCACTAACATAAAATCTCATCAAACAAGGTCACAATGCATCATGACTTTAGCTTATAACTAAGTGTTGCATTATTATAGTTCTTCTCAAACAGAATTCATTTGCATGAAAAAAATAAAAATAAGCTGCTGATCAGAACACACTCCAGGCACAGACTTCCACCAAGGCTTCAGGTGGTACCCAGCAGTGTATGGGTTCCAGTAATGATAACTGCTGGCTCCTGGCTCTATCAAGTGGTTAGCTGGATCAGGAGTGGTGTCTGGTAAACAATCAATGTAAGTTGAGAGAACTAAATGTTAAACTGAAACAAGATCATATATATAACAGGAACTTACTTGTAACAATTTGCTCTTACTTCTAATTGATCTTCTATTTATTGGCTATTATTTTCTAAGTGTTTTAGTGGCTATTGTTTTCTAAGTTTTTTAGTGTGAATTGACCAGTCACCAATGTAAGGAAGAAAAAGTCTTCAATAAGTTTTGTCTTGACATTTTCTATTCTTCACTTTTAACATTGTTAAAGCAAGTAAATTGTAAATCTTAACAGACAGTCCCCTCCAGCACCCAACAGAAATGAATCAATGTTGGATGTAGGTGGCAGTGAAAACTGAAGAAAGTGAGTACTGTTACAGGTCATAGAACACTTATTTAGGTGCATGTCCATACATTATAATCAAGTTTATGCACTAATTTAGTTCTAAAAAATTAAACTGAAAGTGATAACAAAGATGGGTTGGAATACTTTCAAAATGCATAATGTGTGGTCATTTACAATGTGTGTTTTTCCCTCATTACCTACTGCAGTTGTTGATCTATGTCAAGTTTGTAAGAACAATGATTGTTTTCTCACTAAATCAGTGATGGTATATTTATTGTTATTGTGATGCCGTGATACCAGGAGATAAAAGCGGTATTGTGAAGAACAAAGCAGTTGTTGACCAAGATAAACAAGTTCAAGATATCCCAGTAGATTACTAGAGACATCAGGAATATAAAACCAGGAAAAATGTGGTATACAGCTTTGTAAAAGATTTCAGATAACATGTAATAAGAGAATTATGGGAGGTCTGAAACAAAATTAAAGAAGTCTGAATAAATTCTACACATGCAGCATTTTGTTAGTATTTGCTGTAATATAATTATATCAGTTTGGGAACTTTCATAACGCTGGTTTTTTCCATTGTTGTATGTCAGTTGGTGTGTAGTCTGGTGTTTCCTGCTCTTGTAGTTTTTCATCGCTACATGTATTATTATAATCCAGTCCTTTCATTGGTGCAATGTAGGTCACACATAAAATACAAATATATAAGAAGTAGAAAATGCAGTGTATAATGCTGTTTAATTTACATGACTATCAAAATGTCATCAGCGAAAGTTACCAACGAATCTCATAACCTATGGTGATATTGTCTTGAGTAATGCTTGCTGTTTTCTCTAAGGGACTGGTCCATAGCTGTAGGTTGTGAAATTTGCATGTTGATTTCATCTCTGAGGATAATTATGTCTCCCCCACCTCGGGGGGAGACATATTGTTTTTGCCCTGTCCGTCAGTCCGTCCGTCCGTCAGTCCGTCAGTCCGTCCGTCCATTCTTCGTTTCCGGACGATAACTAGAGTTCCTTTTGACCTACAGCTCTCAAACTTCATAGGATGAATGGTCTTATTGAGCAGATGATCCCTATTGTTTTTGGGGTCAGTGTTCAAAGGTCAAGGTCACAGTGACCGTTGGTCATTTCCCGTTTCGGATGTACTAGAGTTCCTTTTGACCTACAGCCCTCAACTTCATAGGATGATTGGTCTTATAGAGCTGATGATCCCTATTGTTTTTGGGGTCAGTAGGTCAAAGGTCAAGGTCCCTGACCGTTGGTCAATTTTCGTTTCCGGATGATAACTAGAGTTCCTTTAGACCTACAGACCTCAAACTTCATAGGATGATTGGTCTTATAGAGCAGATGTCCCTATTGTTTTTGGGGTCAGTAGGTCAAGGTCAAGGTCCGTGACCGTTGGTCAATTTCTCATTTCCGGATGTAACTAGGTTCCTTTTGACCTACACCCTCAAATGGGGAGTCCGTCGTCCGTCCGTCCATTCTTCGTTCCGGACGATCTAGAGTTCCTTTTGACCTACGCTCTCAACTTCATAGGATGATGGTCTTATTGAGCAGATGATCCCTATTGTTTTTGGGGTCAGTAGTTCAGGTCAAGGTCAGTGACCGTTGGTATTTCGTTCCGGTGTCTAGAGTTCCTTTTGCCTACGCCCTCAATTCATAGGATGATTGGTCTTATAGAGCTGATGTCCCTATTGTTTTTGGGTCAGTAGGTCAGGTCAGGTCATACTGACCGTTTGTCATTCTCGTTTCCGGATGATAACTAGAGTTCCTTTAGCCTACAGACCTCAAATTATAGGATGATTGGTCTTATTGAGCAGATGATCCCTATTTTTTTGGGGTCAGTAGTTCAAAGGTCAAGGTCCGTGACCGTTGGTCATTTCGTTTAATTTGGGGTCACACTCGGTAGGTAGGGGCAGTTTTTAGTTTTGTACAGTGGTTCCAAATTGAAGACTTCATTCACAAGCATTTAGTATTTCCTGAGACATTTATCTTATCCTATGTCTCTGGTTTTTCTGAATATGTCAATGTGTACTTTCTGTGCAATATGCGCTCGGATTCTGACACACCATCAGCGTAATGTTGTAAAGTAACAATGAATTCTCCAGTCCCACGTGGCTTCTCTGAAATGTTACAGATATAGTTATATTCCTATTTTCTTTACAAGCACCCTTGGGAGATGCAGTTTTACTGTATCTGGTTGACATGCACACTTCAAAAGTCACACTGTAAATTGGAAAATAATTCCCTCCTTCTTAATCTTATTGCAGAGAATTCCCTAGCACAAGCAAGTACATAAACTCCATATTAAGGAATGAATATAATCTCAATTTCTCTGAAATTATCATGACTACTTAAGGGTAAGAACTAGTGAAAATGCAATCTTCGAGAATTATTTCCAGTTTTCAGTAAATGCCAGAGAAGTTTTTAAACTTAATTGTTGAAAATAATTCCTTGTTTCCAGGGACTGTCAGTGCTTGGGAGAAAACAATTACATATTAGTAACTGGTACTTGTGTATTTGTTTTGAGTTGCTATTTTTGATTTTGCCATTATGGAACAGGTTTAATGCCTGACTTCTGCCTTGTAATAAAGTAGTGCTATTGATGTAGTGACTGCGGACTGTAAAAAGTCTCCCAGTGTTTATCAGGTATTGTCTATAATTATACTGTTCTGATGAAAGAGTATATAGTCTTTTAAGATATCATATATTTCCGCAACCTTTAGTAGGGTTGCATGTTACGATGGCAGAGTGGTCTAAGGCATTTGATCTTATTTAGCATTGCTGGGTGATGTCGCCATAATCCCTGCTTCTTATATAGTAACCTTGTGATAAATCTGGTTTTCTTGGAAACAGTACTATATTGTCAATCAACAAACATTTCCCTCTACTCCAATATGAAAGTGATTGGAAAAGTTACACCTTTACACTACATTAATTTTAGAGCTGTTCTGTGTGGAGACTGTGCAAGTCTAAAACATCAGTTATTAAACAACTAGCTAGAGTTATTAACTACTGATTATTATGACTTTGGGAATTAAGCTCATACAAAATTTATCATAGAAATATGTCTTGGAGCTTTCTCAATTTACTTGAATGCAGAAAGTGAGTGACCTTCACAAGAGAAGTTGCAACTTGTCTCCTGGATTCATTAGACACTTGCAATAAAGGTTGGACGTGAGCTGCACAATCAGGTAGCATCTCAGCTGAGAAACAGAATTTGTCATTTATTAATTTAAGCCTTTGGCTCAGCATAGACGCTTTAATTTTTCTCCAGCAGTCTGGAAGTCAATTAACCTTCAGGTTTGCTTGTTTTGTTCATTTATTTCCTATGGTTTTGTCTGACACTGAGAAGGAGAAGGTTGGAGAATTTGTTCTTGTTTTACATAGTTACACAATGTACATGACGTATCACTGGCTCATTTTACCTAAATTGAAAATTGTGTATACAAGTAATAAAGTTTTTAGTTCAGTTTGGTAAAATTGTCATCATAATGAATTGAGCAGACTAAGAGAGTGACAGGGTGTGGTTCACAGACAAGACTCTTCTCCTTGATAAACTCCAAGGTCAGGTCTTACGTTCAGTCACTTAGATTGAAAAAAAAGTTTTAAAAAATTCAAATATCAACATGTTAATAACACTGGAGATGCCAAATTTTCTAACTAATTAACATGAACATTGGTTGAAATGTTTGTCTTGCTGATTATCTGTTGGTTGAGTTTGAAACTTAGTCATGTGGAGTGAAGAAGTAGGTCACCAGGTCAGATGTTCTAGAACAGCCTTTTAGAATGGTTGTGGCATGTTCAAGAACTGTTCTTAATGTCCTAGAACACTTCAAAAACTGTTCCTAAACATAAGAACGAGATCTTGCAGGGGACCTGAGGTACAACCAAAGGAAAGTCTTGTAAATTTACACTCCATCTTGATTCATTACACCAGAAATGCATTTTATTGGTTGGATTTTTTAGGGCTTATGTGTGGCTGTGAGAGTCACATGGATTAAGTGTTGAAGTAAATCAATGAGTCTATGCAATACAGTGCATCTTACATCTTATAAAAGAAATAATTAACAATTCATTTGCAATTATTAAATAAATAGTCTAATAGAATATTTAAAAAGGAGGACTTATTTTACTATTTTCTACTGAACACTTTTAATTGAGAGTTACCAGCGGATCTGTCTTGCACTTTATTGTCCATTTATAGCCGTATAAAGTGAAACAGAGGCAGTTAATTCTCATTAAGGATTAAGTCTTCTAAAAGCAGAATGGCATTAAAATGCCCTTTTCCTAAAGCACCATTACAGCAAATTAAGTAAAGATGTAAATCCTGATATTAAGATGCCTTGATTGAGTAGTAAAATCTAATTAAGGTAGTGTCTTGATGAATTTGGTATGTTTTGCCAGGAAGTAGAGTTACATCCATTTATATTATCTTTTTATATTCTTTTTCAGTCATGCTACTAAAACATAATTACATATTCTTCATTTTGTATTTTCAATTGTTGGAAGCTATTTCAAAACCAGACTTGATATTTTGTGTTACAATTACCATTAGATATCATTAATTCCCTTATATAGAGAGATTAGTTGTCTCCCTTCCTTTCTGTAATGTACCAAAATGTACTTACTTCCCTTTACATTTTCAGTGATGGGGGAAGATGTTGCAAGCTATGCTGCAAACAGCCAGCAAGTGCAGTATGACTATTCATATGGAAATTCCTATGGGGCGTCATATGGAGAAGATGATTTGAAAGACAGCTCTTGGGCAGACAGACAAAACAGGAAGTAAGTGCAGTAGTGTAGATACCATAAATCTCTATAATCAGATTGGTGCTTCATGTGATACTAATTTCAGACCAAAAGCATGTGCTGCATGTGAAACCAGTTTCATGTCAGAAGCACGTTCTGCATGTGAAACCAGTTTCATGTCGGAAGCACGTGCTGCATGTGAAACCAGTTTCACGTCAGAAGGTTGGGTGCGACATGTGAAACCAGTTTCATGTCAGAAGCTTGGGTGCTACATGTGAAACCAGTTTCATGTCAGAAGCTTGGGTGCTACATGTGAAACCAGTTTCATGCGAGAAGCAAGTGCTACATCTGAAACAAGTTTTATATCAGAAGCCTGAAGATCTCTGGTTTAAGAAAAACCTTTGTAACCTTGAGATCAGCTGTCTTCACTGCCTTGCTTCTGAGAAATTCTAGTGCTGCATATGTTTTAATGTTACATTAGTTATGTCCCTTTTGAACGGACACTATGAATTGTTTTAACATGATACATTGAGTTCCTTGTCTTGGATTCCATTAATAATTTTGCTTCTATCAATAAAACAAACATTTTGAATAAAATTTGTGATAAAAAAAGTGAAGGACTTGATAAGGTTGACTAAAATTTTGGAGAATTTATTCATGGAATCTTGCAAAAAAAATTCCATTCTGCATTGCTAAACTCTCTGAAGCCGTGTTAAGCAATCATTTTATTTAAAAGAAGCATTAATTTTGTCCTGATTTAGATTTATACTGAATAGGAAGCACCTTGGTGAATTTATTTATTGGGAAAAATAATCTCTGAAACGATAGTAAAAACATGACGGTTACAAAAGATTTCAACATTTTAATTTGATTTCATAATCAATACTTTTGGGCTGAGAACAAAAATGCTTGAAGAAACAGATTTTTGTCAAAAGGATGAGAGTGGAGGCGGAGGCTGAGTTTGGCTTTTTGCAGCTATTCTAAGCTAACCAAGCTCACTAACTCACAATATTTGCCATTGTTAGAAAGTAGAAAATTAGTCCTTACCCTCGAAATATTAAAATAAACAGTTTGGTCAAGGTTTTTAAGTGCATGACTGTGTTCATGGTTTAACCTCCAGTTTCAAATCGATTGTCTGGATTGCAATCAGTGCAGACTATGATCAGACTGACCTTGAAAGTCTTCATTGGACACTTTAAAGTAAAAATAAAATGTTACTGCTAAAACAGTAGCAATTGTCAAGTTCTTTAAAAAAGGGCATTATAAATCATTAAGCCATTAATCTGCCTGAACATATGTCTATACACCCAGAAATGTTGTAGTTCTTTTTATCAGTAAGAAGCAGTGGATTAAGATATGTTAGCCACATAACAATTACACTTAAAAGATACTTATACCCAGTAACATTTTATGACACATATTAATGTATTCTTTGGATATATTATCTTTATTTTTTTGTCAGATTCTGTTACCTGAAGGAAAGCAGCTAGCAATGTTTTCCCTCTAGAACTAATGATTTAAATCTTTCAGATATTTTAGTTTCTTTAAAGTGAGAAGAGGTTTCAAATGTACAGCTATTAATTTCTCTTTATAACAAGGATGATGTTTGTGAAATTGTTTGGTGTTTCTGTTACTGTTTTTGTTTTCTTCTCAATGATTATGATGATAAGTGTGTCATTTGTCCTCATGTCAAATCACTTAAGACTTGCATAATAATAAATACGAGTTTATTAAGGATTTAAAGAAAGCTTTATGTCGACTTGATGTCTGACAGGTACTTCTGACTTATATGTTCTGTCAGTGGATTGGTTATTTGTCAGCTAAGTGTCAAGGGATGGCAATGCTCATTACATTAATTATAGAATTATTATTAATTCAGCTAAGTATTTTGAACATGTACCCTCACAAATCAGTTTCTTGCCACTTATTTCCTGTATGGTGATGGTAAGGTATAACAATTAATCAGCAGTTAGCCCTTGAAAAGATGGTTGCTAGGCTACCTAGATTCTTACCTAATGAGCAGTAGATTAAAGAGTTTTAGTTGATATCATGCTCTGAGATTTCATTTGTAGCAATATCTAGACTTGTAACAGAGAATGTTGACATGTAGTAGGGTATGCTGATGACAAGTAACTGCAACATGTAGAGAATGCCAATGACAAGTAACTGCAACATGTCGGGAATGCCGATGACAAGTAACTACAACATGTCGGGAATGCCGATGTCAAGTCACTACAACATGTAGGGAATGCCGATGACAAGTAACTAGAACATGTAGGGAATGCCGATGACAAGTAACTGAAACATGTAGGGAATGCCGATGACGAGTCACTACAACATGTAGGGAATGCCGATGACAAGTAAATAGAACATGTAGGGAATGCCAATGACAAGTAACTACAACATGAAGGGAATGCTGATGACAAGTAACTGACAAGTAACTGCAACATGTAGGAAATGCCGATGACAAGTAACTGCAACATGTAGGGAATGCCAATGACAAGTAAATACAACATGAATGGAATGCCGATGACAAGTCACTAGCACATGTAGGGAATGCCGATGACAAGTCACTACAACATGTGGGGAATGCCGATGACAAGTAACTAGAACATGTAGGGAATGCTGATGACAAGTCACTGCAACATGTAGGGAATGCTGATGACAAGTAACTGCAACATGTAGGGAATGCCGATGACAAGTAACTCCAACATGTTGGGAATGCCGATGACAAGTAACTGCAACTACAACATGTAGGGAATGCCGATGACAAGTAACTACAACATGTAGGGAATGCCAATGGCAAGTAACTGCAACATGTAGGGAATGCCAATGACAAGTAACTGCAACATGTAGGGAATGCCGATGACAAGTAACTCCAACATGTTGGGAATACCGATGACAAGTAACTGTAACTACAACATGTTGGGAATGCCAATAACAAGTAACTGTAACTACAACATGTAGGGAATGCCGATGACAAGTAACTGCAACATGTAGGGAATGCTGATGACAAGTAACTGCAACTACAACATGGAGGGAATGCCATTGGCAAGTAACTGCAACATGTAGGGAACTGCCATCAAGGGAATGCCGATGACAAGTAACTGCAACATGTAGGGAATGCCGATGACAAGTAACTCCAACATGTTTGGAATGCCGATGACAAGTAACTGTAACTACAACATGTTGGGAATGCCAATAACAAGTAACTGTAACTACAACATGTAGGGAATGCTGATGACAAGTAACTGCAACATGTAGGGAATGCTAATGACAAGTAACTGCAACATCAAGGGAATGCCAATGACAAGTAACTGCAAAATGTAGGGAATGCCGATGACAAGTAACTCCAACATGTTGGGAATACCGATGACAAGTAACTGACTACAACATGTTGGGAATGCCATAACAAGTAACGTAACTACAACATGTAGGGAATGCCGATGACAAGTAACTGCAACATGTAGGGAATGCTGATGACAAGTAACTGCAACATCAAGGGAATGCCATTGACAAATAACTACAACATGTAGAATGGGCAATGTCAAGTATTACTCCAACTTGCAAGGGAATGCCAATGACAAGTAACGCAACATGTAGCAGCGAATGCTTTTTAACAAATATACAGCATATTAAGTTGTTCTGTGGAACTAGAATCTTGAAACACATAAGTGGTTCAAACATAACTTAGTCAGGGCTGGGTATGGAAATGTGATATCAGTAAAAATGACCAAATGTTGTGTAATGAAGCTATACCATCACAGTTTCTGGAGACTGAATAAGGTTTAAAGGATTGATGACTCTTTCACATGCAGCATGCCAAGTCGTTCTTCATTTTCTCTTTGTTCTTTATTGACAATACATTCTCCCAGCCAGCAAACTCTTTGTTGTCATTTGGCACACTTTGGACCCATTAATTCTTTCCTTTGGGCTATACTGTCACTGGAATCTTCATTATTTTAGTTCACCTCCAAAAAGGAATGAATTCAATTTTTTGCCTAACTTTGACATTTTAAGGGCAGGTCTTAAATGCTGCATGGTATTTAGATAAAATTTATGAAAATAATTCATTACAAATTAGCCATTTTACATTTCATGCTGCTAAATTTAATGACAGCAGACAAAATTTCCATCAGAAGCTGAAAATTTGCTTTCCTTAATTTAGGACACAGACGTGCAGTTCTTTTCTTGTCCCCTTGAGTTTGCAATATGGATATGTTGAAACTTTCTCTTACTTTAAAGAAACCTGTGAAGAACTTGAGCAGTTTCAGTGACTAGTGTCATTCCATTGTTTTATCAGATATCATATTTCTCAGCTCCTTGGTCACAATTTTCATCAGTTAGCAGATTTCAAATTTCACTTTTAGTATGACAGTACAATGTGAATTTGGAGCATTTAAAAAGATCCTCATGGTTATGATAAACTTCAATATGCCAGGGTGAGCTATTAGGATCACTCACCTTCCGTCGTACATCTGTCCATCCACCATTGCTATTTCAACAACTTCTCTTCTTAAAGCGACTGCACTCCAAATTTTTAGTAAATTTTATTTTTTTGGTAAAATCACTATATATTCAATTTGTCAGCATCAAGATTATTTTCTTTGTGTGAGAGCTAAAAATAAAGGCAGAAAAAAATATTTACCCGAGCCAGGTTTTGAACTTGGATCTTTGCGCTTACAAAAAATTTATAGCGGCTTAACCTACTACGCTACAGAGTCAGCTGATTTGATGCTAGTTAAAAATATTGATATACCAAAGAGCCCACCCCGTTAGTCACGGGGTGATATATTCTACAATAAAAGTAAGCAAAACAAAACATTTTGATTGTTTCTTTTGTTAGAAAACTTGTCTCGTTATCATAATACAATGCCCCTGATACAGTAATGACAATTGTTTTCTTGAAATTGAAAATTTTCTTTTTTTAGCGTAACTTGTCCATCTGGAGTGCAGTCGCTTTAAACCACTCAGCCAATGTTGATGAAACTAAATGGCAGGGATGTTCCTTGCATGAAGTTCAAAGAATTCCATTTCTTGCTGAACTCTGGTTGTTATGGCAGCAAATAAGAAAAATGTTTTTAAAAAATCTTAACCAAAACTGCAAGGCCCAGTGTGCTTATGTACTTGGGTGTGTTGCACTGAAGACAGTGAAGTTGGGACTTTTATCATAACTATTCAGTTATTGCCCTGAGGAAGAAATCGGCGTGGGGAGAGTCATATGTTTTACATAGAAATATAAAGTATAACTTAAAGAATGGGTCTAAAATTGGGCACATCCTGGAGGTTACAGACTTATAAATCTTAGATAGTTGCTATGGTAGCATTGTCTAGTGGTCCTCTCCCTAAACTTTGGCAATATAGGTCAAATCTGACCTCACCCTTTTGACCAAGTTTTCCAATGTACTGTGTATAATAGCCAATGGTACCGAGGTGAGCGGTGTAGGCATCTTGTAATCTGTCTTGTAATCAAGCTCATTAATAGTTTAGACATCAGATTGTCCTCCTGTCTGTCCAAATTGATCTACTCTGAATGTCTTGTTTTGCTATAAATAAAGTTAAATAAATTGGCATAAGTATTCATCATTTCAAGACATGCATTATAAATACATGTTTCAAATGTAAGTCAAACAGCAAGTATTGAATTAATATTTCTCAATATTTATCCACATTCTATTAAATCTACCCAATCCGTTTCGGAATTAACCTCTTGCTTACTTGTCTTTCCTTGGATATTTAGTCATCAAGGGTAGTCACACATTACACTAGATTACCCCTAGATTTTACCAGAAGCTTTCCTACTTTTTTCCTTTAACTGACAGGGAGAGGATTAGGTTTGACAGCTTTGTACTTTGGTATCAGGACTGATCAAGGACAGAAGGTGTAGCAGGAATTATTTGTTTCTTGATTTATAGAATTGATAGTGAAGTATTGTTGCAAAGTCAGTCAATGTAGGTGTATATAACAGTGTACAACTTCCGGTGTTGACAGCAGTTCATGGCATTGACAGCTGTTCAAGATTCAAATGCCTGTTTTTACACAGGGTAGGTATTTGTGAATGTTGTTGCCTTTTCAGTTGTTTTTGTAAGTAACAGTGAGTATATATTGTTTCAGCATAGATCAAGGAATCAGGTGCAATTATGTCCAAAACAGGAGAAAATCCTTGGTAAATACGAAAGTTTTGCCAAAAATCGAGTGTTTTAAAACATAATATTACAAGGTGACTCCTGGCAGACTTATAGAGAAATGGTTGAAGTTTGTCACCAGTTATTCAATTTTTTTCACTTCTGAATATTAACACTTATAATTAATCACTCAATTTTTGGCAAAACTTTCATATTTACCAAGGATTTTCTCCTCAAATGCAGTACCTGTTTGGACATAACTGCATGTGCTGATTCCTTGATCTATGCTGATAAAATATATACTGCCCATTACTCACAAAGGCAACTAAAAAGGCAACAACATTCAGCTGTGAGCCGCTGTCAACACCGGAGGTTGAACACTGTGTATATGATTGTTACCTATAATTCTCCTTGTGTTTTACAATTTGTTTTCCACATGTCATCACAAAAATGACTTGACAAATTTTTGTAGACCAGAGTGACTTTGAAAAATATCTCGGTCTTAACCTATTGCTAAGATCAAAGCATATCTTATTGACCTGCAAATGTTCAAGTTAACAAAAGTATGCAAGTGTCAACCATGCAGTTCTGTTGAAAAGTGTATCAAAAAGAAAACATTGCTACCCAGTTAATGAAATCTAGCTTTTGGCATGACATTGAACTTTTTCATAAAATAATGTTCATGCACTGTTATTTTTGTTTTGTTTTATTGTTTATAGTCCATGCCGACCGTAGGATTTCTCCTCGGATGAAACTGCCAAGACTCCTGACAGGCACATATTGATGCAATGTAATCATCATAGGCTGCTTTACAACTTTCCTGTTGATTTTTTAGAGTTTTTTTTTTATTTCACTTCATTTAAATTTCTATTCATCAGATGTAAGTGATCCATAAATAGCAAACAAAACAGTTAATGAGGAGGGTAAACTATTTAATGACATAATCTAATAAACAATTATGTTCAATTGTAATGGATGCAAAAACCAATGAAACCATAGCACAGTATTCATTAATTTCCTTTATCCCATATCTTGAACAATACTGTCAACATTCAGATTCATTTTCATGCTGTAGACACATTCATCATTCCTGACAGCCAATCAGATTCAGGTGTTAAAGTTTCAGCTTCTGTCACCCAAAAAGTACTGCAGAATAGTTCCGCAAGCAATTCTATTGGTCAATTTAATTGCTTTGGCTTGTGAATGTGTTAAACAGTGAATTAAAAAGTGTAGAATTATTGAAAGTTTATTGGAAATGGCTCTTTTACATGTCTGACCCTCTTAGCCTTGTCTCATACTGACCCTTGTATAGGGGTATCAGATTTTCTTAATAATGCAAAATGGTAAAGCTACAACAATACGTTTTGTCACCAATCACAGCAGACTTGAAGAGCTGCAAGAAAAAGATTGATAAAACAGTAGTGTCATTGATTTGTAATTCCGAATAATACTGCCTTAATTCAATGTGATTCACAGGAAAATACTTGTTTAGCATAATCTCCAAATTGATTTTCTTCTACTCATTTGTTTAACAGCTATTTATTTCCTCCACTTCTTCAGCTGTCAGCTAATACATTTATATTAAAACATATGGTTTAATATAAAGAAAATGTCCAATATAAAACAGGAAATAGCTTTACCTAGATTTTGTTTATTGCTCCTCCCAGGACTGGAAATTACATTGGAATTGTTTGGATAGATCTTTTACTTATCAGGAAGGAGATAATGTAATATGCCATATTTGTAAATTCAAAATCTGTCCTAAAAATGTAAAATTGTCATTACTATTTTACTAACATGTCAGCATACAATATCCTTTTGTATTTATTAGGGGCACTGAGATGTGACAATTTTAATGTCTTTTTTTCTATTATAGTTAGGCTGTAATCTAGTTACCAGCATGTTATTACATTTTCTATGTCCTTCTCTACATTATTCCTCCCACATTTCGGGCAAATTTTGTTTTCTTTCAATTTCTGTAATGTAATTTGAGCACATGTTACAACAATAACAAAACTGTCTCCATGCAACTTCCCTCCCAAAGCTATGACTCAGTTGCAGACAGGCCTTAGACCAATAAGAAAAATATGTTGTGTTTTTCTGACATTTATAGACGTAAGGAAATGATAAAAAGTTATTTTTTGGTCTGAGAGGTTTAGAGCGACAACTTTCTGCAATAATCGGGAAAGAATGCAAGTGCCGTTGATGGCTGACTGGTAATAATGCTTCATTCAAAATTAGAAGGTTGTTTATTCATGTCCCGTTAGCGCATAGATTCATTAGAGAGCTCCTTACTGGTACTCAAGCCCTCATCAACATGTGCTTTAAATCATTGGAAAATTGTATTACATGTCATAAAACCCAATTTTTCTTAAGCATCCATTATTTCCAAACGAGCATTATTTAGGGTTATATTTGTATAAAAGTTATTTAAATTTTCAGTTTGAAGATAGATATGTTCTCAAGTTGTTTAACTTTTCCGTTAAAAATAGAGCAGTGTTTTATTTGAAAAGAATCCAACTGGAAGTTCCAAGAAGCCATTAATATAAATTTTTAACAGAAAACCTTACACATATTCTGTCAAGATAAAACATGGGTACTCAGTGCTCTTCCATTATCATTGCATATTTAGGTATCCTGGAAGGTTGGAAAAGATTTATTTATAACCAAATGTGCAGGATGGGTCCACTTAGTCCATCCATCACTTTTGAAACTTCCAGTACGAGCTTTACCACATACATTTTTTGGTGTTTCCTTGGAACACTCAGAATGCTTATATTTTGTCAAAGATTTCCTGAAGAGATGTCTTAAATCTTGTCGATTTACATAATTTGATTGGTGAATAATTGACTGGTTACAAATTTTACGACTAGTCCTGTCACTGGGAAGAAATTACGTCTTCTTATGATAGTTCCTTGCACGGGATTTCTGAATATGCTTTTTGCTCATTTAGCTGCCATTTGGACAATATTACCGAAGCTGTTTATATCGAAGAAGCTTAATAACTGCTTTACGTTAATACTCTTTTAAATATTCATGAAGAATTTTGCGGGTAATTGTCATTTATTGAAACATACCATGTGCGATTGAAATGCGCAAGAAAACTTAGAAAAATGAAGTAATTGCTCATTCAGATTCATAAATCCTGTCTCTGTAGAGAGCTAATGATCCGTTTGTCTTTTGCGCTTATGAAGAATAGAAAAAATTAAAATAGATTGTCTGAAATCCATTTTGATTCTCTTCTTGGGCCTTTGGATTCATCGAGAACTTATTAAGGCACCAAAGATAAATGAGGCTGTCTGCTTTACCATTGAATAATAATTGTTAGGCAGTAAATTCTTGGTAAATAATAAAGAATATTTACATGTCTACAGTGTCTAACTACCTAGAAAGCTTAGAAAAAGATTCTTGATATGTGTCAGCATGCAGCTTGGATGACTTTATTATATTCTGGAAATAAGTCATTGTCAATAGTCCTCTAAAGTTACATTTATCTTTGCTTGTCTATGAACTCTGTTAAGTGCTTTTTCACATATATCAAAATTAACATCTTTTTGATGATTTTCTCAATGTTTTAAGCCATTAGTAGGTGGAAAAAGGCAGTAATAGAGATAGTCTAGAGAAACTTGATTGTTGCCTCAGGTAAAAATTGATTAGCAATAGTTTGTTCCCTGGAAAACCTGCTTGATTGGAATGATGCAAGGTGACGTTGATAAGAACAAATAGAATATACTGAGGAACAAATTGTTCCAGATATGTTGGAATTGTGATGTACATAAAAGACAATGTAATATCACTTTTTTGATAGGATGTACAGAATTTGAATACACAGGGGCACGTGTTTGTCAAAAGTTGACATTTAGACAGTCTTTATAAACAGGACATGTGTTACTGCTGCTGGTCTATTACGTCTGTAATTTTGATAAGTTTGGAGGCAAAAAGAAGTGAAAATGTTCTTTCTTAAATTTGTTTTTAAATGCGTCATGATTTGCATTACTCATTCTTCTACTGGCAAGCTAGATGAAAGTGAGGCTAAAGCGTCCTTCACTTAGCAAACTTGAAGCTTTCTCATTGAAAAGTGGCTGAAGTATAATTATACAGAACTATAACACCAACTTTTAATGTGTCCAATAAATGGATTATGTCTGCTTATTTTCACTCTAAATAGCCACTTGGAGAGTGGACTGGCATTGTAATGGACAATTTCCTGTCTGTTACAGCCTAATCTAAGTACTGACATTTGCAATATATTCTGTCCTCATGTGACTGACTGGACACTGGCTTCCATTAGCTATAGGTCTGTATGTTGTGATGAGAAAGGAACCAAACCTCTCACATGGTTGTCTAACATTCAAACAAATTATGAGTTTTAGCAGCTCCAATACCTGGCATGTCCAGCATCTATCATAACATATTGAAAGGTTTTTGCTGTATGTTCTAATGCACAATACAGTCCAGACATAATATGTATCACACTATGTTAAATGGGAACATTGAAATAGTTGGCAATTGACCTTATGGCTGTGGTCATCTGAGGACATTAGACTTTACCACCCTTGATATTGGTTTCCTAATGTAATTCATGCTCATGGACACTGTAAGACAGGCTAAAAATTTCCCTGTATGAGGGTCACTTGTCTGAAGCATTGGTGCAGTTCAAGGTGTATTGAGGAATTATACTTTGATACTCACTTATAAGGCGCATTTTTTGGCAGCCAAAATCAGCATTGTAGCGTACCCCTCCCTCGTCTTGTAAGTGGGTCAAAGGCACTGACCAGTATTATTTTCTCCATTCTGGCAGGAACTTGTCAATTAGGCATGTATTAAGACTAGAAACAACAGAAATATGTCGGAAAAAGAATTGCTCATGATCCTTACAATGGTGTTTAAATAATAAAGAGAAACAACTATCGGTGTCCCACTATAGGCTGTTTTATGCCTTCTTTGACCTGGTGCTTATTTACTGGATTATATTTTTGCCGTTTGATTTGTCCTATATCTGTTGCATTTTATAAAACATAATTGTAGACCATATAAGATAAAGTAAGATAAAGGAGAAAACTGGGGCTCCGAAAAACATGTGTTTCTTATACTCATAATTTCACTGTATCCAGAGTTGTTCTATGAGGAGTTTACTATATATAAACATGGCGTTAGAAGCAAGGCTGTTTGGAGTTGGAAAACTAAGCACTAAAATTTCATGTTTTATCGCAATTTACTGCAGCAATAAACAGTAATTGTCTAACAATATCTTTATTATTCCAGTACAAGTTGTAACATGTGTATTATATAAAATGATGCAGGGTGGCTGAGATCAATTACTGGGGGGCATTAAAAGTTACTGCTGATTATTTTTATCTGCAAATGTCATAAAATATTAAGGCGAAATAAGGAAGGAGAAGAACAGAGATTACACTAATTGAATGAGATGACTTGTAAAAACTGTCTTTGATAATGAAGAAAGTACTTAGTCATGTATGGTAGTTTTGCAAAAATTTACTGTTGATTAAACACCAAATGGAACCTGGCTGATGCAGTGGATAAACAGTGTTTCCTTCTGCCTTAGAATCAATAAATCCCATTTTATTGGACTGAACATTTTCTCCTGTAAGGACATGTGTACAGAGGGAAAGACAAATGTTCTTAGGTAACATGCATGTGCATCTGTGGTCAAAGAAAGTCAGAGTTGTTTAGTAGTATTTAAAGATTTAATCAGTACAAACTGTTGATTTGTCGATTTGTTTCAATTACAATTTTGAAATTTTACATGAAAAATGTTTTGTTTTTTTCTTGTTGTTGTTGTTAACGGCACTCGGCAATGATTCTTCCTTTGTGACCAGTGATGTCATCAGCATGCACATCCATACCATCTGATCATGATCTACAGTCAGTAAAATTTTCATTAATACCCCTGTAAACAATGGTACCATACAAACTGTAAGATGGACAAGGTCTAAATATTTGATGAAGCAAAGGGAAGTTACTCTGTTGTGTACTGATGGAGCAAAGAGAAGTAACTCTATTGTGTAGTGAGCCTTTTTCAGGGTTGCTTAAAAGTTGAAGCAAGATGATAAGTCCTGTATATCTAGAATATTTTTTGTCTGCTGACAGTGTGAAAGGCTGTTGCCTTCTGTTTGAGAGATATTTTTATTTGTTGATGTATAAACAATGAGGGGAAATGAACCATGCTGCTAATGAAGTCATCTGAGGTTAGTGTTATATTGTATAGACAATGGAGATCTCCAGAATTTTGTTGTTACAGGTGAAAAGTCTCCATCAGCAACAGTGACAGGTGTGTTAGTAACAACAACATCAATACTTACTGCTGCCTTTCCTGTGAAATTTAAGGTATTGCTGTACCCATTCTTAAAAAAAAGTTGTCACTAAAATATTTGCAAAGTATCAGCACCACTGAAAACAATATTTGTGTGCATTATTTTTTTACTGCATTTATATAATTCAAAGTAAATACTGCAAAAAAAGCAGTTTATTTGAGAGTATATCATTTCATTAATCTTGAGAGCTTTCAGCAAAAATGAGGAAAATAAGGTATACCTACTCTAAATTTTTGGTTTAATCTAAGTTTTAATGGTCTCATCTTTACATTGTTTTGCTTAAAAGCAAGGTTGATAGGCCAATTTTGTATGGGAAAAGGGAATGAGCACAAGTAATACACCAAACATGCAAATGAAAGTTCATGGGTGCTTGTTTTGGAGCTTTGGTCAATTCCTAAACTTCCACTGAAAAGTTACTGATCTGTATTCAGTGAAAATTTACCCACTGAAAATGAGTTGTATAGACTATATTTTTATTGTTTTCACATCTTCATTTGTATAGATAATCATGATCTACCCTTGTTTCATAGACAGGTATAAACAGATGGATGCAATATAAAATGCCTCAGTCATACATTTCATTTACATTTTCAAATGCCTCACCCATACCTTTTATTTGCATTTTCAAATGTCTCACCCATACCTTTTACTTGCATTTTTGAATGACTCACCCATACCTTTTTTTTACATTTTCACTAAGATAAGTATGACTATGTTGAATTTTATTTTACAAAATGATTTCAGTTTTGTCCTTTTTGACAAAATTGAAGGGCAAGAAACAGATATTTGTATTCTACAATCTGTTGATTCTAGATTGTTTGACCTGTTATTTTTTTGCATGGTGGTAAATATAGTTAGAAATATGATAGATCCCTTTATACCCATCACCCTGTGTTTATATAAATACTGAAAGCCCAAAGGTATGTAAGTCAATACAAGATAAATATTTTACTTTCTATAGAATGATGTATTTTTAAGGTTTAAGTGTAAATATTTTAAGGAGTTTGTATGCCTCCTTCAAAATTTAATGATGTTGGAAGATTTTAAGGAGTGTGTGAACCTCCTTTTACTGGATTCCTTTTCTTCAATCAGTTTGTTTATTGAATATTCCCTCCTAAACAAAGTAAAAATGCTTTTGTTCCTTACAAAACTGCAAGCTTTTTCGCAATGAAAGAAGTACATACAATGTACCATAAAAATTAGCAGTGCACCTGTATTTAGTAACTGCATATATTTGTTAATTTCGGAACATTTTAGCCAAATGAAGCATTTTTAAATGCTTAATTAACTATTGTCAGACAACAAGAAAGTGGATACAGAATTGAGTATATAGAATAGCAAAACATATATTATGATTTACTTTCTCGGTAAAACCAAAGTTTAATCGATCATTTTAACATTGATTTCTGAGTTCAGATCAAATTCTATATAATCAGATCATTGGTCCTATGAGTGTATTTAACCATTTCTTTACAATCACACAGATGTCAAATTTTTTTGGGAAAGAAAATTAATCACAAAAATGACTATAATTGATTGAAAAGTTCATTTCTGGGAAAGTTATCTGGTACAGTGAATATTGTTTTTCTTCCGCTCTTGATAAGCATTTCATAGAGGTGATTAATCAAGTAATATATTTCACTATAGATAAACAAGATGCCTTTTATTTGTGATATATTCTCAAATGTGTGGCATTTAACTACTTCCATGGAGATGTCAAATTACTTAGCCATGCTGTAAATCAGTCTCCTGCAGAAGCTTGGGCACCTGTTTTCGAGAATATCTTACTACTCTGTCATTCATTACACAAATGCTCCCAGAAGTCCTGGAGAAGATAATTGGCACCCTCATCAAAATATTTTTGCTGATAAGTCAAATGTTTTACACAAGTCTCAAAGTTTAGCCAACCTTTTAAATATTCTGATGAAATTTATGCTTTTAATTACTTGTGTTTTGTAAGCTTTGCTTGAATTGAAATCATTCAGAGCTTGAGGGAAAGACAAAAAAGCTCTTCAATTCACAGGATTGTATATATATTTATGACAAAAGTTTTGATACCATGGAAATGCATTAAAGTTTCTCCAGCAATGAGTACCATGATAGTCATAATAGAAACCCTTGGGAGCATAAATCTAATTCAAAGAGTGAATAGGTCTTTGTTGTTTATATTTTCAAAGTTATATCTGACTGACTGAGTGGGGTTGTTTACCCTGGGTACTTGGCTGTTGCCATATGACCAAGCATAAGTTATATCTTTATTACATTTAACCTTTAATATGTCTGTTACAGTGTCAGGAGAAAATCAGTAGTGTGAAAACATGTGACAAATAAAGAAAACGTATGACAAAGAAAACAAAACAAAAACATCACAAAGAAAACATGAGAAATAAAACAAAGAAAACAAAAGCATATGACAAACAAAGAAAGCATTCTTCAAACACTAGCCTGCACTGATACATGTTGCGCTTCCTGCAACTTTCTCACATAAAGAGAAAATGGTCAACTACAAGACTTAAAACCCATGACCTTCAATCTATGCGAGGTAACACCTCGATCTGTGTGAGGTTACGCCTCGATCTGTGTGAGGTTACACCATGACCTCTGTGAGATTACACCTCAATCTATGTGAGGTTACAGTGATTTCAAATTAGAGGCGGTTCTTCCTGCTACCAAAATAAATAAAGGGGTGGGGCTTACTAGCAAACGTGTCTTGCAACATTCATCACTTCCCTTGAAGTTAACCATGCAGGTGGTTATCTCCCTTTAATTTTTTGTAACACACAAGGGAAGTAATTAAGCAAGGAATAGTTAGGAACAAGTCTGATAACCCTTAGATGACTTGAGATGACTTGATATATTCAAGAAAAGTTTTGGCTTTTTAGAAATTGAAATTTTTGTTGTTTAATAAAATGAATGTTATGGCCTTCATTATGTCTGTGAATATGTGTTACATTGAGATCACTACAATTAGACAGTGACAGTTGAGGCATTTAACATAATTATTGTGTTAAGAAAGAATGTTATCATGTAACATATTCAAAATTGTCATATTTAGAAGATATGTTGTTTGTTACAGTATATGAGTAGGCTATCGTCATCTTGCATAGATGTACCGTATTTCCCCGCTTATAAGACGAGGAAATAAAGTCCCGATTTTTGCCTCAAAGTGGGGTCCTCGTCTTATAAGTGAGGCCACAGAATCACCAAAAATAAATCATCCTACATACTTTGTGATGAAATCGGCAATACCGAATGTCCCCCGTCCCAGTGTCTATGTGCAGCGACGTCGAACAATTACCGTACCGTACATTGGCGATTCGTTTTGTGTTACTCATCCGCTGTCGATCGCAAATGTCGCTATTTCAATTATTTAAAGAATTTGAAGGTAAACTTTGCGAAAATAAGTGGTGCAGTCATTTTGTTTTTTCCATTATATATAAGCGGCCTAAAATTGATACTTGAATCAAGCGTTTACACAGCGTTTATTGTAAAGAAACCCGATATCAGTCTAGTCTGTGTATTGTTAATTCGGATATTGATTTTTGTTGACACTTTGAGCGAAATTGCGTCCGGTAAATACGTGTCACGGCTGATTAATCATTTTGAAAACATCTGGCGCTTGTGTAAATTAGTAAGAGTGCCCAGGATACCCCAAATTAGCGGCAATTACGTCGTTGTTAAGGAGCGAGAGGCTTAGAAAAATTGTCGCGTGGTTGTTTTGTCAACTTTTAATTATAAATCAAAATTTGCTTATTTTTGCAACTTTCATAACTCCCAAGAATTGTAACAATGGGAATGAAAATTTTTTTTGACTTTATGCCTCTCGATCCTTTTTTGTCTTTAAACTACGTAATTGTCGCTACTTGGGATCCTCGGCCTCTTAATAATTATATACAGCTGTCATATGTTTTCATATTGATTATTGCCAAGGCTATTTTCCATTCCTTTTCAAAGTGTCAAAAAAATCATACCAAATGACATACACAGATTGGTTTATAATATCCAAAAAAATCGCGATTAAAAATTACTTATTGCTTAGAAATCTACAACTTGAAGAAATAAAGAACTGGGTCTAAAAATTGCCTCGTCTTAAATGAGTCTATTCAAAACCCACATTTTCAGCAAGAGGGGGCTCAAAGGCCCGGAGTAAGGCTATAATGTCCATGTAGTCTTGGTAAGGCAGGATGTCGTTCTGTCAAACAGTTTAGATACTGTGGTCTCAGAACAAGACAATATCATCATATTAACTTTTGACATAAGACAGTCAAGGTATTCCATAAAAACATAGATTTAATCACAGGTAGTGCATTACAAGAATATTATTTATATATGTATTAATATAAATGAACGTTTAGTGAGATGCGGACATGATAAATTTTACATTTTCAGTATATATTTCAGTATCGTTGTGGTATCTGATATGATAAATTTCTCTCCATAAAACTTTGGCCTTGTTAAAAATTAATTATCTCCAAACAACTTAATCTTTTGTATTATTTGTAAAAAAAATCTCGAGATAAAAATATTTCAATTTTTGTATAATTTATAATGTTGAACCTAATACCTCGTTTCTCTTGCTTGAATAGCATGAAATAAAAGATACAGTAGAATTAGTACCATTAATACCTATGTGATATCATTTAACAGTCACTTTTTTACAGCTAAAACGTGTTTATCCATAGAAATAATATCCGATTACTTCCAAAATTCAAATTACAAGACACAATTACATGAATTATGTCCAATGGATGATTCAAAAGATGTCAGTATTATATTTGATTGCAATATGAAACTGCCATTGAATCGTCCTGTGCAGCTTTTAGACTTTTCAAATAAAGGCGATGAAACAGGTCAGATTTCTGCCAAAAGCTGAATTAAAGCAAATGCTGCCATAGTTGATTTTTATGAAACTTATTGAGATGTTCTATGCAATGTACTTAAGTGCCATCTTACACATCTTGTTACATATAAGATTGCGTAAGCATATGTCGCCAGCATGGACATTTAGTGTTCTTCCGTGTAAAATTGATTCTGGTATTTTTATAAAGCCAAGTGCTAGTCATGGCCTGCATAGGGCTCAAACGTTTCAGCAGACGACATCAACATTATAGGCAGCAGTGCTGAAGCATTGTTCAAATGACTCAGCCCTTTTCTGAGTTAACTTGGAGACTACAAGCTTTTGTTTGAGATTTAATATCTTTAATGTTTGAAATTCATTCAGATTTTTTGTATGTATTATGGCAAATTCCTGAGAAATCTATACAAGTTTCCATTTCCTATTTACATTGGTCTTTCACTTTTGCTTGTTGCAGTTTGCAAAAGTGCTTCAGAGCTTGGTATGCAAATCATAGATCTAAAATTACAGGATTCCTCAAATGAAATATTTAGTGCCTTTTGTTACACAAACTTAAAAGGCAAAAGCTTTTGTTTCACAATTCTAAAAGGCAAAACAGTAGTTTGTGGCTCTCTGCTTGGTTAGAAAATGTAACTAAATATGTACATTTAACAATCTATGTCTCTCTTTTCTAAGAGACACATTATTATTGTTACTGCAGAAGTTTAAAAGTAAAAATAAATAACAAAGATTATGTTAGATTTGAATATCTGCCAGTTATTAGGAACAGATGAGAAAATGTACAAAGCTTTTAGGCAGATTTGAGTTATCATACTCACACTCATCCTCTCAATAAATTGTTTACTAAATAGCAGTAAATTGGCCCCTAATTGATGACCCCTGGCCTTTGAAGGTGTTGAATGATTCTGCAGACATATACTGTGGATAAAATGTCAGGGGTTAAACCATTACAAGTAGTAAATTGTTTCAGCAAACTGTACTGACTGTCTAACATATGACCTTACTGTTATATTGCTTAAATGATTTAATACTACAGTTTTTGCCTTCTTTTTCATATATTTTATATTGTTATCTTGTTTATTGCGTTTCACTAAATTCATTTTATGTGGCAATATTACCTCCCTTTTTTACAACCTGGAGTATAATGAGTGCCTTCCCTTAATTTTGTCATCTTTTCTTTCTTTAAAAAAATATGTACTGCCACTGGCAGTTAAATATCCCTTCCCATAGTCTTAAATAATACTTAAATTACTTCCTATAAATACTAATAGTTTCAGTCTTGCTACAACACTGACCAAATATGCTGCAGCTAAACCCCATATTGGCATACAAAATTGACACCTTTTGGGTCACAGCATCTCATATAAACATCTCCCTTTAGACCTAAAAATACATTTCTAACAGCATTATGGGAGAACCATAATCATCATGTTACTTCTACATTCTTAAAACATTATTACTTCCCTTTTATTTGCTCCTGAATTTATGTAACTATTATTGCCATTGTTGTACAATTTGTTTGTACAGCAGTTTTCCATTTTATACATCATCTGATTTCCCAAAGAATTCCTTTAGTGCTTTATGCTATTCCCATCATAATTTTAAGAAGTCATAAGTTTTAGTACCTGAATTGTCTCCCTTTTATATTGCACCAGTACCTGTTGTAATTTTGTTGTTAGCTACGCCTCATTTTGACTAGGGCAGATTTGAGTATCTGGTCCATTTTCTCATAATTAAAAAAAGTCAACATTTCAGGTTTCTGTAAGTATTAATTAGACAGCACCTATGTATTTTGATCCCTCTTACTTTCTGTTGAGGTGGGAAAAGAAGGTGTTTGGTAAATAGCATTGGAACAAGGTGAACAATGGATAAAAGGTAAACTAACACCTAGTGATTTCCAACATGGACTTGTTAATTAGTTTGTAGATGACATTTTGAAGAGTGAGAAATTGATTGAAGTCTCCTATGGTATTTGTTATCACTACTGGATGAAACTGTTGGTCTGCAAACCCATACATCTATATTATAGAATTAATATTGATCTTAATGTCAAAGAAAATTATACATTCTGCAATATTTGAATTATATCTGGACAGGAAAATTCATCGTCTGACTATCAGAGTGGTCATTATGTTAATTTTTATGTCCTTCTTTGTTGCTGAATGTTTAAACAAGAGCCTTTAGGGGACTTGATATTTAGAATAAAGAAATAGCGGTTTATTGAAACAAATTACTTGAAGCGTTTTAAACACCAAAATTTATGTTTCAACTTTTTGGTGAGAAGTGTGAACAATACAAATTATTGTTAGTTGAGTATGACAGACTCAGCATGTGGTACCATCATACAGTATCAGGTTCCGGCAAATTTTACACCTCTCATTTTGATAAATTTAAGGGGCCCAGTGGGGTAGGGTCAAATGTTAGTTTTAAAAATGTTAATTATAAATTACCATGGCATCTGCCAAGGCAAATTATTGAGTTTGTTGAGATGTATGGTCAGATCCAGTTCATGTTAGAACAAGATAAAAACATGTGGAACTGAGACTTTAGTCTTGAGAATTTGTTTTGGTATCTAAGTAATATGTTGATAAATCATACATCTTGAAGCTGTAGATAATCCTGAGCAGTGTAGTTATTAGCAACTGCTGCAATTGCTTCTTCTTCTTCTGTTACTGCTGATGCTGTTGCTACTGCTGATGCTATTGCTACTGCTGATGCTGTTGAAGATGAAGAGTATACAAATGTATTAGGAAGATCATGTTGTTAGATTTAGCTGTTGTTATCACTGATGATGATGAGGAGGAGGAGGAGGAGAATGAAACTGAAGC
The DNA here is from genome assembly GCA_022818135.1 of Saxidomus purpurata. Lineage (NCBI taxonomy): Eukaryota > Metazoa > Mollusca > Bivalvia > Venerida > Veneridae > Saxidomus > Saxidomus purpurata. Next base: position 55,702,721 of record JAFMSR010000005.1, on the reverse strand, counting down.
AGATGATGATAAAGAAGAACAAGAGCAGGGTGATAATGACAAATACAATATGAATGATAAAGCAGACTAATCTTAAGCACTGTAATAGTTTTTGCTGCTAGTGATGGTGATGATGATGATTTTTCTGTCCATGATGGAACTGCTTCGCTTGCTTATGATGATGATAATGACCTTGATAGTGATGGTGATTGACATAAAGCTTACAAACATTTGATTAAAGCTTTTTGTGTAACATGATTAATGACAAAAAGTGTCCATAAAATGTCTTTATGTTCATTCTTTGGCCGTTATCATTCTTTGGTCTCAGCATGGCTTTATCCATTTATTGCTATTGTATGTACATTTTAAGGCACCAATGTCCCTTTGAACAAAAAGTTTTATTTGTAACAGAAAGAAACAGCATTCAAATGAAAACCACATCAGCACACTATGCTTATTTTAGCATTCTTAACAATTCAAATTTTCTAATTCATTTTTCAGTTTTTGCAAAACATTAATCTTAAGCTGTGACAATTTTCATGCCCATTAAAGAGACGTGAAACAAATGAACAAATAAGCATGGCCTAACAATAGTGATATGGAACCAGTATTTATAAATAATATACAGAATAGTGTGCTTTTAATATAATTAACTGTTACAGAACATAAAATCTCTGTAAACATTCTAGAAGTGGGCATCCTAAAACCTTAAAGAAAATGATTCCTTCTGTTTTCTCTTCTCTGCTAATAAGAACTGATGAAGAATTTTATTTGTATAAACCTGTTAAAAGGCTATGACAATTTATTTATACCTATCTGTCACATGGTTTTGTATGACTTGTACAAGAGAGTCATTTATATAGTTGGCGATCGTGTACAGAGACTGTCAGTACTGTGTGTTCTTAAAGTAAAGATTATCAGTTCAGTGAAGTATAATGGTGACTCTTGTTTCTGTGGTAGAGACTGTGAATTAACTACGCTAGTGGTCGTCTTTTTCTTCGCTATATTGACTACTATCTTGTTATAGTGGTCGTGTACAGTTGTTTTAATGATGCTGTAGAGTGATGTTTTGTTAAAGAAACGAGCTGGCAAAAAAAATAGAGATGTAAACGTAGGAAGTTTATGTTATTGGGAATATTACAATGTAAGGATTTACGGATCTATGTGTGACACATTCGCATGTCAGTTTTAGTGAGTGCGAGATTAAATGACCAGAGACATTTAATGGCATGTAAAGGATAGATTTTTTTCCGACAGTCTTAATTACTGAGTTTGAAAATTAATACCTGCTATGTGAAATTATATATCGTTAAATGTAACTGCGTTTTCATTCAATATACAGTAGCAGGAAAATTAAATATTGACAAATTTTAGACATTTTTTGCCTGAAGAGATCAACCTGTTAGTTCACTGATGAATTTTTGCTGATTTTTTATGATGATGGATTTTCGTTAAAATAATGTACTGGCAGTATATATTGGATTACGAATGATTCAAAAAATGATAACATGACAAACTAAGGTTAAACTGTACTTTCGGGTATCGTAACATTGTACTTTTCCATATTTGGAGATTTTATGATGCTATTAAATGGTTTGAGACGGAACAAAGTTATAAATTAATCAGTGAAAAGAGATCTTACTCAATATTCGCTAAAATACAATAGAAATTTAAGCATTGATATTTTTGTATAATTCGTTTCAATGTGCCATGTTTGACCAATGTGGAAAAAATTAATATTCATATCAGGATTAATTATGTTGGCAGCGGCAGATATATCATACAAGGATTTCGAGTTTGGGTAAGTAACCATGATTATTGTAGGTTCAAAACCTGAAATTATTCTCTATTCTCGTATATCTGTCTGAGATTCTGAATCTAGGCAATTCACACCATGAATATTTAATGGTTAGGAGTTGATGTACCAGTTCACATTGTAGATACTGTACATTATAGTTCACTTTCATGTTATATATCAAATTTATAGTGCTTTCTATGATTACTGGAAAAAAAATGCTGCAAAAAAGTTTTTAAGTTCGAGGGAGTTGAGCATAATAACTCCTGGTTAGATTCTTGAATGGCTTGAAATATTCATGATTTCACGAACTGCATTTCGCAGGGGCTGTCCCAATGAAACTACATAATCCACCTGATGCACGTGCGATAATTTCATGCAAAAATCAAGTGGAAGCAATTTAATATTTCCCTCCGAACTTTGTGTACTAACTCACAGTAATAATGACAAGTGTTTCAGTAGGATAAGAGCAAGTTTTAGAAAGGACAAACATCTTTTAATACTGTTAATAATTCAGTCAGAAAATTTAACAATCATTAACACACAATCATTATTACTATACAATATGTATTGCTACACAGGAAGTTACTCCTTCGTCAGCTAAAGAGGTGAAAAGAATTTACTTCTGTGTTACATATTTTGTCATTTTTTACGAATATAAGTTCAATATAATTTTGTACAGATATTTAAAATTGTACAATGGGTATAATTTCATTCATTTGCTGCCTTTTTATGGTGTTGAAATTTGCAAGCCCAGTATTAAGTCTTTTAGAAGCTGTTTATTCTTCTTTCCTTCACATACTGGATTTTTAAAGTAAATTTAGAGGTAGGGAACGACAGTCATCAGGTATATAACAGTCAACCTTAACATTACAGTTAAAACCAGTTTTCAAAATGTTAAAACTTAAAATCCATATTTAAAGCATATATTGACAAAGATAGTGATTTCATCTTAAATTAATATTTATAAATAGTTCAGTTATGAATTTAAGCTAATTTCCATCAAGTGTATAATGTAATATTCAATATAAATGTCAGATCAAATTGTTTTCAAAAAAACTAAACTTAAATCACAGCATGTTTAAAACATTATTGATAAGGATATTTCATGTTAAAATATTTAAATATTTTTACAATGAAGTCTAACTAATTTAGCAAAATAAATGTGTATTCTACAATAGCTTCTCATACAGCTGTGTGTAGGGAATTGATGTATTCTGTCATGTTAATACAGTTCTCAATATTGAAATGAAGTTTCTCTTATTGTCTGGTTGAAAATTGATACTAAAACCAGCACAGTTCCCAACATTGATGATTTCTGTCATGGATTCAGAGTATTGTTCATCTGAAGTAGTGAATTTTTCAGACTAACTCCTCTTGGAAAAGTAATATATTACATTGAGCAAGAAACCTTCTGGATTTATTATAGTTTTGTATGAAGGGAACCAGTTTTCCACAGTAAAATAGACAGCTTTTACCCAATGTTTTCATGCAGCATGGTAATTAGTTGGCGCAGCAGCTTAAAGTGGCCCATTTTCTCTTTGGATTCTGCAATTACATGGTGCACCTTACACCGCCAAGAAAGATGTCTTACTTGTGAATGTACCATTATTGGTACAAACATTTTCATATTGTGGGTTTTTAAATTAAAATTACATGATATAAACAAAGTAAGGACACTATTTTTTTCGACAATACTGAAAAAAAAGGAATGCTTCCATGAAGACGTACAATAAAAACAAACGTACATCAACATTACATTTATAGTGTAAATAGAACAGTCGTATTATTCTGTTTGTCCATTCATTATATTGTATAGTGGTATTTGGACTTTAATATCTGGAGAGAAACAATTTCAGTAACAATGCAAAAGCAGGTCCTTAGTGTTATAATATTCAGGGACAATTTTACAACCATATGCACAGTTTTCCTTTTAATATGCCAAACTTTTATCATACCAGAAAAATCTAAAACAAAACCATACTTATAAGAATCAGAATTGAACATTTAGTAAAGCCTAAACTTTAAAACTCAATTTGCCCTCTAATGGAGAATTTAAATTCTGTTTTAAAAAAACTAACAATGCAGTAGAAATAATTTATTGTTTTAGTACATGATATTTTACTAATCATGTATAGAGAAAAGCGTAAACAAAATTTGAATTCCCAGAGAAGCGAATTATTTCTTAGAACTAGTTCTGTTTTGATTAGAACAGTTCCAGTATTATGTGTTCACAAGAATTTTAAGCAGTTTTTTTTTTTAACCCTGCGCAAAACATTAGAAGATATTAAATTCTGGTTGTGAAGAAACGTTTTATGATTTATCATTTAACGGGTTCCAAGACAAGATGGTGGCAAAACGTTGCATAGAAGGTATTTGCAGCCGTTTTCCTAAGTGCAAATCAATAATTTCTATTTTTAAAAGTTAAAACACTGTCATATAGCCTTGCATAAGATCAAAATAAAATTTTGAATTCAAACAATTTATGGAAACTTTTACATGGAACTGCCAGTCAGTATTTAGAAACACAGTTTTGGTTGAAACTAAAAATAGGTTCAGATAATTCTTGAATTTTCACACGGGTCAAATACCATATTTATAGAAATCATGTAATGTCAGAAGAAAATTTTCTTGTGCAGAATTTTTGCACCAAACATCTTTTCAGTACATAATTAAGTGAAACGTAAGTTTTCAGTGTCACCTTTTATAATGACCCTATTTTCTATCTTATATGATGCAGCTATTTGCTTGCATCCAGACTCATGCGTTTGCATAAATTATCTCCGTAATTTTAATTATCCCCCATATCAACTGTCTGTCCTTATAAACATCTGTAGGCCAGGTAAACCAAAAAAATATTATTTTCGTGCAAACATAAAATTCAGCATTTTTTCAGAATTTAATTTCTTTACATAGTTTAGATAATTGTGTTTATATGATATAATTTGCAATTGAAGTAATTAGTTGATATGATTGATGTATCCTTAATTCTGCGAAATGAGACACAGGCCCCTAATTCACTCGTTCCTCCCTCTTCCCTCTAAAATAATGTTCCATTCTGTACATGTGCGATGCTTCCATAAAGCAACACACAACATTCAGAATTAGATTAATTATAGCAATGTGTATATACAATTCTGTAACTGTTTAAACTCGGAACTTTTATTTATCTACTAACAAACTGGCATTAACTAAAAGACAAAAATATAAATGACTTTTTATGTGAAAAGTTAACTGATACCTGCTAGCAATAGCTCAGTGTTATGGAGACACTCTAATTTCTTGTAGAGAGAAAGGCTCTCAGGCTGAGAGTGAATTGTCAATTCCACATAGTTGTCATAGAGAGAAGTAAATTATTCATTATATGTCAAATTTGCATTTGAATGGGGGAAACTTAAGTAATTCTTCAATTTACTGCAGTTTCATAACATTATTTATGCCAGTTTTAGAAATATGTTACTTTCTTTTTAGATATAGTGTCATAAGTTACAAAGTTCACTAAAACTAACCTAATCAGTTTGACATTTCTTTTGAATTTATTATTGATATTAACGCTTAAAGCTTTCAAAGATATTTAAAACATTTGAATAACTGTCATAAACAAACTTCCCTACATTAGGAGTATAATCAATTTTTGTTTCTTCAATGCCATTTGCAAATGTTAAAAAAAACATTTACGTGTTGGTCGAGCAATTGATTTTATTGATAGGTTACAATGCTGTCAGCTTTTTTGAATTATGCATTTATCGACAACGTTATCACGCCATTAAGGGGGTTAAAGTAACAAAAATATATCAAAATAATCTTTAAACTTGACTTTAGACATAAAAGACAAAAGACCTTTTATAGATTTAAGTTGGCACGTCTGGATGCATGTTTTGTTCGGGGTGTGTGGCATGTTAGTTAGATCGGAGATAAATTACAGCCTTTTCATAGGCTTTCCTTTCAGTTGTAAAAATGTTCCATTTTTAAGTAACGGAAAAAAATGTCTTTAAGGCGGAGAACTCGAGACGCCCCCAGAAATTGTCTCTTTTCTTTGCCTCTCAATATCTCTCCTTTTCTCCCGATAACATCTGCTCTTTTTTCTTTTTTTTGCATTATGCCTTAAAGATTGTATAAATATAAATTCTATTTCCAGAAGTTGTTCCATCGCTGACATGTCTGGCCTCTCACAAATATGTAAAAAATACACAAGAGGTTAAATGTATTTGTTTAATTTATCAGAAGAAAAAGTTAGGTATACCATTGTGGTTTCACTCAAGGATAAACAGTATTTATACAACATAATGGCCATAAAGTAATTTAATTCATTTAAGATTGATTTGATAGCAATATCTTTAAATTCCTTCATAATTACAGATTTTAGGCCTACTGGTGTGCCAAATCATACATACTCATACCACCAATGAATTCAATATAAAAAATGACTAAAAAAAATTATACATCCAGTTCAGGTGCTTATTACCTTTTGCACTGTTGTAAAATATTATCTTGAAATGTTACACCTTTATGATAATGACAGTTATTTGGATAGTTTGGTGCCTTGTAGTCTTAATCAAGTACTATTTCAATGTAATATAGTTTTATAGTTTATCTTGTAATTGATTGTACTGTAACTTTACAGAGTCATAATTGGCATACTCACAGGCTTTAAATGCATTTTCTGTACTCCATCCGTGTCCATATAAAAATACTTTATTACTTTTTCACACTGGTAAATGCAAAAGGATACAAATTTGAAGCTATAGTTTCAACTTATGTAATTAATTATTCTATGGCATTGAGTTACTTCTGTGTTCTTTTAACTGTTTATTTGTGGACACTCCAAACTCGAGATATTATTGGTGCAAAATGATCTGGTTTACAAAATTAAGTTTGATGTCAAACAAATCTTACAGTGATGATATACACTATGTGGGTGGGGTGTATGTTTTTATCTTTCACAATTCAGCAGTAACATTTTTTTTTTCAGTGCAGATATAATTATGCAGTCTTCACATTTCCTGTCATGCTCCAATCTGCCAATTTGATAACATAGAAAGATTGGGAACAGTTTTTTTTTCTTGCATTAAAATTAATTCATCTGTGGAGAAAATTTTCCTTGAAAAAAAAATGAAAGAGACATGAAGTAGAAATTAATTATCTACCCAGTTGTCTATTTATACATTAACTTTTTGCATAGCAAGCACATGGTACTATAAACATTTTCATTCTATTTTTTGTCTGCCAAAGTAATACTCGGGTTTTGAATAACGGAATCTCAACCAGAAATCAGACGCCTGACTAGAAATCAGACGGGCATGTCTGATGCTTCCTTGGTAATGCCGGTATTGCGTATTTGTGCATTGTATAACATCGTATATTCCATGATAGAGATAAACAGACAGGGATTGTCTTATATTCGCTTTGTTTTCAGTGTTCTCCTGAAAAGAAAATTAAATTAATGCCACCCATAAAGAAGACAGATCAGGGTTTGACAATCAGAGACATTCAATTTGTGAACAGACAATTTATGTTGTAATATTACTGCATACGGATATGAAATCGGGCTTCATCTAGACATTCGTAGGTTGTAATCCACGAAAAACCTTATTGCTTCCTTCAGTATTAATGAAATTGTCATACAATCAGACAAAGATAGAAATAAAATGTAACAGTATCTCATAAATGCAAAAAGCAGAGAAATTGAAATTGTTTTCAATGATGTATTAGATGTTATTGATAGAATGGTGAAGACTTTGACATATTTAATTTTATGGATGGACAAAATTGTTCAGGTTGTCCTCCGGCCAGGTCATGACTAAGCATTATGCTAATGAGATGAGATGTATTTGTTTTACATCTCTTCTGACCGCCTTCAACTTTTCTTGTCTAAATTGCCTATAGACCAGGACTGGTACACCTTTAAATGACAGTGTCTCGAACTCGTCAGTTACATTGTGCAAGATCTGTATTGGTCAAACAAGACAAAAATTGACATACCGTACCTCGGAGTTGTCACTGTAACAGTAAATCTAGCCTATAAATCATCATTTGTCAACCTTGATTAATTATTTGTTTGACAGTTTAATTACTGCCTGATTTAGCATAAAATTTATTACATCTCCTGTTACAAGATACTATAGACATGACTGTAATAAGATGACCTCTCTACCATGTAAACATTTATAAAAACATTTACATGCTTGTTGTTTGTAATTTTTTGGGGGTTAACCTTCTATTATACAGAAAGCAATGGTCTGTCCTCTTATATTTTTGAGCAAAATAAAAAATATGAACAAATTTTGCATTAAAATCGCATTGTCCATTGAGCGATACTGCATCGGTAAGAAAATTGTGAACAAATTCATTAAACAAATTATAAATATAAAATTAAATTAAATAAATAAAAATTAAATTATTTACTTATTTTGAACATGTTTCAGGTTAGGACTATTTTTATTGTATTTCATGATGTGGCAGCTTAATGATATGGCAGCAGCTTCGCTTATTTCTCAGGTGTGAGGGGCTTCCCATTACAAAGATTTATGACATCAATTACACTTAATTCCAATGAGAATATACTAAAAAAATATAATTGCTCTACGGATTTTCTATTATATGCAATATCACATTTAGTGTATATAAGATATCTATCAAGAAATAATATTATGCATTAATTTACGCGATAAATATCTTATTAATGTAAGAGTAAATGATTTATTACCTCGACTATTAATGTTTATACCCATTACTCTAAAACCTTGCAATGGGTGGGACTTTCTTGATCTTGGATTACCATCTTCCATTTGATGCGTTTTCAGTCGGTGTCTCCAGTGACGTAGACACAGTCTACTAATGGTTACAATTCAATTAAATTTTATTTTTTCTATCTACTTAAATACATTATAAACTACTTACAGATTATCTTTATGGTTATAGGGCAAAGATGAATAAACTCATCAGTGTGGTCTCTCTATTTTTCTGTTGCACAGACAGGTAAAAGGCGGCATGTTGCTCTATGGTGACTGAAGTCTTCTGTGCTATGATTACTAACTTGTGAAGCCTGGAGATTTACAGCAGTTCAGCCACCATAGAATACAACAAAAGTGATTGTTTAAGATAGCTGGTTTTTACATGCAGGTTTACAGTCTAACCTCCCCAAACAACACCTCCCTAGAGCAACAACCTCCCTTAAAGACACACTTTTTCTTTCGTGTTGCATCAATTATATTAGTAAGTTACAACCTCTCAAGATCAATACCTCTGTGCAACAAACACATTTTTGTGTTCCCAAGGGTGCTTGCTCCCGAGAGGTTGTACTGTATTTCCCTGAAATTCGATTGTTTTAGATGCAATCTATAGTTGCTGTGTAAAGGGCGTGGGTTCGTTTCCTAGCGACTGCTTTCAAAGGTTCAAACTCTTCAGTATTTTAACTGAGTTTCTTAAACTTTCATATTCTAAACAAAAATAATACTGAACTTTGTATGAAATATTTTCAGTATTATGATAACCATCAATACAGTTATGTCAGAGGTTAGATAATTTGCTGATAAGATGTCCCCGCACTTTAGTACCCAAGTTTAAAGGAAGGACTTGATACATGCAAGGACAAAGTTTGACGATGATTGAGTACCAAATAACAACCGTGTTATTCTATTTAAAGTGGAGGGATTGATTTTATTGACTTATTATTTCATAACACTCTTGTTTCAATAATCACAGTCTTGCGAAGTATGAAAAAAACATGGAGATAAGTCACTAAAGTCAAAATCTGGCAAACTATTTATCATCAAGGGACAATCGACACAGGTGTTACTTTACATCACGAAATGAACAGCAGCCACTCGGGCCCCAAATTTCGATCAGATTGTTTATCATGTTTTCCGTATTATTGAATTATCCATTATTACAGACTATCTTGAAAGGCGACTTATGCCTTGAATAAAGTATTCTATCGATTCTCTTGAGCATTTATTTTGGTGTTTTGTTCGGAACAAACATAGTCATTAAAGGTATTAGAGAAAGCTTAATGTTGTCTATGTATGTAATTGAGACAGTTTTGTCTGTCTGCGGTATAAAGGCAGCTAGGTCAAGGTGTCTGTCATAGTTCAGGCAAAATTAAGCTTTACTAGGGAATTGTTTCTATGAATAGAACAAATCTTGTCTTTTTGTGCGATAAGGTATGTGTTACTTGCTTTTATTCATAGTAAATAGAAGTTTCAGCCTAGTTGCAGCTAAGCAAACAGTGAGAGTAGGTTGATATCCAAGAGGTTCTATGCGTGATCCTTTTTGAAGACTTGGCACTGTTTACCTCATGCTGTCACCTGACTCCCGTCAAAACAATGTCTGCTGTCATACATAATGATGACTGCCTTCTATAGTGACGTATCAAGAAGCTTCAGCACTTTTTTTCAGCATATAAGTATACATGTATACTACATGTACCTAAAATGCACACAGCTAATTATTTTTGTTCTGCCACCGGTAAAAACATTTTGCAGGTATTTCACATTATGGTCATTACATTTTTGGAGGGTATTGCTGCGGAATGTTAGGCATTGTCTGGATCTCACAACTTCCCCGTAATGATCAAAACAGTGAAAAATGGGCTGCTGTGTGTGGGTGACACATTCCCTGTTAGATCAATACAGTGTTATAGGTCGCACACCCCACTCAGGAAATTGACCATAATTACATTTTGGTGAAGTGGTCAGCCGACCAAACCAGATAAATCAATGAGGCGGCGAAAAAGATGATTGTTTTCTATACGAATACCATGTTGTCTTATTGTTTGGCTATTTGCAGATGTGTGAGGCAAAATACTAATCAATTAGTGCATGTCCGCAAAGTGACAGTCGTTTAATATTTCAAAGATTCAATGCTACAGTCAGTGGTAACTTCACAGTAAATTTCTAAAGTAAATTTATCTGATTTTAGACAGTGCAATTTAAACTGTTCTATGAGATGCTCGCTGAAAATTAAGTGATGATATGGAAACAGTGCAGATTATGATCAGACTGTATGGATGTGCAGGCTGATCATGATCTGCAATGGTCACAAGGGCAGAATATATTACACCAGTTGGGGATAGAAAAATGGCCATACAACTGCTTTTGATTGCCTTTAATTGCAATACTTCAGTAGAATGCACTTTCTCACAAAAATAGTTGACTTTGTTAAAGGATATATGTATATTACGAATATATTACTATAGATACTATGTATACAGTTGACTCAGATTAATTAAATGCATCTATTGAGTATTCTTTCAATATTTTTTTGCATTTTCCAAACATGTTTGTCTAAATTGTGATACAAAAGCAATGTTTTATTATAATATGAGAACTGACATTAAGTAGTGAAATACATGTTTATAGAATTACACGTAAATAAATGCTCATGCAACTGTCTGTCTTATATATTCATATAATCCTGGAACATATACTTTTACATCTTGAATCAGTGTTGTGGTTCAACAAAAAGACCTGAGTAAAGCTTATGTGAAAGCCTCTTTTAAAGTTAGCGTATTAAAATTATTGCCGTTGCACAAAAAAAAACCTTGCACCATTCGGAAACGCAGGCGTCATTCCTTCGCGCTAATTACTAGGGTGTTGATATATAGATCTCTCATAATCTGATTTACCGTATAACCTGTCAACACTGCAGGTATTATTTGTTATTTCAGTTTTCTTTCTTGGAACAAATCTGACCCTATTTTTGTTAGAACAAAGTAATAGTTATAGTACGTAATTGCTATGCTATGCCAGGATAATGCGAAGATGCTGTTAACACAGAAGATGTTTAGCAACTATTAGTCAACTTGTCAATTACAGCATCATCGTACATCATCGCTAACATTATTCCGTCTTGCTGTGAAACTGTCGATACCTACGTAGTGCTGAAAGCGTTATGTATGCATATATTCCAAAAATGTGAACATTTACTGAGAATAACTTGTAACTATAGTAACCAATATTTGAATAGAACTGTTTGTTGTAAAATTATTGAAAAAGAAATGAACATTTATATTGTGAGTAGTCAAAATGAACTTAAAGATCTGCAACAATTCGATAGAATGCTAATACCGTTCAGATGTTTTTTGTTGTATTAATGCAGACGATGCTTTAATTTATAAGCATGTTCGTGCTATGAAATAGATATTCACTAAATTAATATTAATTTTGCTGAAGTGCATGCTTATGTATGTGTATATGCATATATTTTAAGTACATGTATATTGCTCATTTTTGAAGATACACATACATCAACCTATATGTACTCTATAGCAACAACAACAACACTGAGCTGCCGTGGTATCAGCTTAGTAAAAAAAAAAAACGCTTTATTTGCAAAACTTGGGCAGGGGAACCTGGTAAAATCAGATCCAAGCTTGTGTAGTTTTATATTTTTTTCAAAGAACTCATTAACCAGTAATTTGTGTTATATTGATCAATGTGCTCTAATGAGACAAGTTTGAGAGCTGATGATAATACCTGGCCCTCTAATGAAGTGTTGTCTATTACCTCATTATTAGCATACTATCTAATTTACTACTATGTTTTCATTTAGACAGTTTCTACTTGTATGCCCCCTAAAAATGTGCAGTAGTAAATGGATGAAACATTACAACAGAATACTTGTAAATTGATGTGACAATAATTGTGCTGTTAAATATTTTTACTATCAGTATTCATAATTATACTCTACACTGGTATCATTGTCAGTTTTAGAAAGCCTGATCATTACATTTGAAAATGATACAACTTTTAATTACCCTCACTGCACTGCTATTTTTTAAAAAAAAAACAAACAACACTTGAATGAGACAGGAGAAGGTGAAAAATTTATCATAATGATTGTTTCCAAAGATAAATTAATTTGACAGATACATTTTTCAATGAAATAATTTTCCATTAAACTAACTATTGTTATAAATACAGAGTTTTGAGTCTTGTTTTGTTGAACTGGAAAT